>JANBXA010000044.1:16950000-17225000 GCA_030556225.1 Cricetiscus sungorus
ACACAAGCATGCATGCACCTACCCAAATAAACAAAAGTTAGTTGAAAAGCTGTTTTCCCAGGCAGTTCTTGGGTTTCTTCAGGAGTCTCAGCCACTGGCATATGAGGACATGTGCTTTCTAATTCTGAGTTGCTCGTGCACCCAGTTGGTACCAGTGACTTACAATTTACCTCCTTCCCAGACTTGGTGCCAAGTTACCCAGGGCAAAGCAAACTCTGAGCTAGACTCTTGTGTGCTTTGCCAAAACCGAGCAAGTTTGAACACAGAATAGAGCGGCTTTGAAATTCCAGGCTAATTCCCAGTCACTTGCTGTTTCCTCTCCAGTTTGCACAGCTGTAGTTGCAGACTGTTGGCTGCTGGCCAAGTACTTAAGTGGCTAAGAGAGATGGATGGAAGCAGAGCAAAGGTCAAGTAAAGGGCATTCCTAGGCCTTAGGAATCTTCCTGAGTCTCGTAGTAATATCACCACTCCATTTGTCACTTCCAGGCTACTCCTTAGGGTTCTGTTACGCAAATTGTGACAAGTGTCTCTGTCCAAGTTAGAGTTACTTTTGCTGTGAGGAAACACCATAACCAAAAACAACTCGGGGAGGAAAGAGTTTATTTCACTCACAGTTCCTCATGACAGTTCATCTTCAAAATCAGTGAGGGCAGGAACTCAAGCAGGGCAGGAACCTGGAGGCAGGAACTGAGGCAGAGGCCATGGAGGGATGCTGCTTACTCCCTATGGCTTGCTTGGCCTGCTTTCTCATAGAACCCAGGATCACCTGCCCAGGGATGGCACCACCTGCAGTGGGCGTGGCCTTCCCATAAATCATTAGTCAAGAAAATGCCTGACCTTTTCTTTTTTTAAGTTAAGTGATATCAAAGTGATTTTCCTTCCCCCCCTTTAAAAATTAGTAAATTTAAATTTCTAATTTAAATTTTTGATTTAAATTAGAAACAAGCTTGTTTTACATGTCAATCCCAGTTCCCTCTCCCTCCTCTCCTCCACTGCCCCCCATCAAACCCCCATCCCATACCCTTTCTGGTACTCAGGGAGGGTGAAACCTTTCATGGGGGATCTTCAAAGTCTGTCATATCATTTGGAGCAGGGCCTAGGCTCTCTTCCATGTGTCTAGGCTAATAGAATCCCTCTATGTGGAATGGGCTCCCGAAGTCCATTTATATACTAGGGATAATACTGATCTATTACCAGAGGTCCCCTAGATTGCCCAGGCCTCCAAACTGACACCCCCTTCAGGGGATCAGGGTAGGTTCTATGATGGTTTCCCAGCTATCAGTGTGGGGTCCATGGGCTCCCCCTTGTTCGGGTCAGCTGTTTCTGTTGGTTTCTCCAGCCTAATCTTGATTCCTTTGCTCATCATTTCTCCCTCTCTACAACTAGATTCCAGTAGTTCAACGCAGTGTTTAGCTGTGGGTGTCTGTTTCTGTTTTCATCAGCTACAGGATGAAAGCTTTAGGATGGCAATAAGGTAGTCATCAATCTCATTATAGGGGAAGGACATTAAGTTTCTCTTCTATTGCGTAGATTGTTGGCTGCAGTCATTCTTATAGATCTCTGGACATCCCCCTAGTGCCAGATTTCTCTTTAAATCCATAATGGCTCCCTCTGTTATGCTATCTCTTTTCTTGCTCTTCTCTATTCTCCCCTGACTCAATCTTTCTGCTCCCTTATGTCCTCCTCTCTCCTCTACTTCTTCTACTCCCTTTCTCCTAACTCCCTCTCCCCTCCTCTCCCCCCATGCTCCCAATTTTCTCAGGATATCTTGTACCTTTCCCCTTCTGTGGGGGATGATGTATGTCTCTCTTAGGGTCCTCCTTGGTTCCTAGCTTCTCTGACAGTGTAAATTGTAGGCTGGTGATCCTTTAAGTTTAACATTCATATATGAGTGAGTACATGCCATATTTGTATTTTTGTGACTGGGTTACCTCACTCACGATGGTTTCTTCTAATTCCATCCATTTGTCTGAGAATTTCAAGATTCCATTTTTTTCCCACTGATTAGTACTCCATTGTGTAAATGCACCCCATTTTCTTTATCCATTCTTCGGTTGAGGGACATGTAGGTTGCTTTTAGGTTCTGGCTATTACAAATAATGCTGCTATGAACATGGCTGAACATATGTCCTTGTTGTATGAATGTGCATTTTTGGGTATATGCCTAAGAGTGGAATTGCTGGATCTTGTGGTAGGGAGACTGACTCCAATTTTCCCGAGGAACCACCATACTGATTTCCAAAGCGGCTGTACAAGTTTGCACTCCCACCAGCAGTGGAGGAGTGTTCTCTTTACTCCACATCCTCTCCAGTATAAAATGGCCTTGGTGTTTTTTATTTTAGCTATTCTAGCCCCTGTAAGGTGGGTTCTCAGAGCTGTTTTGATTTGCATTTTCCTGATAGATAAGGATGTTGAGCCCTTTCTTAAGTGTCTTTCAGACATTTTAGATTCCTCTATTGAGAATTGTCTATTTAGTTCTGTACCCCACTTTTTAATTGGATTGTTTGGTGTTTTGTTGACTAGTTTCTTGAGCTCTTTGTATATTTTGGAGATCAGCCCTCTGTCATATGTAGGATTGGTGAAGATCTTTTCCCATTCTGTGGGCTTCTGTTTTGTCTTGTTGACTGTGTCCTTTGCCTTACAAAAGCTTCTCAGTTTTAGGAGGTCTCATTTATTAATTGTCTGTCTCAATGTCTGTGCTACTGGTGTTATTGTCAGGAAGTTTTGAGCATGGTGATAGATATGTATCTATCTGCAATCTTCTACATGTCAGCATCCAGTTATGTATGCCAGCACCATTTGTTGAAGATGCTTTCTTTTTTCCATTGTATAAATTTAGCTTCTTTGTCAAAAATCAGGTGTTCATAAGTGCGTAGGTTAATATCAGGTTTTCAATTTGATTCCGTTGGTCTTCTTGTCTATTTTTTGTGTTAATACCAACTTGTTTTCAGGATGATAGCTCTATAATAGATGTTAAAGTCAGGGATGATGATGCTTCCAGAAGTTCCTTTATTGTACAGGGTTGTTTTGGCTATCCTGGGTCTTTTGTTTTTCCATATAAAGTTGAGTATTATTCTTTCAAGTTCTGTGAAGAATTGTGGTGGGATTTTGATGGGGATTGCATTGAATCTGTAGATTACTTTTGGCAAGATTGCCATTTTTACTATGTTGATCGTATCTATCCAAGAGCATAGGAGAACTTTCCATTTTCTGCTATCTTCTTTAATTTCTTTCTTTAAAGACAAAAGTTCTTGCTATACAGGTCTTTCACTGTTTGGTTAGTGTTACACCTAGATATTTTATGTTGTTTGTGGCTATTTTAAAGGGTGATGTTTCTCTGATTTCTTTGTCAGCCCATTTATCATCTGTATATCGTAGGGCTACTGACTATTTTTTAGTTAATCTTGTATCTTGTCACTTTGCTGAAGGTGTTTATCAGCTGTAGAAGTTCCCTGGTAGAGGTTTTTTTTTGGTCACTTATGTAAACAAACATATCATCTGCAAATAGTGAAAGTTTGACTTCTTTCCGATTTGTATTCCCTTGATCTTTAATGTCTTATTGCTCTAGCTAGAACATCAAGTACAATATTGAAGAGATATAGAGAGAGTGGATAGCCTTGTCTTGTTCCTGAGAAAATGCCTGATCTTATGAAGACATTTTCTCAATTGAGGCTCTCTCCTCTCTGATGACCCTAGCTTGTGTCAAGTTGGCATAAAACTAGCCAGCAGTCTCTAGCTAACTAGAGAGTGATTAAAGGATCCACAGTTGGGGAAGCACCCTGGCACTTTGAACTTTCTTATGATGGGCTCTGTCCCATACCAAGGGCATAGAACAAGGACTGGACTTTAGCCCCATTCACTTTTCAGCCAAGTAGTTTAGTCAGTGATCAAGGGTCTCTCTCTCTCTCTCTCTCTTCCTCCCTTTCTTTCTCTCTCTAACTCTCTCTCTCTCTCTCTCTCTCTCTCTCTCTCTCTCTCTCTCTCTCTCTCTCTCTCACACACACACACACTATTAGTTCAGTTCCTCCAGAGTTTAGATATTTAAACTGTGCTTCATAAAACTGAATGTGGGTTTGGGGGCAACTGTAGCAAGAGTAAAATGGTTTCTGAGGCTGGAGAGATGGCTCAGTGGTTAAGATCACTAGCTGCTCTTCCAGGGGTCCTAAGTTCAATTCCCAGCAACCACAGGGTGCCTCACACCTATCTATAATGGGATCTGATGCCTTCTTCTTCAGTGCAGTTTTACATGTAGACAGAACACTTTATGCATAATAAGTAAATAAATCTAAGATCCCATGATAGATGGTTGTCAGCCATCATATGGTTGCTGAAAATTGAACTCAGGACCTCTGGAAGAGCAACTAGCCCCTTAACCTTTGAGTCAACTCTCCATCTCCCCATAAATAAACAAATTAAAAGGTTTCCGAAGGTACAGGTACCAAAACTAGCTCAAAATCGAATACATAAGGGATCTACAGTATTTCTGGCAGGACTCACTCGTGTTGTATAACGAGACACTACTGTAGCCTTGAGTTCTTTGCACAAGCATTACCCTCACACCCACCATAAAATAGCAAGAAGCCTGTCAGGCAGTATCGTTCATTACGAATCTCGGTTTTTATGGCATAATCAAAGATTTCTGCTCTTCTTGAAACAGTAAATTACCATAGAAAACAAAGATTCCTTGTTCTACCATTATTCCTTAGCATGGGAGGATCAAACTAATTTTTGGACTGTCCCAAGTCAGAATGTTTGATCCTGGAAACTGCAGCTTAAGTTGCCAGCCTGAATTTCATCAACCTCTTCAAGTGAACTTGGAATTGAAACTAAAACAGAATTCCCAACCATTTCTGAGATGGCCCTGAACATGCCCCTCTCATTTTGGGCTACATATGTGTGTGAAATGGGATTCTTAGCACTGACAACTGTAAAATCAAAACACCCATCAACTCTGAAAAACATCCAAGATGCTCTGCATCCCTCAGTATAGAATATCCAGCCAAGAATTTGATTCTTCATGTAAAAATAAACAAGCACATCCTTCTCATGAATATGCAAATTTACTTACATCTTTAATAAATGCTAAACTACATGTAGACTAGAGAATTGCTTTAAAATAAAATTCTGTATGATTCATGATCACTAAGTGTTCAATTTGTAATATATACATATATATGTATATATATATATGTACATCTATACATATATGAGTCTATACATCTATACATATATATGGGTAGAAAAAATATTAAGAGCCTTTACTCTAGAGCCCCTGCCTAAAACAGCTGTGTTTTTACTAGCATTGTATAGAATATGTAACAGTCTTTTCTGAATTAAACACTCCTCTAGGAGAGAGGAGGAAGACTTCTGGGCCTCAGGAAGTAAATAAACGTCAAGTGTCTGCAGACACTGAAATGTCTAAGATTCACCAGGTCCCCCTCCCAGGGTTCTAGAAGCAATAAGGACTGCTTGAGGAGACTCTGATCAGGTAAGCCAAAGAACAGGGAGGAAATTGTCAGCCTGGTAGAGCTGCCTGCGAGCTGTGCAGAGAACTCCAGGGAGGCAGCTTTGACAAGTGGTTGACCATGCTGGGGTGGGCTTTTTGCTGAGGCAGCTGCATCTGAGTCAGCCCCACTCTTGTGAGTAAATCCTTACCTATATTTCTGTCAGCACCCCCAGTATGGTCTCTGGGTCACTAAATAGAACTCAGGTGTAGTGGTTAAGTTTGGTCTGTCACGGGTTGCCTATTTGAGATGAATAGATAGATATGCATGCATGAGTGTGCACATGTATGTGGGTGAGAGAGAGATGTATTGCTCCTGAAAAAAAAAAACTAAACTAAACAAATAAACAAAAAACCCTCTAATGTAACTGGGTCCCTGGCATTTGTTCCTGCTAAACCCATCAGAAGGGAAATGGTTCTCCTTCCATCAGCTACTGATCAAGGCTCATGCTTGTCTTTCTGTGACTGGGTTGCCTCTCTCAGGATGGGTTCTTCCGGTTCCATTCTTTTGTCTGGGAATTTCAAGATTTCATTGGTTTTTTTCCTCTGAGTAATACTCCATTGTGTAAATGTACTATATTTTCTCCATCCATTCTTTGGTTGAGGGGCATTTAGGTTGCTTCCAGGTTTTGGCTATTACAAACAACACTGCTATGAACATAGTTGAACATATGCCTTATTGTATGAATGTGCATCCTTTGGGTATATGCTCGAGTAGAATTGTTGGCTCTTGAGGTAGACTGATTCCCATTTTCCTGAGGAACCACCATACTGATTTGTAAAATGGCCTCACAAGTTTGCATTTCCATTAGCAATTGGAGGAATATTCCCCTTTCTCTACATCCTCTCCAGAATATGCTGTCATTGGTGTTTTTTATTTTAGCCTTTCTGGTCAGTGTAAGGTGGATTCTCAGAATTGTTTTGATTTGCATTTCTCTGATGGCTAAGGATATTGAGCCCTTTCTTAAGTGTCTTTCAGCCATTTTGGAAAGACATTCTCAATCCTCTATTGAGAATTGTCTATTCAGTTCTGTATCCCACTTTTTAATTGGATCGTTTGGTGTTTTGTTGACTAGTTTCTTGAGTTCTTTGTATATTTTGGAGATCAACCCTCTGTCAGATGTAGGGTTGGTAAAGATCTTTTCCCATTCTGTGGGCTGCCATTTTGTCTTGTTGACTGTGTCCTTTGCCTTACAGAAGCTTCTCAGGTTCAGGACATCCCATGTATTGTCGATCTCAGTGTCTGTACTACTGGAGTTATGATCATGAAGTGATCTACTGTACCGATTCATTCAAGGGTACCTCCCACTTTCCCTTCTAAGGGGTTCAGTGTGACTGGATAGGTAAGGATCTATCTAAAGTCTTCTACAAGTCAGCATCCAATTATGCCAGCACCATTGTTGAAGATGCTTTCTATTTTTTCATTGTATAATTTTAGGCTTCTTTGTCAAAAAATCAGGTGTATGGGTTAGTATCTGGATCTTCAATTCAATTCCATTGGTCTCCCTGTCTATTTTTGTGCCAATACCAAGCTGATTTCAGGACTATAGCTTTATAACAGAGCTTGAATCCAGTTGTAGAGAGGGAGGAGGGATGATGCTAGAGAAACCTACAGAAACAGCTGACTTGACCTAATGAGAGCACAGGGACCCCAGTCATAAAGCTAGGGAACCGGCATTGGACTGAAATAAGCCCACTGAATGTGGGTGGCAGTTAGGAGGCCTGGACAGTCTATGGGACTTCTAACAG
This sequence comes from Cricetiscus sungorus, assembly GCA_030556225.1. Lineage (NCBI taxonomy): Eukaryota > Metazoa > Chordata > Mammalia > Rodentia > Cricetidae > Cricetiscus > Cricetiscus sungorus. The sequence continues at coordinate 16,957,253 of JANBXA010000044.1, forward strand.
TGGAACCAGTATTTATCCCTAGTGTATAAATGGACTTTGGGAGCCCATTCCCTATGGAGAGATACTATTTCAGCCCAGATACATGGAGGAGGGCCATGGAAGGTGAAGAGTGGGTGGGAGATGGGTTGGAGGAGTTGGTGAGGGGCATGGGTGGATGGGAGGAGAGGGAATTGGAGGAATTGATATGTAAAATAAGATTGTTTCTACATAAATGAAAGAAAGAAAAAAAGAGAGAAAGGAAGAAGGAAGGGAGGAAGGAAGGATTCTCAACCTGTGGGTCCTAACCCCTTGGGTGTCAAATGACCTTTACACAGGGATTGCATATTAGATATCCTGCATATCAGATATTCATTACAATTCATAACATAGCAAAACTACAGTTAGGAAGTAGCAATGAGTCGCTTTTGAGCACATTTCTGCTCTCTTGTCAACCTTCAGCTGCCATTCCTTCCTTTCTCTGCCCTTGATCTCTTGCCAAAGCACTGAGGAAAGTTTAGAAGTAAACACAGCCCTGCCTAGATCTGCTTCCTGGGGATGGCCAACATAAAGACATGTTCTTCCTTGAGCAACGCAGGGCTGTCCCTCTCTGTCCCTCTGCTTCTTGGCTCTGTTTCCTACATAATGAAAATAGATGGGAACACTAGGATCTAAGAGCAAAGATGTTCTGGGCAGAGACACTTGGGTCCCTTCCTCTGGCTGCCACACTATTGAAACAACAGTCCCCAAGGAATTAGAATTTCCCCAGGAATCTCAGGCTGGAAGGAGGCACAGGCTAGCCTCAGGGGGAGGTTTGTCTCTGTTCTCTCTCACAGGTTGTCAGGCCGCCTTGCAAGAGAGACAACAACCCAGACAAGGGTAAACACGAAGAACCCACACCTAACGCTAAGCCTCATGTCAGGACCCTGAAGGTGAACACGAAGGGCCTCAGTATTTGTTCCTCTCCCTGGTACGACCGCCTTGAAAAGACTCCCTATCGCTGATTTTTCACTTCTCTTGGCTCATTGAGCATGGGTATGGAAACTTAGCTACGGCCTCCGGGACCCAGACTTTGACCCTAATAGTATGTGACCATCAGCCAGAAAGCGCGTCATGTGTTTTCAGTGAAGCCATGCAGATCTAAGTGTCTGGCGTTGCATTCACTAAAGAGTGGTTCTTACAAATTTGGGGTGCTGCTTAGGCCCTTGGCCTAATTCAGTTTCATGTTCAAAGAACACGAGCCTATATAAACCTTTGCCTCGCAGTGTGAATTTTCTTTTTCTGCCTGGTTTCCCTCTTCTGTCCTTTGTCTACCACCCTGTGTTTGGCTGATGGCAAATCAATGACACATTTTTCTTAAACAGCCTACACTTGGTACTTTACTACCGACCACAAGGGCCCCCGCCTTTTAATTACTCCTGCTGAGCCCAGCACTATATATAACACTAATGTTTCTGGGACTGCCAGCAATTAAAACCAAAAATAAATAACACATTACAAGCTGCAGACCCAGCTAGGCTCAGGGACGGCTGCGGATGGAGAGGAGGCTTTTCATTTGGAATTGTGATTTTCTCCGGGTCCTGAATATAAACGCAGGACAAGCAGCTGTCTGCCAGGGGTTGGGAGCAGAAGGCCTCAACTGAACTCACATTGGCAATCCTCCCTTCCTTGCTCTAGGCCTTAGGAAACTGACTGGCATTCTTCAGTCTGTGTTTCTATCTACTAAGGGGAAATGTTCTAGAACAAAGCTAACTTGCACACACACACACGCACATGCACACGCGCACACACACACACACACACACACACGCACACGCGCACACACACACACACACACACACACACACTATGAACATGTTGCTGCTGACCCAGTATTGAATAGGAACCAGATTTATTGATTTTTCACTGTTGTTTTTGTTTTTCAACCTCAAATAAAATACTGAAAGAACAGTCCTGGGATATGCTTGTATTATTTCATTTATTAAATGTGGAAAGCTGATACTGAAACAAAGCAATTATAAAACCTAGTTGTGGGATTGGTTCTGTAGCTCAGTTGGTAGAGTGTTTGTCTAGCATGTCAAAAGCCCTGAGTTCAATCCCCAGGAACAGGTAAACCCAGTGTGGTGGTCATACCTGTAGACCCAGAAATCTGTCTCCTGGATGGTTCTAGAATTTGTCAAGGTCGCAGTCAATATGAGCCCCCACAGGTCAAGAATGGCCAGTCTTTTGAAAATTTCTGGATGCTTCCTTTAGAGTGACTCCAGGACAGGATTCTCCTAACGACTGTTTTTTCTTAGAAAGTTTTTCTTAGCACTTCCCCAGGTATCTCAAACTAGAGAAGGAAAAGGCTGATACCTGGTGGCAGCCAGAGGGGGAGCTTGTCTCCCAGCAGAGCATTTTGCCTCCCAGCAAGGCATTTTACAGTGTGGCTCCTTGTCAGACCACCTTCCAGGAAACATGGATGTTTAGAAAGGTGAATCCCAACCAGGCAGTGGCCTTGCACATCTTTAATACCAGCACTTAGGAGGCAGAGGTAGAGGCAAGCAGATCTCTGTGAGTTCTAGGCCAGCTCAGTCTTCAGAGCAAATTCCACGACAGCCAAGACTACACTGAGAAACCCTGTTTTGAAAAATCTAAACGAAAATTGAAAGACAGAGAGGAGGGATGAGAGAGAGAGAGAGAGAGAGAGTATGGCAGTATGACAAAGACTCCGAAGAGGTTCAGGCCATAGAGCAGGAGAGGGGGTCCCCACACTCAGCAGAGCCCAGTATCTGCTATACCAGCAGAGAGCTCTACTGTGGTTGAATTTCTCCTCCTCAAGTCTTATATCCTAGACTGCCAAGAAATGCAAATTCAAGCACACCAGACAAAGCCCAGGGAGCTTTCCTTTCCCTGCTGGTGTTAGTGGTGTGACTATAGGCAAAGCATCTCTCCTAAAAACAATGCATACCCACCCTCACCCCAGTTGACCAAAACAGGATTGAGATAATGCTGACACAGGAATGTCATCACTGGATATTTTTTTTTTCTGCTAAGGACGTGAGTCCACTCTCAGCCCCAAGCCAGAATGTCTCCATAGAGAACAAAGTTCATTACTGTGACAGTGGCTTTATTGTGGTTATTGCTGGTGCAGACAAAATAACAGAAGGCCAACACGGCTGGGGTAGGCAGTGGGGGAGAAACTTCCAAGGACAGAAACCAGGAAGGACGGCAACTATACTGCTCATTGGCTCCCATTGAACACTGACTTTTCCCTGTAGTAGAGGGAGCTGTAAATGGCTTTGATTTTAGAGCCATTTAATGAGGCTGATCCTGCCTCATTCGTTAAATAAGAATCAGCTGGATGCCGAGAAGGAGACATCATTCGGTGGTAGAGCACTTGCCTAGCAGGCCTAATGTCCAGAGTTCTATTCCAAGCACAGAGCAACAAAATCATCAGTATCAGCTCTGGAAGATTTGAATTATAGGACTTGTGGTTTAGGTTTAGGTTGAGAGGGGAAAGGTGTGCATAACTAAGCAGTCCAGGCCAAACTGTGGTCCTGCCAAGCACAGATGCATCCATGTTTCCTGGAAGGTGGTCTGACAAGGAGCCACAAATGTAAAATTCCGTGTTGGGAGGCAAAATGCTGTGCTGGGAGACAAGCTCCCCTTCTGGCTGCCACCAGGTATCAGCCTTTTCCTTCTCTAGTCTGAGATACCTGGGGAAGTGCTAATTTCTTGGGTCAGTTGCTTTAATAGCCTAATAGCCAAAGGGTAGGACACCTGTCTCTTAACAGTGGTTCTCAACTTTCCTAAGCTGACACCCTTTAATACAGTTCCTCATGTTGGGGTGACATCCAGCCATAAAACTATTCTTGTTGCTACTTCATAACTGTAATCTTGTTACTGTAATTAACTGTAATTTAAATATTTGAATTGCAACCCAAAGGGATCAAAACCCACAGGCTGAGAACCACTGCTTTAGAGCATCTCCATTCCACCTAAATGACAGCGCTAGCTCTCCTGCTGTACCCTATCACCATTCAAAGCTCTCTACACAAGTTCCCTGCTTTAGGGAAACACTGGGGCCAAGGGCAAGGGCCACACCGTCTACCGCCCAGCTGCCTGACACAGCTCAGTTAGAGGCTATGGCTCCCTTGCCTGTCCATCTATTTCAAGTCCTCTCCATCATCATCCCTTTTTCTCCATGGCAGGCTCCTGACCTGCACCTCCACCCAAACTGCCCTCAGATTGGCCTGCTTTCCTTGAACAAATATTTTATTTCTCAAACTGATGGTTGCCCTAGTACTGCAGCCCCTGTTATACGCTGGATTGAGCATCACACCTATTGTGTGAGGGTAGCAATCATTTTTCTCTTGTAAATATGGAGCAGAATCTAGTACCTTTCCAACTCACTGATCACAGTGCAGTTTGTTAGGCCAGGCCATGCTATTTTATAAAGCTCCACCACCTTGGTGGAGCTGTAGCAATTCTTCTAACTTCAGTAATTAGGCCGCCAGAACTAGAGTGACCTGTTTCCCTAGATTGTATCCCAAAGACCCACGTAATGGCTGCCAAGAGGAGATGTACTCATAATCTGGCATTCTTTGACTACTCATTACCCCTGGCAATAGCTAACTGCTGGCCCAAAACAAAAACAAAAATATTTCCAACTTCTTTCTCCCATTTACCCCATCCTGCCCTATAAATACCCAAATATTTTAGCTAATGGCAAGCTCTGAATCTTATGTAGATCCATTCTGCAGGTTTTCCCCTAATGAAAGGCATGCACAGTCAAAAAAATCACCCATTTCCTTGTCTGTCTTTTATTCTCTCTAATTTTTTTACTATTAAACATGGTTTTTTTGGGGGGTCTATTCTTTAGAGATAGGATCTCAAAAGGCTTTGGATGTGGGATTAAAGCAACACTGAAACAGACTGATAGGGATATGAAGTTCATTAAAAGACTTGTCAATACTAAGAACAGGCAGTATGACAAAGACTCCAAAGAGGTTCAGGCCATAGAGCAGGAGAGGGGGTCCCTTCTTAAAGGACTATGAGGAAGGGTTGAAGTTCCACAATATGCACCTGCATCCAGGCTCTCTACTTCAGTAGTCAGGGAAAGAGAAGGAAACAATGTGTGGCCACCAAAACCCCTTTTGATGTAAACTCACTTCCCCAGGTGAGAAACTCTGGCACATTGAAGAAGTATTTTTGTTAGAAATTCTTGGACAGTGCCCTCAGGAGAGCACCCATGAGAAGGGGAGGGCTGTTGTAGGTATTGTGGCCTGAGCAGTAAGTAATCTGATGTGGACTCTGACATTACAGGTCAGGGTCTCATGTAGCCTAGCCTGGCCTTGAGCTCCTAAAGCCTTTGTTAATCTGTTTCAAGAACTTTCTAAGACTCATGAGCTGTTTATTTCCTGAGTCTCATGGGCAAACCCCTCCTGGACTGTTTCAACACAATGGAAATTGCAACACAACTCTAAAAATCCCCTATGGGGGGAAAAATATCGTCTTAACCCAGATACCATGGATGATCTTGAACTTCTGATCCTCCTGTCTCTGTCTCCTGAGTGTTGAGATTACAGATGTGCACAACCACACCTGGTAATATCCAGCACTGGGGATAGAATGCAGACACACACTCTACCTTCTGAGATGCATCTTGATACAGCTTGTACCTGCTCTTATTTTTTTCTAATTTATTGAAGCTTTATTATAAAGAATTTGTAAATAAAAGCTATCATGCAATGAAAGTAACCAGACCAAAACCCTACACATCTCATCTAGAGTCATGAAAAAGGATATAAAGCAAATTGTTTTTCTAGTTTTAACTCGATCATGGATTTTTTTATAGGTTTTGGTGGTATGTTTAATAATGAAAATGAAAACTTCAATGTGAAGCTTCACAGCTTCAGAATGGTTATTGTAAATGTATAGAATTTTATAGTGATATGTAGTCCCTGCCTCTTAAAGGTCCTTCCACCTTTTAATATTGGCATACCAAGGACCAGGCTTCCAACATGTGAATTCCCAAAGACAAACCACATCTATGCCATACCACTGACTCCAGAAAACGTCCGCATAACCTTTTAAGCATCTGTTCCCACTGTAACAAATTGTAGCTACTCTAATAGCTATTCTGTAATAAGCCAAATACAATGCTTGGCCCATGAAAAAGTTAATTGACTTTAATTCTCTTGTTCTGAAGCTTTCCATAGGCCTCATTTCCACGGGGAAAACAAAACAGCACAGGTAGAAATTACCAAGGCAGGTAACTGAATCTCTTGCAGATGTATCAGGTTCTGTGAAATCAATAACCCTGGAAAATTCAATCAGTAAGAGATTCTCCCTGGTACCCATCCACTTGTTTGTTGTGTAAGATATTTTACCAAGATTCATAACACTTACATCCATTCGCTCCACACAGACCAAAGTAACAATGACATCAAAGTTTAACTTTGTGAATCAATGAGTTTATCGGGGTTACATACACGAATATGAATGGGGTTACTTACAGGACCAGGGATGACTCAAAGGAAGCTACATCACTGAAAAATCCACTTCAGAGTGTGCTGGTTTACATGAGAAATGCCCCCCCTCGGTTTAGGTATTTGAACATTTGATCCCCAAAGCACCAAAGGATGGTGCTGTTTGGGGATATTATAGAATGTTTGGGAGGTATGTCTTTGCTGGAGGACATATGTCACCACAGGTGACTTTGAGAGTTTGTAGCTTTGCCCCATTTTGAATTTACTCTCTCTGTGTTTCAGTTTCACATTTGAGATTGACGATGTGATCTTTCAGCTTCCTGCTCTGTCTGCCTGCTACCATGCCAACCCTACCTATATGACTTTCCCACTAGAGCCATAAACACCACAAAAACTCTTCCTCCTATAAGTTTCTCTTTGCAATATCTTATCAAAGCAACAGAAAAGTAACTAATACAATGGGTAATGACTCAGGAAAGCTGCAACCCTGGAGTTCTTTGTAAAACTTAAGGTTATATCAATGGGTCTGAGAAGAAGACCTACAGGCCACACTACTGTTCAGAGCCTCTTCTTCTGGCCATTGTTTACTGCTTCCACAACCTTGGGTAGGACCATTTGTGAATCTTGTAAGTTTCAGGGACTTCCTAAGACTTGTGAGCTGTTTCCCTCTGGAATCTCATGAGCTTCCCTCCCCAGGGAATGTTACAACCTAAAGGAAATTGCTGCACAACTATAAAAATCTCCTATGGGCAGGAAAAAAAAAAGTCTTATCTAAGTAAAAATGGTAAACTGACAATTACTAGTATCAAACATTCATTCACACATTCATTAATTAATTTATTCACAGATTCTTAGTAAGTAACTTCAAGGTGCCAAAAACTATCACTTTACATCTTTACATCTTTTGGGATCTTTTAACCTCTAGCCCCACCTTATTACAGGCTATGCAGGCTGATGTTTTGCTTTTACTCAGATCACAGATGCACAGGCAATGCATGTTCTTCCATCCATGCCTAAATATTGATCGGATGACTTTTAAATTATCTAATTGCTAATTGTACATCTGCTTAGAAATACCCTTTGCCTAGTCCTCCTTCCCAACAGCTGCAGGAGAACCTGAACTGTAATTTCTCTAACCCATCCATCAACATTTACGCCCAGCTCAGTACCACCTACAGAAATGTTCATGGCACTTAAAACCCACAGCTGGTTTTCAGAACTTACACACTGTAATTCCCCAATTAACCAGGCTTAAAAAACCATTCTGGGGTGGACCAGAAATTATGGAAAGCCACAGATGTAACAGTGATTATACCTAGCCCTTTCTGGGTGACTCTCGCCTCAGCCACAGGAGTCATTGCACAAATGGTAATTAGTTACATTCCTCAGAGATGCCCCAGGTGCAATGTGGCAGTCCTTGGAAACCTGCAGAGTCCTGGGCCACTTTTTCAATGGAAGAGAAGGCCAATGACAAGGAGAGCTGCTTTATATTGTGTGTGTACTCAAAAGCATAATGAGATAGCATAGAGGGGTTTTGTTAGATTTGGGGCCAGGGGTTAATCAGGCCATGCCCTTCTGAACAACCTCTTCCTCCTTCCACTACTCATGGCTGCTGAAAAGGAAGAAGCAAGGCCCCTTAAGGAAGAGGCCCTCTCTGTCTCTCACATGCTCACACTATTCAAATATACTCCAACACTTACCCTTTTCTTAAATCTTTGTGTGTGGTTGTGTGTGTTCATGTATGTGAATATAGGTGCTGCATTCCGTGGCACAAATATAGAGGACAGAGTACAACATCAGTGAAAAGTTTCTGCACCCAGATAAGCCTCTCCTCCAGCACAGCAATCAAAATCAGACCAAATCAAAATGAATTAGAAAAAGCCCACATTTAATGGATACAACGCTCCAGCCTCTCCACTCCCCACTGAGAGGAGACTGAAGAAAGATACTAGAAAACCACAGGTCTGATTTCTGGGATACTGATGGGAGGTGTCATTCTGTAAATATGTTTCTCTTATTGGTTAATGAATAAAGCATTGTTGGCCAATAGCAAAGCAAGATAGGTGGGGCTAGAAGACTAGGAGGAGAGAGGAAGTAGGAGGGATAAGATCCAAGATGGAGGATGGAGAGAAGAATGCCAGCCCCTCTCTCAGATAAGATGAGACCATGAGGGAGTACTTAGATTAATAGAAATGGGTTAATAATTAGGACAGAGCTAGCCAATAAGAAACTAGTAACTGGCCAGCAGCATTATATCAAATACAGAGTCTCTGTGTGTTATTTGGGGCTGGCGTGGCCCTGGGACCAGCCTGGCAGGAAAAACTTTACTTGTAACAGGATACAGTTTAAATACCCTGTGGGAGTGAGTAGTCTTGAGCATCCCTGGGGGAGGGGGTCATAATTTGGTGGACTTTCTGAGATGCAGCAGGGTTTGGAGAGAGATGGGGGAGGGGGTTTTCCACCAGAACATTCCAGACTCTTTGGGTATGTGGATGCCAGGGCTGGGATGAAGCTTCCATCAGAACAATCAGGTGTCAGCCCTCACTTTTCACCTTGTTTCAGACATGGTATCCTGTTACTTTCCCCCCAGGGTATCAGACCAGGAAGCACATGAGTTTCAGGGGAGTCTCCCATCCCCTCCTGTCTTGATGGAGAATTCCTAGGATAACTTACATGCATTGCAACATCTACTTTTTATGTGGGTTCTAGGATTTGAACTCAGGTTGCAAGCCATCTGCCCAGTCCATGTTCTTGACTTTTCCTGGCTTATATCCTATTTTCTTTCTTTGCCTCAAAGAAAGCTCCCAGACCGAACCGAGCTGGTTTGCCTTCTATTTAAAGAGTATAGCAGGAACTGGAGAGATGGCTCAGAGGTTAAGAGTACTGGCTGCTCTTCCAGAGGTCCTGAGTTCAATTCCCAGCAACCACATGGTGGCTCAAAAAGGAGTATAGCCTCCCCAGCTCCAGCAAATGAGATTTTCATTTGAAAATAAAATCTGTACTGGGGTGCTTTGGAGCCACTGGTGCATGCAGAAAGTCCATTGCTCTGTTCCTGTCTGTCTGTCTCACCAGGATCATCAGCCCCCATGTCTCTGGTTCCGCACAGCCAATCTTGGAGCCAGCCAGCATGCAGGAGGCAGGAATGGAGCCAGCTGCTTGACGACTTTAATGTTAAAATGTGTTGAACATTCACAGGCCATGGAACTCTGCTAAGTGAACCAAAAGGGCCTCCCTAAAGCCATATGCTCCCTCCATCACCTCCCAGCTGCAGCCCTCCTGTGCATCAAGAATAGGCTTGCTTGGGATGGTTCAGAAAGTCTAGTTGACGTTTTTTCCCTTTCTTGTTGAGCAGCTAATACCAGATGCTGATGTCACAAGCAGAAATGGGAGAGAAAAGTTGGCAGCAAGCAGAGTGTCCCCTTGGAGAACAAGAATACACCCCTTCTCTAACAAGCACTTCTGAGAGGCATTTCACATGTTCACAGCCCCCACCACATCCTTAGATTATGAGAGCATTACAGAATGACTAAGGGGTGTGGTGGAAACTGGATAAGTTGTTCAACAGAACACACTTCTCTTCCTGTTGGATAAGCAAGCTGGTCTACATCTGCAAGTCTTCCTGCACTAAGTTGTGGCTGTTGGGGTCCAAGGCATGATACTTGTATGGTCTGGTAGCACAGGTCTGTGAGTTCATGAAAGCCAGGGTTCTACTATGTCCAGAAGACACTTTGGCACTTTTGTCTTCCCTATCTCTGGCTCTTACAATCTTAGATACTCAGGAGGGGAAGGTAAGAAAAATCACAGGTTCCAGGCCAGTATGAGCAAATCAATGAGACTCTGCCTCAAAATAAGATGAAAAGGAGAGTACTGGAGCTATAATTCAGTAGAAACATGCTTTGCTAGGATCTCCCAGTGAGGGGCTGGGGTGCGGCTCCATGGTAGAGCGCCTGCCTCGAATCCCCCAGAGAATCTTGTTCTATCCTTAGTACTGTATTATAATCCTAGAGTCCTGGTTAACCTGGTAGAGTTCTTGCTACGTTCCAGGGTCTATTACTTGAAATTTCCCTTTAATTCCACAAAAGAGAGACCAATGGTCTTTACATTACATTTGGGGAAACTGAGATATGGAAAAGATAAATGCTCAATCCAAGGTCACAAAACTAGAACTAGGGTTTAAAACCAGACAGCCTGACTCTAGACACTACAATGATAATTAATGTCCTGAACCATCTTCCTTGGGGACCAGGAAAAAAAAATCTATGACCTGAAAAGATCCAAATAGGATAAATTTTAGGCAGCTATTGCTAATGTCCTTCTAGTCTTCCCCAGTCTTAAACATCTTGTGTTAACAAAGGAACATTTTCTATGTAAAGTTCAGTTATAAAAATCACAGAAGAAAAGGACTTACAAAATGAACCAAAAGCTAAAGAAGAATCCAGTTCTTGCTAAATAGAAGAAACGTGGTGCAAGTTTTCTAGCTCATCTTTCAGTTACATGATTCTGAGAATACAAGATACAAGCTCCTGAGCCATACCCCAGCCCCTCACTGGGGGATTCTAGGCAGGTGCTCTACCACTGAGCCACACCCCAGCCCCTCACTGGGGGATTCTAGGCAGGTGCACTACTACTGAACTGTACCCTGAGTCCCTCACTGGGGAAGCCTAGACAAGCACTGTTCCACTGATTTATAGCCCTGGTCCTCTCTTTTAGATTTTATTCTCAGAAGTACCTTCAAAACCATCTATGACTCTGAACAGAAGTTGGGTAAACAACCTCATTCACCTTCAATGTTATTACCTGAAGAAGCAGAGGCAAGAACAGAGGATTTCAAATGGATAGTGCTGTTCACCACTGTGAAACCAAATGAAGATGTGAAATTGGAAGCAAAAACCAAGCCTACATGATAGACAGATCAAGTCTAACCATGTGCAAGTTTGGAACATCTCTCCTTCATCTAGAGGACAAAGGAATCTGTTGAAAGACGTCAACAGGAAGAAATGTTTGGAAAACAGACTGTGGGGGCTGACATGCATTGATGTCTGCTTGAGAATGAAGGATGAGGGATTGGAAGTACATGATGAAGTGCCAAGTGTTTTCTTGGCAAGCTACAGCAGACCTTATAAGTTCCCAAGTTTTTAATTTCCATCTGAGATCCTACTGTTAAATGCTCATCTTTTAAAATCTACCAGAATTCCCTGTGGAAGTTGGAAGCTGGGGGTAACCATATGATGTGGTTCTCACCAATGAAACATGCTAAATAAAATTTTCTGGAAAGTTCTCTAAAGATGGCCTACTTAGGTGAATCACATCTCATGCAGTGATTAAAAACTCTAAATGCAATGCTAAAGTTAGCTGAGTACAATTCCTGACTTTCTGGTGATCCCAGCAACCATTGGGCTAGCCCGTAGCTCTGAAGTAGCTCTCAAAGAGGAAAACAATTTGGGGGAGAGGGAATGGTAGAATTCTTATGATATAGAGAAGAAACAGATGGAGCTGAGGAAAAGGATCAGTCAGTAAAGCATTTCATTCAACCCTTAAACTCGTTTAAGAAGCTACCAGTTGTGGTGGTGTATGCCTTTAATCCTGGCACTTGGAGGCAGAGGCAGTGAACCACTGTAAGTCTGAGGCCAGTTTGGACTACATAGTAAACTCCGGGCCAGCCAGAGCTACAAAATGAGACCCTGTATTAGAGAAAGAAAGGAAGAAAGAAAGAAAGAAAGAAAGAAAGAAAGAAAGAAAGAAAGAAGAAAGAAAGAAAGAAAGAAAGAAAGAAAGAAAGAAAGAAAGAAAGGAAGAAAGGAGAAAGAAAAGAAAAGCATAGGAGAATGTATAATCCCAATGCTGGGGAGATGGAGACAGGCAGGTCACTTTTCCTAACGAGCAGGCACAGGCCAATGAGAGACCTTGACTTTAAAACCAGGACATTTCCTGAGCAACAAAAGCCTCAGTTGACCTCTGGCCTCCATGCACACATTCACACACATGCTCCCACATCTGCAGACACACACATGCCCTCACACACACGTACCTTCACACATACGCATGTATATAGATACACAAAATAACCAGAAACTCCAATGGAATCTTAGCAAATGGCTATTCTGTTCTCCTGAGAAGCACCTCTGGTCTTTGGGCTATGAGGTAGATGTTAATTTCTCTTTTTCCATGTAAGCTTGTTTTCTTTTCTCCAGCTGCCACAGGATGGAATCATGGACCCACAGGCCATAGAGTTTGCAGTTTTCACTTATAAATTTATTTTCTTTATTGGGGCAGTTGGACGGTACAGAATGTTTACTGGTAACTGGAGACATCATTTCAGAGTGAAGATCCTTGCTGTTCCCTATTGTCTGTGTGTTTGGTTGGTTGAGGGAGATGTGTGTGTGTGTGTGTGTGTGTGTGTGTGTGTGTGTGTGTGTGTGTGTGACAGAGCAAATGTCTCACTTTTGAGACAGTCTTGATGTCTGGCTTATCTGCTGGGTGGACAGTGAGCCCTGCCAGTTTCTGCCGCCACAGTCTTGAAATTCTAAGCCTGCACCACCATGTCTCACCTTTATTTCCCCTATGAGATCTAGAAATTGAACTCAGGTCTTCATTTCACTCCATCTTTTTGTGGCCTCTGATGGAACCACCTCTTCTGTACTGTGTCCAAGTCTTTATCATCCCCAGACATCACCAAGAAGCCTTCCTTCAGCTGTAATTCATAAGTCCCTTATACATTCATTTCATCACAATGGATCCTGGAAAGAGTATGTGTGTGTATATTTCCATAAAGCATTGTTTTGAAATAATTCCCCATAAATAAAATGAGCTTAGACCCTATTCCACCCACGGAAGTCACCCTTGTTCTCCATGGATAGTCTTTCATGGCATGCCCATCCCAACCTTGTGTAAATAGGCCATCATCTAGGACGGTACCTCTGCCTTCAAGCCCTCTGACTAGAAATGAGTTATCATTGCCTCTGTAGAGCAAATTCTCTCTCAGGGTTACACTCACACTGTCCAACATCACAGACTTCAAGTCTGAAATGAAATAGCAGATTTTCAGTTTATAGAGTGCTTTGAGAACACACCTTCAGATCAGGGAGGATGTGTTGCATTTTCTAGTTGCTGGGGGACAAGCATTTAACAAAAGCACATCAAATGGGCTCAGTGAGTAAGGCTGCACAAGCCTGAGAACACAAGTTCAAGTTCCTGGCACCCTGGTAAAATGCTGAGGGCATCTGGGTATGCATCTGAAGCCTTAGTGTTATGAGGGTGGGAACAATGAAGATGAGAGGGTCGTTGTGGCTTCCTGGCTGTCAGCCTAGCTTGGGTTCAAGGACAGTTTTTGCTCTCAAGGGAGTAAGTTAGAGAGGGATAAAGCACAACACCTCACATCTCCCTCTGGCCTCCGAGAGATACACAGGCATGAGCATCTGCACACGTCCATAGGCCCCATGTATGATACACACACACACACACACACACACACACACACACACACACACACACAAACACACACAGAGAACATTTTTAAAAGCACTTGTTTCAGCTTACGGTTTTGGGGTACGGTCCATCATTAACAAAGAAGTTATGGAGGAAGGAGTGTAGAGCACATGGTCCTATTGTACTCTCAGTCAGGAAGCAGCAAGAGATGTATGCTGGACCTTTCTTTTTTTCATTCAGTCCTGGATCCTGCCCCATGGGATGATGCCACACACATTCCAGAAGGGCCTTCCTACCTGGATTGACCCAATCTGGAAAGACCCTCACAAACACAAGCAGAGGCTTGTTTCCTAAGTGACTCTAGATCCTGGCAAGTCAACAGTCAATATTAACCATCACATAAGGACCGATCACATGAGAACCTCAAAATGAAGCTACCTTGGCCCTACCAGTGGGACTTGGAATAGATAGACAACAGCCTTTATATGTTAAAAGTGTTTAGGTCTATAGTGTCTGAAACATTCCTCAGTCAAAATTCTTCAGTTAATCCTCACATTCCCTGCTGGGGAGGAAGCTTTGTTTCCCATAGAGATTCCCCTAGAGGACCAGGTTTTGCTTTACAGTAGGGATAGCTACAGTGTGACCAGCTAATTGCTGTAAGGTGGATAGCCAGTTCAGCGGCTGTCTACTGCTGTCTCCTTAAAATGACTCTGCGGCATTTCTGCTCTGATCTATTATACATCCACATTAAAATTTAATGTCTGCAAAGCATCCTTACTTCTCTCGTTTCTAAATTCAAAAGGAATGACTCACTTTGGACCCAAGGACGGGGATGCACAATGGACCCTCTCTGATTTCTATCAGTGGCATAGAAACCTTCCCTAAAACTCCATCATCTCATGTTATGCTTAGCACTGATGTGATCTTAAAGTTGAGGCCTCTGGGCAAGTTTTTCCAGGAGGGTTCCACACAGTTCCTTATGCTTAGAAAATAAGGCACAGGGGCCCGTGAGATGGTGAAGTGGGTCTTTACCCTCTTGCAGCTAAGCCTGGTGATCTGAGTTCCAGCACCATGATCCACATGGAGGAAGAGATGTGGATCCTTGTCCTATGACCCCTCACGCCTGCACTGTGGACCTGTGTGTAGCTAGACTCGGATTTGGAATGTATAGAACAATTTTTTGCATTGTAACTCCCCTCTCCCCAGCAGACTAGATGAATCATATATTGGAGCAGTTGAATAGTGAGCCCAAGTCCAGGTTTCCTGGCACCAGAAACAGGTTCTGAACCCATTCCTGCTGAGATAGACAGTTTTTCGGGCACTGACCTGGCAGCAATCACCTATTGATGACATATGAGCTGTTGGGTGCAAAAATAGATCATTCTAAGAGACAATTGCATGGGTGGCTGTGCTGGTTAACAAACAATAGGGGCGAAGTGTCTGTTGGCCTATTCACCACTCTGAGCTACTTCCTGTCTCCCAGTGAATAACACCAAGTCAGTCATCAACCTTCCTACAGCTTGGCTGTCATAGCCCAAGACTAGAAAAACATAGTGAGAGAATGGGGTTTAGTATGTCTTCTGTTCTGCCTGATTCTTGTCCACTTCTGACAAGTTCCGGGACACATTATCTAGACTTCACCCCTAAAACCAGATGATGATGACAGTGGGTTTTAGAACCCCCTTCAATTCCTCCTATGCTACCTCTACTTTTTTTTGTTCCATCCCCACCCCCATCTCATTATCCTATCCTATCCTATCCTAACCTATCCTATCCTATCCTATTATTTACTAGGCAGACCAGGTTGACCTAGAATCACAATGCACCCCACACTATACTTGAACTTGTGATCCTCCTGGCTCAGCCTCCCACATGCTGGGATTCTAAACATTCATCATCACACTTATCTTACCTTGTTCTATTTTAATCAGCACTTTATTGCTTCCAAAAGTCACACATCCCCTCGGGCACATAGAGATCAATTTATTTTATTATTGAGTCTGTCATCTGTTTGACATACACAACCACAAATGGATGAGTAATGTATGAGCATGTAGGTGTAAGGAACTATGACCCCTACAAGGAGGCTTAATACACTTCCTACAATTCTTAACATTCCTACAGTGCTCAGAACTCCTCCTCCTCCTAATAAACCGTGGCAGGGGGGGCCACCATGTAAAGTCACTGAAGGATCATTCTCTAGTCTATTACTTTATACTTTGTTGTTTCGTTTTGTTTTGTTTCTTTAAAAATTACTTACTGAGAAGGCACATTATGAGGTGTCGTATAAGATAGTCTCATCCACACAGAGAGAGAAGGCTCAAAGATAAGTACCTGGATAAAGGAGAAACAAGACAAGCTCTGCAAGATACCTTAAAAAGGAAGAAAGAAGGATGGAGCTAAAACATAAGCCAAGCAGTTGTATTTCACAGATTTGCACAGAGTTGGATGAACTTACCTTAACCTAATGAGAAGGGTGGCAGAAATCAAAGAAGGCATCCAGGAGCCCCAGTTGGATGTAAGGGCAAGACAAGTGTCAAGGGTCAGAGCAACAGAAGGTGATGGAAGGGATCAGACAGGCTTGAAAGTCAAGGAAGCCCACCAGGCTGCAGACAGAGTGACCCTCCCGCACCCCCCTGCTGAAGGCACACACCTCTGCCCTGGAAGATACACTTCTGCAGGCATCAGGGGGGTCTCTGGAAGGAAATGCTTCTCAAGGTCCAAGCAAACTCAATCATGTTGCCTTCTTCCTTTCAAGTACACCAAACCACTCTCAGTGTGTGTGTGTGTGTGTGTGTGTGTGTGTGTGTGTGTGTGTGTGTGTGTGTAGTATATGAGAGTTTCTTGGTAGACATCCCCTCCACAAACACACACACACATGCACACACCCCTACATATTTACCTCACATAGGAAATTTAAAACAGATCAAAGTAATGCTCAGATGTTCCTAGTCCCTCCCATGATGCTATGTCAGAGCAGATGAAATTATAGGCATCACTCAGTAAATACAATGACTTCAGGTCCCCCAGGTACTTCCCAATCATTGTTGGTGGTGAGGCCAAGGGCATGGCATAGTGGATAAAGTGCTTGCTCCGCAAGCAAGAGAACGTGAATTCTACTCCCAACGCTCACATACGTACACCAAAAAGGCCAAATGGGCAATGATTCTAATTCTAGTACAGAGAAGGCAAAACCAGACAAATCCCTGGGGCTAAGTAGCCAGATTTGATAAATCCAAATTGACATGCTCCAGGTTCAGTAAAGGACACTGTCTCAAAAACAATGGAGTTTGGGCCTGGACAGATGATTCAGCAGCTGAGAGCAGGAACTGTTCTGCAAAGGACCTAAGTTTGATTCCCAGCACCTATATAGAACAGATCACAACCATCTATAACTCAAGCTTCAGGGGATCCAATGCCCCCTTGTAGACTTTCGTACACACATATACACACTTAAAACATAATACAAACAAATATTTCCTAAAGGGAGAGAGGAATTAAGGATATCAACTTCTGATACTCTCTCTCTCTCTCTCTCTCTCTCTCTCTCTCTCTCTCTCTCTCTCACACACACACACACACACACTCACACACACACGAATATACATGCAGACATGCAAACAGGCAGAGAGAGAGAGGGTGGATAGGGAGAGATCAGGTTCCATCTAACCTGGCATCTGAACCCAGTAAGAGGAGGCAGTCTTGCTTGTGTCACCACTTCTCCTTGTACTCCTTATCGCAGTCCCACCAATACACACAGAGATGCCCCCGTAGGCTATGCTAAGCATATACCTGAACTGAGAGTCAGAGTGACCAAGTCAACCCTGCCAGGATCAAGGACAGGGAGTTCAGTATCCAAGCATAGAGAACGAATATTGGCCTGAAAACACCCTGGCTTGAAACCTGAGTCTATCATTAGTCAAGTTACCTCATATCTGCACATTTTCCCATGAGTAAATAGTAAGAATAGTGAGTCACCCCCACCCCCAAATAGAGATTGGATTTGACATATACAAAATTCTTGGCTGATTAGTGTTAGGTAGTTAATAGCATCTCACTTCTTGTTGCTTCTTTAAAACAAGAACAGCGATTTTGCAGAGAAATATTTCCCAGGGCTAAGCTTATAGGTTAGTAGTTCCTGTTTGAATCTGGCTGTGATGGGCTACACTCTGAGGAAGTGGGGGGGGGGAAGACGGAAATGAGTTTTCTAGAGTCAGGTGCTGAGCCCAGCAGTGCCTGTGCCATGGTGCTCAGGAGGAATGCCAGCCCCAGAGCTGTTTGTCCCTGTCACATAGACATTTACCCGCTGCATTCCTGAATGGATGCCCTTGTCAGCATCTCCGCCTCCGCTTTAACCTTCTCTTTGTGGTGATGCACTTTCTTACTTAGTTTCCTTATATAAATATCATTTCTGTTTTTGGTATTTGCTGCTCAAATTGATGCATTGCACCACAAGCTGTATATTTGTCTTCATTCTGAGGGTGTAGAGGTTCTTTTCTTCCTTTTTAAAAATTCAGTAATTTGGCTTTTTATGCCAAGCGATTGAAGTTTCTATTCCAGAGACAAAGGGTAGGGGTGTTGTATGAGCTATATTTATATTGCTATGAACAAATAACTGACAGAAGTCACTTAAAGGGTGATAGACTCATGTTTTCTTGACTCACTGTTTCAGAGGGTATAGTCCAGTAGGTCAGGGAAGGCATAGTAGAGGTCAGAGTAGCAGGAAGTATGAGGCCAGGGCTCCTGGCATATCCATCAAGACAAGAAACAGATCTAGTCTGTAACCATGAAATCCTGCCCATACTGACTTAGGTCCATCAGCTAGACCCTACCTCCCCAAAGCTCCAGAATCACAAAAAACAGCATCAGCAGCTGGGGAACAAGCATTTAAATACAGGAGCCTTTGGGAAACATTTCAGATTTAAATCATTACAGGGTGGGAAATAAAGGAAGGAACTGGTACCATCTCAGTAAGGAAAGAGGAGGGATGAGAAAGAAAGAGAACTCAAGGGTGGTGTGTGCAATTTATTCTTTGTTTGCCTAGTGGTGGTGATGGTGGTGATGATGGTGGTGGTGGTGTTGTGTGTGTGTGTGTGTGTGTGTGTGTGTGTGTGTGTGTGAGAGAGAGAGAGAGAGAGAGAGAGAGAGAGAGAGAGAGAGAGATTCTCCATTCAAAAATTTTATTTAGAACAGATTGGCCTGTAGACATGTCTGTGGAGGAGGACTGCATTGCTGGTTGGTTGATGTAAGAGGCTCCAGCCAAGCATGGGAATACTATTCACTGGACAAGGGCTCCTGGGATGTCTAAGAAAGCTAGCTGAGCACAAGTCTATGAGTGGGCCAGTAAGAAGCACCCTCCATAGTTTCTGCTCGAAGTTCATGCTTGAGTATCTGCAATACCTTTCATCACCCAGAAGCAGTAGACTGTGATCTAGAAGCCAAGCAAAGCCTTTCCTCCCTTCAGTTCTTCTGATCACAGCGTTTTATCACAGCAACAGAAAGCCTAACAATATGTCCACCCGTGCTTACATCAGATGCCATTAATCCATCTGTCTATCATGTAAACAATTATATGTATGTGTATACACACACACAGAGAGATACATATATGCTTTAAGTGAAATCTCAGCTAAAACATGCCAAATGAGGAGCTGTCAATCATTTTGTTGAGTTCATAAAGGTTAGAGACAATATCTAGTACAAATGCAAGGTCTGACGAAGGGTGGGAAATTATACATCATATATACATATATGTAGTGTGTATATATAATGAATATATGTGTATAAATGTATGTATAATAGATGTATATAAGTACATATATAACATACATAAAATTATATTAACAGAATATAGTGTGTAGAATTTGCTCAAAATGTTTAATTGGTAGATAAACATGTCACCAATACTCGCTTTAATTTACAGTTTTAAATGACCTCTTCGTGAACAATTTAATGTGACAACCAAAAGGTGGGTTCCAGGCCTGGTGATACAAACCTGCATCCCAAGTACTTAGGAAGCCAAAGCCTGGGATGACAAGTTCATTTGAGGCTTACCCGAGCTATAGCTAAACTCATGGCCCCTTCAGGCTACAAAATGAGTTTAAGGCCAACCTGAGCAACTTTGTGAGATATCGTCTCAAAAGTAAAGAACAAAAGCAGAGGGCTGGATATGTAGTATAGTGGTGAAAGTATCTGCTTAGAATCACCCCTTAAGGGGCTGAAGTGTGATTCATCAGCAGAGTACTTGCCTAGAATCTCATTCTGGCTCCAGATTAGTGAAATATGCTGTCTTGCAAACCAAGATGAATGATACCCAATGTTGTTCTCTGACTTCCATATCCATGAACAAATATTTGCAAGTCAACTTTACATGCATGCATGTACACACACACACACACACACACACACACACACACACACACACCACCCACACACACAAGTATTCTTTCATGTATTTGTTCACAAGGATGATGTTGCCTCACTAATATACCCTGCAAACACACTGTCTAGAGGTCAGCAATACCACTTCAATCATGTTTAAATGGTCCAGGTAAATTTTAGGATCAACCTAAATTGAAGAAGAGACAACACAGATTCCCTTCCTTGAGGAGAGAGGTGCAGTAGCACATTGCATAGGAGCATGTGAGAGCTAATTGCAAATAATCTGTCACAAGGCTTGTCACTTCCTTAGACCTCTGTTGATTCTCATGTGCAGTGGGAATGATTGACAGAGTTTGGCATTCCATGACTCCCAGGATGACAATTAAATTAAGCGATCCTAAACAGAGCTCTGGAACTGGAGAGATGCCTCCGTGATTAGAAGTACAAACTGCTCTTCCAGAAGAGTTCACTTGCCAGCACCCATCTCAGGCTGCTCACAACCACCTATAACTCCATCTCCAGTGGATATGACGCCCTCTTCTGGCCTCATCATGCACTACACTAATGTGCACGTGTATATATATACACACATACACAAAATTAAAAACTAAAAAATTTGAAAAATTAAATAAACAGATGCCGCAACTAATTTCTTTAAATTCACTATTGGTGGGGAATAAACACTGTGTTTTCCTATTCCCAGATATGCCCTTCATTATTGCTTGCTTTTGACAGGGTCTCTGTATACAGCCAAGAATGAGTTTGCATTTCTTATCCTCTTGCCTCCACTTTCTGAGTGCTGGGCTTTAGTGACGTGGCCACAGGACAAGAATTATGCAGTGCCGGAGGCTGAACACAGGCTTTTATGTATGCTACAGAAGCACTGAACCAACTGAGACACACACCAGCCCTTTCCCTATCTTAGAAAAGTTTTCCAGCAAACCATACTTATTTTTGTCAGGATGTTTAGGCTCCATGTAAGAAACCTGGGAAAGGCCTCTGGACATTACAAGAAACATATTTAAATGTTTCAAACAAGGTGGCTGGAGATATGGCTAAGAGCAGTAAGAGCATTTACTGCTCTTCCAGAGGACTAGAAGCCAGTTCCTAGCATCCATGTCTAAGGACTTACATCTGCCTATAGCTACAGTGCCAGAGGATCCAACATCCTTTCCTGTCCCCATTGGCCTCACCTGATGAAGTCTCACCTGCCTCCTCCAAATAGCACAAGCTGCTGTGAGTGTTCAGAACGTGTGCCTTTCGGGCCATTTCAGATTCAAGCCGCAGGACCCTGCAGCTCCCATGCATTGCCTTCTTCTCTGCTCAATGTCTTTGAAGCCCTGCATTGTGTCTCGAGTGACACAACCCAACATCTCCAGCCACAACATCCCAAATCTGGCTCTCTCTCTCCTTCAAAGTTCTTATACAATAGTTTCAAAAACACACATTAGTATTGATTGCCAACTTGACACAGTCTAAATACTAAATAGCTGGAAGGGAAATCTCTGGCATGTTTGTGAGGGTATAGCTACGTTTGGTTGGCTTTGGGGTATGACTGTGGAGGAATTATCTAGATTAAGTTCATTGAGATGGAATGAGAAGACTCATCTTAACTGTGTGGGTGACAGCATCCCCTGGGCTAGGCTTCCCAACTGTATGTAAAGGACAAAGTGAACTGAGTACCGGCATCCATCTCTCGCTCCTTCCTGAGTACAAATAGAGTGTGACCATCAGCCTCACACTCCCGCCACCATGACGTCCTCACCAGAATGGACTGCACCCTTGAACTCTGAGCCAGAACAAATCCTTCCTCTATTAAGTTTGCTTCTTTCTTATTAGGTATTTTGTCACAAAGTGGAGGAAGTAACTAACACAGTGTATACACACATATATATATATTTGCATAACTCTAAATTATTTTGTTCAGGAAGCTGATAAAACTTAAAGAATTATCAACTTGAGCCTTTCCCTTTTACACATTGGAGATTTGAGCCAAGTAGCTTTAGAAGACTTTCTTGAGTTTCAGCAGTTGAGATTTGAACCCTCCCAGACACCTGCTCCCTGATCCCTCTGGGAGGCCCTGAAGGGGAGTCTTACAAGGCTATAAAGACCCATTTTTACAAGAGAATGCCTGATCATTGCATGCTTCCAATGCCTTAATACTTCAAAGAGGAATCCCCTCTCAGAGCTTTTTCCCCTTCCTCTCAACATTCACGCCTGCTGCTACATCACTTATGTCATCATGCTATTTGATTTCTACATCACTGTAAACTCCGCAGTACTTAGAGACGGAAGTTGCTCAATAAATGTTCATGAATGAATGAACGGTTGAGTGAGACACAAATAACAGGGCTTTGCAGGGAGGACTGATGGGAATAAAGATTTACCTAACCATTTATGTTGCTGTTGACATGTCATGCTTTTTCCCTCTTACCCAGGAGGCCAATAACACAAACACATGCCTTGCCATGAAAAATTCACAACCATACATTAGTGAGATACCCTGGTGACACCGCTTAGAAACTGGAAAGCCAAGGTCAATGCAAAAGCTGCTGTAAATCAAATATCTTTGACACTGCCTCTTCCTATTGGGAAATCTCACCCGTTTACTGTGTTTGCCACTGTGCCTAGCTTTTTATGTGAGTGCTGTGGATCAAACTTAGGTTCTCATGCTCGCATAGCAAGCACTTAGCCAACTGAGACACCTGCCCAGCCCCATGGCAAGACACCTTATAAGAAACAAAAGGGCAGGCTGCTCTGTATGATTCAGAGAAGAATCTATGATAGGCACACTACTGGCTTTGAAAGGGTGAGGTTATTAAGTGTATAGCAAATCAAAGCCAAAGTAAAAGAATAAATAGCAAGTGGTAGATGGATAGATGGTAGCAAGACAGGCAGACAGATGGAAAGATGATAGACAGGCAGGTATCAAAACGAGCACTTAAAGCACTCCGCAGAAATCAACTGCACCCAGAAGATGTCAACTGGAACTCTCAGACGAACAGAGGGAGGGAGGGGGAGGGAGGGGAGGGAGGGGGAGGGAGACATGGAGAGAGAGAGAGAGAGAGATGAGCAGAACAGAGCATTCCCTCGGGAAGCTTCCAATCAGTAGAACAAATAATAGCATGAAGAAACGCCATCAACTTGGGAGCTCACAACATCCAGCAAAAACTGACTGGGAAAGTTGAGGTAGTCTACTGGTTTCCAGACTGAGCTTTGTCTCTGTGACTGATCATCTCATGGCCCATCTTGTGGCTTCTCTCTCTCTCTCTCTCTCTCTCTCTCTCTCTCTCTCTCTCTCTCTCTCTCTCTCTCTCTCTCTCTCTCACACACACACACACACACACACACACACACTCTGCAGGCACTTTACACACACACACACACACACACACACACACACACACACACACACACACTGCAGGCACTTTTATGTCACCAAATAAACAATAGTCACCTCTGCTGGCAATAGCTCATCCTCTTGCTGTTCTTAGAGGCACAGCATTCTTACCCTAGAGTTGTTTTGTTGTTCTCCTCCCTCCTTGTCACAGGGCAGTAGGGCATCCCATTCCTAGACATGCAAAGGTCTTAGAGCAGTGGTTCTCAACCTGTAGGCTGCCACCCCTTTGGTGCATGGAACAACCCTTTCACAGATGTAGCCTAAGACCACAGAAAACACAGAGGTGGAGGGATGACCCTCAGAGGAAAAAGAAAATGAGAGAGGAGGACAAGTCACCTGACACTCTCTCTGGACTCTGTTATGGGCACCCGCCTGTGCACCCACAAACACATTTGTACATACACTCACAAAGATATATAGACACATGAATGAATGAATGTTTAAAAAGAAAGAAACAACATTTAATATTAAAATACACAACTGTTTTACATCCTTTCTTTTTATATTTAAAGTAATAATGAGAATATATTATTTTTAGGGGTATCTTCTTGTATTTCTAAACTTGAGGCACATATCTTCACCCTAGACAGAGGGCTATTTGACTGATGACAGAAATGAGCAACAAAATAGTTTGGGATTAACTAAGGCATCTTAGTCATCCATACACGCTGCTTTATAAAGTGAAGGCTCTAGGTCAAATCATTGCTTGCTGTAAATTCTAAGCCTTCTTATATACCCTCCCTACACAAGGACTGTGCTTCAGAGTCTGGCTTATCCCCTCTGCTGGGAAAGCCAGCATGTTTTATGTGGGAGTATCATGTCTACTGAGACATAAATAGACTTCATTAAGCCAACTGGGGATCAATGCCAGACACTTAAGCCCTCATCTGATGACCTTGGCTGTGGGAAGAACAGAATCTCCCAAATTAGATGTGTAGTAGGCACTTTGCCGATGGTGTGATTTTAGCTGTTAGTTTGAATTTTTCCAAAGTATGGATCAAAAGGGATAATTGTACTAGGGTATTTTTGCTGTCATACTCCTTTGTTAAACAAGGAGGATAATCTTTGTGTGTATTCATGTGGGAGCATATATGTGCAGTAGATTTCACAGGATAACCTCAGGGGTCATTCCTCATTCTCCAGGCACTAGTAACTTAAAAATATATATATTTATTTTACTTTAAATTGTGTGTGAATTTGAGGTGATAGTATACACACATGAGTGCTAGAATCCACAAAGGCCAGAAGAGGGCATCAGAACCCCTGGAGCTGGAGTCAGAGGCAGATATGACTCATTTCATGTGACCTGAATTCTAGTCCTCAGTAGGATCAGGAAGCACACCAACCACTAAGGCATCTTTCAGCTCTTCCCTATTAGTATTTTTTTTTTGAGACAGGGTCTCTCAGTGCCTTGGAGGTCAACAAGTAGGCTAAGGAGACTAAGCATTGAGTCCCAGGAATCCACCTGTCTCCATCTGCCCAGAACTGAGATTACAAGTGTGCGCACCATGCCTGGTTTTGTATATGGGTTGTAGATAATGATCTCTGCTCCTCAAAATCGTGCATAAGCCCTTGAATGGCTGAGTCATCTCCCTATCCTGAGAGATAATTTGTAAAATTGAAAGAAAGCATCTTTCCTTGTTCCATCCGTCCCCTGGTCTTTCTGTGTCTCTCAGTGACAGTCACAAAGTAAAACCTGTGGCTTTCCATTAAAAAAAACATCAGGTACCTGCTGTCAGTCACCAAATTCTTGGGAGCGAGAGTAAATGTTGTCTTCTCCCAATGACAGTCTTCTAGTCATCTAGACTCTGAAAAGTAATACTAGCTTTTGGGATTCATACTTAGCAAATAAATAAATAAATAAATAACAGCTCTCCCCTCCCCCTCACCCCCGCTCAAATCAAATCAAACTTGAATGCCACCTGAGATGTCATCTTCTCAGCTTGCTTACTATAGAGGATGAAGTGATTTATCAACAAACAACTCAACCATAAAATCAAGCAATTTAAGAACAGGGCTGGCAAGGTGGCTCAGCAGGTGAAGAGGGTTTCCACCAAGTCTGGTAACCTGAATATGATCTTCAGGACTCACCTGATAGAGGGGGAGAACTGACTTCAGCAAGTTGTCACCAGACTTCCACGTGTGTGTCTTGACACCCATGCAGCTCTACATATACATATAATAAGTAGATGCAATTTTAAAAACAATAAGAATTCAAGAATACAGCTGAAACCCAAGAAGTAAGAGAATGTTTCTATGGTGTAAATACTTAAAGGCTCAAAATAATTAAGTAGCCATTATTCCAAGGGGACCTGGTTCCATTGGTGACCTGAGTGTCTCCTCCCCATACCTGTGAAGCTACACCTGCACTTAGACAAAGATAGATCCATAAAAGGAATTATCAGACATCCTCATCAAAGGATGAGTGATCCTCCTGTGCTTCCATAAAACCCAGAGCAACTTCCAAGCAGTTCATAGGAGGTCCCTCTGAACCACTCAGCAGCAGAGCAGATGGCCCTCCGCTTCACTGAATCGAATCCCTCAGCCACTGACCTGGAACCAGTCCTGTACCAGGCATCAGGGAGGACTTGGAAAGCACTGGAAGATCATTCATGCCCTAAGCATGGAGCAGCCCACAGAGACCCAGAAGTCTCCTGTGATCAGCTTAAAATACAACTACAGAGGAGTCAAAATGGAAATAGGCACGAGGAGCTAGCTCAGCTGGTCAAGGGCTTGCCATGGGAGCATGAGTTCAATACTTGGAACCCATTTAAATAAAGACAGACATGGCAGTGCATGCTTGTAAGCCCAGCCCTGGCGTGAGTTTAGTGGTGAAGCAGATGTGTGAGGCTTGCTAGACAGCCAGCCTAGCTAATTCAGGATGAAAAACTATCTCAAAACAAAAACAAAAACAAAAACAAACAAAAAAAAAAACTCCCAAGGGTTAGTTACTGAGAAATGATACAGAAAGTTATACAGAAAGTTAACTTCATATACACACACAAGTGCATCTACACACACACACACACACACACACACACACACACACACACACACCAAACAAAAAGGAAAGTCAGGCTGAATACCAAGGTCTCTGAAGACTATAGGGAAGAAGTGACAAGCTCAATTAGGAAAGAATGAGGACAATTATTCTTGTAATCTGACAGCAAGGACATGATAGCAGTGGGATGGCTGTCAGAAGAAACCCAAGACATACTGTCCTTGTGACTGGTTGACTTGTTTGTTTATGTGAGAATTGCTAGTTGATTTTTTTCAGATGGGGCAACAATGAAACAGGAGAGTTAAGATTTTAAAGCTGGTGTTCAGTCTCTATGACCAAGTAACAATGATTCCACTTATCAGAAAGAGAAGGACCAGGTGATGGAGAGATCCAGGAACAGAACAGTATAAACAGATTTAAGTACACTAGAAAAGCTACTGATTGGGTGAAAACTCCACCTCTCCCCACTCCCCCCAGACACTGCCCCCTGTGAAATCCTCCCAAACAGTGGGCCCTCCTCTCAGAAAGCTCACCAAGAGTTAACCCCTCCCAGGACTGTTCAAGGCCACTCCCACAGGGCATTCAACACCCACCCACCACCACCACCAAAAAAAAAAAAAAAAAAAAAAAAAAAAACCAGACACAAGGTTTTCCCTGTCTCCTCTCTGGGATGCAAAAATATCATTGGCAGCATTTTATCCATTAAACCTGGGCCTTTTCTTATTTGATTCCATTTGGTTTGATTTGAATTGCTGTGTGTGCAGAAAGGCTTATTGGGGTGCAGGAAATTTCCAGTACCACAAAAGTTCAAGTGTCTATATCTATTTTCTTGTTGATCGTATATAGCTCCTCTTAGAGTTCCATATTTTTATTTTACTGTGTGTGTGTGTGTGTGTGTGTGTGTGTGTGTGTGTGTGTGTGTGTGTGTGTGCGCGCACGCGCATGCACATTACTGCAGTGCCAAAGGTGGCCAGAAAAAGGCCTTGAGTCCCGTGCAACTGGGGTTGGTTAGTGGTGCTGTGGGCTACCCTAGTTGAACTATGGGAGGCCTTTGAGAGAGCAGTATACCCTCTTACCCACTGAGTCACCCCTCTAACCATCCAGAGACAGACTGTGAACTGTGCTTGAATGCATATTTGCCTAATCTTAACCTCATGACTTTGAACCCTTTCTAGTGTCTATGGTGATTCAAAACCCAAGAGAGATTCTACAGCAAAAATCTCAGGTTGTTGTACTAGTTAACGGTGATGGTCAGTGTTAACTGTCAACTTTGCAGAATCCAGAACCACCTCTGGGCACAACAGTAAGAAACTATCTAAACTAAGGCTGGGTTCAAAGCATGTCTGTAAGGGATTATCTTGATTGTGTTCCTTGATATGGGAAGATCCATTTAAACTATGGGAGGGATCATTCCCTGGGCTGGAAGCCTGAACTGTATAAAGCAGAGAACCAAGCTGTACACTAGCATCTATTGTTCTCTGTTTCTGATTGATATGATAAGATACCATAGGACCAGCTGTTTCAGACTCTTTCTGCCTTGACTCCAGGCCATGATGGACCACAACTTAGAACTGTGAAGCAGAACAAAGGGTTTCTCCCTTAAGTTGCTTTTGTCTGTGTTTTATCATAGTGATGGGAAAATAAACTAAGAGAGATGTTTTC
Source organism: Cricetiscus sungorus (assembly GCA_030556225.1). Classification (NCBI taxonomy): domain Eukaryota; kingdom Metazoa; phylum Chordata; class Mammalia; order Rodentia; family Cricetidae; genus Cricetiscus; species Cricetiscus sungorus. The sequence goes on from JANBXA010000044.1 coordinate 16,985,571, forward strand.
CCCATTGTTCTGATAAAATAGCCAGAGGAAGCACTGCAAACCCATGGTTTGAGGGAACACAGTCCATCATGGCAGGAAAATCAGTTTCTTGTTTGTATCCAGTGCAATGAGGCAGAGAGTATAAGAAGTGGACCAGACTATAAGCCTCAAGATTAACCCTTCAGGTCCCCAGAAATCCACTTCCTCCAGCTAAGCCTCACCTCACAAGGGTTTCACAACCACCCAAACTGAAACAAGGATTTAAGCACAAGAGCTTCTTGGGGACATTTCACAGTCAAACCATGATACGCATGAATCCCAAACAGATATAGAATTGGCATGAGCTTCACCTCAAACCAATAGCAACTTCTTACATCCTGGGAGATATTAAGGACCATTTTTAAAAAAATACTGTGTGATAGTGTCTAGAATTTTCTGTAAGAAGATAGAATAAATCTATAAAGACAAATAAAAACATTGGATACCTAATTTAATGCCTGCTGAACAGAGCCCCAAGGAAGATATATGTGATGGAAGAAAGCCATCTATGAACTGGCTAATACGTGAGATCAATGGAAAGATTAGAGGTACCATTTTTGTACATGATGCAGGATTTTAGAAATAACAGTGAATAAAGAGAGCTCTGGAAGAAAGTTTTCATAGCCTCTTATTTAAATTTTCCAATATATGGTGTGTGTGTGTGTGTGTGTGTGTGTGTGTGTGTGTGTGTGTAATTTTAGGTCACATTTCCAGTTTATGATCCATCATTGTGGGGGAAATTCAAAGCAGCAATTTACATCACACACCCATAGTCAAGAATAGAGAAAATAAATGTATACATATGCATTTGTTTGTACTCAGCTCAGTTTCTCCACTCTTACACAATTCAGGACTCCCTGCCTAGAGAATGCCACCACCTACAGTGGATTGAGTCTTCCCATACCAATGAGCCCCACTGACACAATTCCCCCAAAGTCAACCAAATGTAGAACAACCCCTCGTGGAGAATCTTTGCCCAGATGTCTCTAGGTTTTATCAAAATGATAATAAGGTAAGCATCATAGGGCACGCACACACAGGTGTGTGTGTGTGTGTGTGCGCGCGCGCGTGCGTGCGTGCGCGCGCGCGTGGACACCTATGTGTACAGGTATGTATGCATGCCCATTTCCTATTGCAAAAGTCAGAGAAGGATGCTGGTTGTCCTGTTTCCTCACCCTCCACCATATTCCTGTAAGACATGGTCTGTCATTTAACTTGAATCTAAACTGGCAGCCAGCAAGCAAGCCCCTGTGGGTAAAGACTCTGTCTTTACCCCACACAGTTCTGGAGATATAGCTGTGCGTGGTGACATCCAATTTTTCACCTGGGTCAGGGGGATTGGAACTCAGGTTCTTATACTTTTGCAGGAAAACTCTTACCCTCAAAGCCATCTCCCCAGACCCCCAACCCATTATTTATCATAGCCTTTCATCGATAACTTTTGCAACTCTTGCAAAGTGCAAATCCCATTCCATCTCAGAAAGCTGCAGGTGAGCACAGGCATTCATGTGTTCCAGAAGCTAGGTGGCTGATTAAAAAAAAAAAATACCCTTAGAACAAGTCCCATTTTATCCAAGTGAATAATACCGTTTCCCTTCTGTAAGCAAAACCATGATATATAGGCAAACTCCACGTTAATTGGATAAACCAGTGGCATAAGCCCCAGAAGCACAATTAACTTTCATGTGAAATACTCCCAGATGAAATCCTGGAAACTTGCATGTAATTAGTACTCCCTTCCAGCTCTCCAAAGGATAAAATACAATACAGTAGGGCTTGTAACACTAATATTGCCGAGAACATGACTAACGTGGGAAGTCCAATTTGCCACTAATCTGCAGATGGTGGGCTAGTTGGTGAATTCTTTCACCTGTTTGGCTAATTGTTTTCAGTGTGATTTACAAACTCTATACCTGATGATGCAGTGTGTGAAATTGCCAGTGCTGGACTGTGGTAAGTCACAAAAATGGAGATTTCCGTTTCAGTAGCAATGCTAGTGACTGTATGGGAGGCTTTCTGTAAAGTGCCTATCCCACAAAAACAAATGAGGACCCAAGTTTTATCCCCAAGAACCATTAAAAACAACAAAACAAAACAAAAACACCAAAACACAAGACTGGTGTGGTGGTGCATACCAATTCCAGTTCTCAAGGGTAGAAATAGGCAGATTTCTGGGGTTCCCTGGCCTACTCAGTGAGCTCCAGCCAACAAGAGACCATGTCTTACAAAACAGGATGGATTTACTCCATTCACCACACACACACACACACACACACACACACACACACACACACACAGGTTGTATTGGTTACCTTCTTTGTTGTTGTGAGAAAATACCTAAGGAAGCACAGTGTCAGGAGGTACAGCATGACAAGAGTACATAGCAACAACTCCAAGATGGTGGGAGCAAGTGTGGAGCCTCATTACATAGTAGCTGGATGAAACTGGAAGCAGTGCTGGGCTGATTCTCAAAGGTCTACCCCCAGAGACCTACCCACACCCCTGCTTCTAGTTTAATTTCTGTTGCCATGACAAAAATCCCCTGAAACAAATTGAGAACAAAGATTTATTGGGCTTACAATTCCAATTTACAGTCCATCACAGCAGGGACGCCATGACAGAAACTTAAAACAGCTAGCAACATCACATCCTCAGGCAGGAGCAGATGGAAACGAATGCATGTCTACTTGCTTGCTTGTAGTCAGCTTGATTTCTAGATTTTACAGGATCCCCTGCCTAGAGAATGGTGCTGCCCATGGTGGACTGGGTCATCCACTTAAAACTGTCTCCCACAGGCCAACCAGATCTAGCCAATCCCTCATTTAGACTCTCTTCCTGGATGATTTTATGTCATGTCAAGCCAACAATTAAAGCTAATCCTCACACCAGCCAATCCCAATATCACCCAACCAACACCACCAGCGGAGGGTACATTAGTCTGTGGGAGACATTTCACATTTAAACAATAAGAGACATCACTGAGTCCCATTTCTGAGCAGTAGTCCTGTTGCATCATAATTCACTTAAACAACTTGGGGGTTGCATCCCCAGAGACTGCATCTGCAGGTCTTTGATAGACCTCTGAAGTTTCTATTACAAATAAATGAATAGTGGCTGGGGAGACAGCTCAGTGGATAATCACATGCAATGAAGCCAGAGGGTCTCAGTTTGGCTTCCCTGAACCCATATAAATGCTGGACAGACACAGTAGCTGCCCTTTCTTCCAGCTCTCAGAGGCAGAGACAGGGCAAACTAGACTGTCAGCACTCACCTAACTGTAGCCATCCTAAAAGGAATGAAGATAATCTGGATACATGTGTGCCCCAGTTTGGGCTATCAGGCTATTTAAACAATGGGTCCCAAGGAACCAAACATTTTCCAGGACTCTGGTGTTGGAAGAAGAAAAAAAATCAAGGAGGCTAGTCTTGGCCAGTGGCAGGCTTGTCTCCAGATTTCATGTAGTCTTGATAAGTTGTGAGGACATGCTGTGAAGCAGACAGGAGCTAAGCCAGTGATGATCCAATGATGGATAGGACCACACTTTTGTCCAGGACTACTTAGCTATGTTGACTCTTCCCTCTGTTTAAATGCAAACTTCATGTCAGGACCCTGAAGATTAACTTGAGGTACCATTGGACCTCTTCATTCTACTTCCCAGTGTACCATATTGACTAAATCTCCTTCTTCTCTGTCTTGTTTCTTTAATTCAGGAGGGGTAGCCAAACCTAGATTGTTAGGGCTATCAGGGCACAGGCTCTGATCCTTATAATTCCAATAACATAACTGCTTTCCCTTAGGCCTTGCCTTTTAAATGTTCCACCTTTTAATATCACTGCATTCAGCAGTATATTTATACTGTCTACTTGACAGGGTGGGAAATTACCTAGGAAAGGAGCCTCTGGACATGATTGTGAGGAATTTTCTTGGTTATTCTAATTGAGGTGGAAAGACCACCCTGGATGTGAGTGGGACTGTACCATAGGCTGGGGTTCTGGACTGAATTTAAGGAAGGAAGTGAGTGAAGCACCAACGCTCATCTCTCTCTCCACTGCCTGACTATAGATACAAGACCAGTAGCTTCCTGCAACTACCACCATGTCTTTCCTGCCTGAAGCCGTCCATGCCTTCTCCACCATGATGAACTAGACGATGTGTGAACTATAAACCAAAACAAACCCTTCCTTCATTTCCTTTGGCTGGTATTTTGTTTCAGTAACAGGTAAAGTCACTGATACGGCCTCTATGCTTTTCACATAGGAATGTTGGAGGGGCAATACTAAAATCCTATCAAGAATACACAGAGAGATTTAAGAGCTACATCTGGATTCAGTAGAAGAAGGTGTAGTACGTTATTAGTACTGGTTACCCTGGCAGAGATGAGGTCAGCCTACCTACATGCATGTGACATTCTCAATAAAATGGTTTGTACTTTAGATTCTACTCTATAGCTTTTAGTTTGGGATGATTGATACTAGAGTCTGGGGAGATGGTGTAATCCATAAAGTCTTTATTGGGAAAGCACGAGGACCTGAGTTCAAATCCCCAGCACAAATGTAAAAAATATTCAAGGATGTAGCTGTTATCCACAGCCAAGGAGAAGACAAGGATGATCCTTGGAGCTCATTGGCCAGCTAGCCCAACCGTGAGCTCCTGGTCCAGTGAAAAACTCTACCTAAAAATATCAAGGGAAGAGTGATTGAGGAAGATACACAATGCTGACTTGGATCCTTCACCTATATTCACACACACACTTATGCAGACACATTCCACATTAACCAGTGAACACACGTATACCACACAAACACACATATGGACAAACACTAAAAAGATTGACATCAGTAGTCTAGTTCTGATATGAAATTTGATACGAAACTGTTGCAAAGATGATGGCCAATGGTCAGCTTAAGGATCTGTGTGTTGGTACAAGGTCTCATCATATTCAAAAGTAGATTGTTCCTTGGGGTCATACGATTTAATGGCAGACACTGTATGATGGGAATCCCAAAAGAAAGGAATAGATTTTCCATACCCAGAAGAGCAGAGAAGTCTCTTTTAAGGCTGAGAGGGAATGGGAACCTTGTACTGTGATCTGGGGAGAAAGGACTCTTGTGACTTAGAGTATGTGGGAGAGGTAGGGAGGAAGTGCACATTTAGTTAAGGTATATTCACTATATGAGCAGGCTGGAGACATCCCTAAGCCCTGGAGTCCTGAAACTTCAGGTCTCTAAGCTTCCTTGTCCTCTATCATTCTTCTGGAATCTGGACTCATGGGAGTCTATTTATATAGCCAGGCTGTTTGTCTCTCCCTGTAGCAGTAGTGACCTCAGATCCAACTATGACGCTAGCCATAGAACTGCTGTTGGGCTCAATTTGAATAGCATCTAGTCTGGGGTTTTAGCATTTGTTTCCAGGAGTGCCAGTATCTAGGTGTTCCCAATGGGAATGTTGTGTGACATGATTCCTGAGGAAACAGAAATTATTGTCTACTTACCAGATAGGGAACCTATAACAGGCCAAAGTATGGATACTAACAAAATTCAACTCAGTGAATCAAATGAGTTTTATTTCAGTTACTTCTAGGAGTTTGAATGAGGGGTTACTTACAGCAGCAGAAATGAATCAAAGATAACTGTGTCATAAAAATCCCACCCCAGCATGGCGGTCATCTCATAAAAGCTGGAAACCTAGAGCTTGTTGCATGGCCTGCAGGGAGCTGGATGGGCTGGGGAGTGTCACTTCTAGGCAGCCTTGTTGGTCTGGGCCTCCTCCAGGCCACTTGATTGGCATGAGAGTGTCTCCCAGCAGTCTTTAGTAGTTAGTATAACCTTGGAGAGGAAGGAGCCTCGTGCAGTTGTTCAGTTTCAGGGACTTCCTCAGGCTTCTGAGTTATATTTCCAGAGTTGTTTCTTTATGTTCTGTTTGAGACAGGGTCTTATTGGAGCTCATACAAATCTGCCTGTCTCTGCCTCTCAAGGGCTGGTATTAAAGGCATGCGCCACCATGTCTGACCATACTTCCAGAGTCTTAATGCACCCCAGTTAGTCCTCCCTAACTCTTAATGGGCTTTTCAGAGGAAACTGGTACACAACAAGGATGATTGACAGTAGTTGTGAGGCTACAAGTAAGCACAGCCTTATTAGCCTCCAGCTTATATCTGCCAGTTATATTTGTAGCTCAAGACAACAATACCACTGCCTCAATAAACACATCTAGCCCTCCAAATGTTGAATGTCTGTTTATTAAAAGGGCATGATATCTTCCCAACTTAATGCACGAGATGGTTTTGAGACCCACATAAGCTTGTGAACACGATGAGGCTTTATAAATGCTAAAGCTTTATTTTTTAAATGGAGTGCTGTTTTTGTCAGCATATTGTCAAACATTAGCAGTGTTTTCCCAAGACTACAGGTGCTTGAGCAGGTAGGCAGATATGTGCATGTCTTCTTACAGAATTCAAAACACCGAAGCTTTCTTCTCATAATGATATCAAGGCTTCTTTTGTTATCAGAACAAAGGCTTGCTCAAAGCCAGGATGATGGGAAAGCAGGCTTGCCTGGTGTTCAGATATCTTTAGTAAACAAACATCTGCCTCTGCCTTTCCCTGCTGCCTTCATCTTGAGGCAGGATAGAAAGATGGGGGAGTTAGGGGGTGGGAAGACATGAGAAGGGGAAGGCACTCCCAGCTGAAGCCTTTCACCAGCAGAGAAGCAGGAATTCCAGCACAGTTGGCAACTGCTTAAGTCCCTTCCTCCTTCCCAGCTATAAACCTGCAATTTTCTAGGAATCTCACCAGAGGCCCCATTCACAGGAAAAGGAACTCCCTTCAATCTCTGACACAACTCTAGGCTCCTGGATTTTACCTGACTGTAACTTAACCCAAGATACCTCTAGAGCTGCCCTATAACGTCACTCATTAACAGAGAGAAAATGGGGACAGGCAACTTAACATTTTTAAGATGCAACTTGAAAACTCCCAAATGGAGTTTTCATCCGTGCTAAAGACAGCTGTGCCCTCTACCTAGGGGAGCCGGAACCATGCTTCACTATCCTTCTGGGAGGCTCTTTTATTTTCTTCCAACCCCCAGGCTTAAAGTTTATATTAAAATACCTTAAATAAAATCTCCAACTTGGCTTCATACTGGCCTGGCCTGATTCTTTTCTGTGAAGAGGTCACAACTCCTCTTTTAGTCTGATCTGTGGGTCCCATGAAGACAAGAGGAATTTCTTGAGCATCGAAGTTGAGTCTGTTCTTTCTCTTATGACAATCTACAACTACCAAGCCTGGTTACTCATTGAAATTCAACTGGCCTGCCATTCAATTTAACCTTATTCTGTAGAATTGAGCAAACCCAGATGATGACTGGGGTTAGGGTCTCACACTGACCCCTCTTACTTACCACTGAAGAGTCTTAATTTGTCAAAGGTTAGATGAAACACACCCTGGTTAGACTAGACTGAAAGTCACCAGATTTGCAAACTGACTGAGTGACAGGTTTATTTGTTCAGAATCCCCTTCAGGGTGAGGGGTGAACCTTGCCTATCTCAAACTCTTACAGTAATTAGCATTATATTTTATATGCTTGATGAACTCAACACCTGTTCCCTGAGCAAGCAAATGTCTGTAAGAATGAATGAGCCTCGCACATGAGACTTTGCGATGAATCAGGGCTTCTTATTCTAAGAACTAAGACATAGTTCGGCGTCCTGGCACAAGACTATAATCTCAGTATCCAAGAGAATAAGGATTGCCAAAAGTTCAAGTCCAGCCTGGGCTAAGCAGTGAATATGAACCCAGCCCAGGGCTACAATGGCATATGCTTACTAGACTGGGACCTCCAGTAGCTCCAAAGCTAGGATTAATCAGCCATCTTCAAAACACCAAGAGGTAAACTATGGTGGAAAGCAGAGAGGGGAGGCTGTTGAAGCCACACTGGGAAGAGGAACAAATAAAGAGGTCCTCTGACCCTTAAGCTCATCTCTGGGACATGGAGATCAGGTTAAATAAAGGGCAAGAGGTATGGATAGCTCCACAGTCCTGGCGAAATGTGGCCCCACAGATTCACCTACCACCGACCCATCATTGTCTTGGCTCCCGTCTCTCCTGGAAGGTGGTCTGACAAGCTGTCAGAATCATGTGAAATCTCTTCCTGGGAGACAGCTTCGCCCTCTGGCATGCTCCAGGATCCCACTTCTTCTCCCAGCATGAGACTCCTGCAGAATTCCAATTTCCTGGGGACCTTTGTTTTAGCAGTCTGGCACCCCTGTCTCTTAAGAATAGTTCCTGTCTTGACAAGGTGAATACATGTGTCTGTCTCAAAAAGAAAAAAGACAAAGAAAAACCTTAAAATGCGGGTGCGCATGAGTACATTTGCATGGATAGGAATGCATAAAGCAGGCCCCCCACCCTCAGAAACAGCATTACCTGTTTGAAAACAGAATTATAGACACTCATCCCTTCACTGACTGGATCACCCGATTTAGTCAATTGGTTTCAAAATTAATTATTTGATCCTTCAAGCTAGCTATTTGATCTTGACTCCTGCAAGACACTTCTGGGGACATCTTCAGGCATTAGAGGTAGGGTATAGTATGTCTAGCAGGGACAGCCCCCAAAACAGTGTGAATACAGTCCACACCTAGGCCAGCAATTAAGCAGATTTTTTCCGTGCTTCATCCTCCCAAGCCCTGGCCCTCCCCATGGAAATCAAAATTATATCTACATATTCAATAACAGGTAAGTTACCATTTGGAAGATTACATGAGTCAACACACTAAAAGTGCCACAGAGCTTGGAGAATGGCTCCGTGGGTGGAGGTACTGGCTATGCAAGCATGAGTGTCTGAGTTCAAATCCCCAGTACCCAACTAAAGAGCAGAGCATGCCCATGTATTCCTGTAACCCTAGCATTGTAATGGATGGAGACAGGAGGGGTACTGGGGTTTGTTGGCTGCCAGCTTAGCTCCAGTAAGAGACCCTGTCTTAAGGAAGTAAGTTGGGGGAGTGATAGAGCAGAATACCCAATGTCTTCCTTTGTCCTTCAACATGCACATGTCCTTACACACGCACATACACAAATACACATGCACATACACGACAAACACATACCCACACATGAAGTCCTTACCTTCACTGAACAGATGTCATGTGCTCATGAAAGGTGTCCACACAGAAATGGCTCGGCAATTAAGAGAGCTTCCTGCTCTTACAGAGCACCCGAGTTTGGTTCTCAGTATCCATACGAGGTGGCTGACAGCTATACTTAATTCCATTTCCAGAGGACCCAATATCTTCTTCTGGCTTCCATGGGCACTGTGTTAACCACCACCACCACCACCACCACCACTACCACAAAAACAAAGCAAAACAAAAACCATATTTGGTGAGTAAACATTGTGTCCATGTGGCCTATAGGCTCACATCCAAAGCAGACTGCTTTCTAGCTAGGACCTCTAAGGACACTAGTTCAGTATTTGCTTAATTTGCTTATTGGTAATGTGGAATTGTAGCTCCACCTCCCTGAACTACCATACGCAGAAATGCAATAGGATTAAATGTTTTAGCCTAACTCATAGGTTGCCATGCTAGCTTATAGAATTTCCACTCCTTTGACAGGACGCTAACCCTGTCAGTCAATATGCTGCATTGTCTTGATTGGAAGCTGTGTTTGTATTACTTAGAGAAGAACCATGTTTAAAGTGTTTTATTTTAAATATTTGTTTTAGTGTGGTGTGTGTGTGTGTGTGTGTGTGTGTGTGTGTGTGTGTGTGTGTGTGTGTGTGTGTGTGTGTGTGTGTGTAATTGAAAATGAAACCAGGGCATTGCACATGCTAGGCAGGTGCTCCATTGCTGAGCCACACTCTTGTCCCTCACTAGGGGATTCTAAGCAGATGTTCTACCACTGAGCCACACCCCCAGTTTCTCACTGGGGGATTCTAGGCAGGGTCTATACTGCCAAGGCAGAGGCATACCATGGGACTGTCACTAGGGAACCCTAGGCTGACCTCTGAGACATGTCCCTAGTCGCTTGCTGGTGGATTCTAAGCTAAATCCCTATCATCCTTTTGACTTTTTATATAGTGATATGGTTTAGCTAAATCACCCTGGCTGACTTTACACTCAATGTGTTCTCCCAGGCTGGTCTTGAATTTGGTATTCCCCTGTCTGCCTCCCAAGGAGCTAAGATTACAGGTCAGTGCCACCAGGCTCAGCTACTGATCAAATTCCTTTTAAAAAGTTCCCATGTGAGAGACAGGAGGCTAGTCTAACTGCCCACTTCCTTCAAGAACCTTAAATTCTATCCTGACTTCTCCAAATACAAACTCACCAACTACAGAATATATCAGAATGAATTCACATTTTAGACACATATTCAACATTGGTCCAAAGGAACCCATGTTTTAAAAGTTGCTGCTTTGGGTTGGTGAGATTGCTCAGTGGGAAAAGGCATTTATTTGTCCCACAAGCCTTGTGACCTAGCTTCTGTCCCTGGAATCCACATAAAGATGGAAGGAGAGAAACAACTCCAAAAACTTGTCCTCCGACTGCTACCTGTGTGACATGACACACCCCCACAACAATAATTAATAAACATGTAAATAGTAAACATAAAACTGGTTGGTAATATCTGCTACTTTAAAAGAAAGAAAACAATCCAGCCATACCCACTATACATATGATAACCAGTAAGGTTTGGTTTGTGTGTCATATTCTGTCTAGCCCCAGATATTTCTTGTCTTATAGAAATATCCTCAATTTTTAAAAATAAATGGCATTGATTTAACATTAGAGCCTTTTCATATAAGGATTTATCTCAACAGCACTTTTAAAGATATAAAACACACAGTTTATGTAGCCTTAGGATTTTTAGCACCAAATCAAACCGAATAATAAAGTAAAACGGAATGATAAAATGATCAAACAGTATAAGCTCCAGTCAAGAGCGATTTGGAAGCACCTCCTATAATTACAAGGCCAGAAGCTGCCTCTGTAGATTCAGCAGAACGGAATCATGAAATGAATTAAAGCCATACCAAATTATTAATACTTTTCATACTCTTCTGAAAATGCTTGCCTTCATGCCTCGCTAGGAACTGAAGTTAAAAAAAAAAAAAAAGTCTCAAAAAGAAGGCATGGCAAAGTGGAGAAAATTAATAAATAAGAGATTGCTTATTGCTTATTGTTCTTTAACACCCTCCCTCTTGTATAATCCTTTGAATGGCCATGCAACTCTCGACTATTTGAATGGCTTTCAGATGTGCCTTCTCTCCTTTTATCTCGCTACGTGAGTTCCTGAGTACTCAAGGTGCAGTCAGTGGTACTCAGCCCAGGCTCAGGGCTGAGGAGTTGGCTCAGCAAGTCGAGTGGTAGTCTTGGAAGTATGGAGATGTGGGTTCTAACCCTAGGATCTGTGCTTAAAATAAATGAAAAAGAAATAAAAATGCTGCATATTTAACTGGCAAGATGGCTCATAGGTTAAGAGCACATACATACTGCTCTTGAAGAGGACCTGAGTTCAGTTCCCAGCCCCAGGTATGCAGCTCACAATTACCTCCCACTCTAGACTCAGGGAATCAGACATCATCTTCTGGACCATATGGGTTCCTGTACTCAGAAATGGGCATTTCCCCCACCCAAAAAATAAATCCATACAGTTATAATTTAAAGTAGAATAAAGCCTTTTAGAAATCTGTGTGACATGTTTGTCATCCCAGCCCTGAAGAAGCAGAGCCAGGAAGAATTCTGGGAATTGATGCCTAGCCAGTCGGATCCATTTGATAAATTCCAAGTCAGTGAGGGCCTCTAAAACAAGAAAGGTGTGGGCAGCACTAAGTGACAACACCGGTTGTCTCCAGCCTCCACAAGTGTGTGTGAGTGTACATAAGGGCACACACACACACACACACACACACACACAGAGAGAGAGAGAGAGAAAGAAAGAGAGAGAGAGAGAGAGAGAGAGAGAGAGAGAGAGAGAGAGAGAGAGAGAGAGAGAGAGAGTTTCTCATCCTGAGAAACTCATCCTGAGTTTCTTATATACTCTATGCTTCCCTGGGACCCTTTCATCTCCCGTTCCATAAAGTGAGATACTGAATGTTAGGGGTTGAGGATACCCACAATATTCCTGGGCACACCTCCACTTTTCCCTTGTATTCCAAAAGAAATAAGGACAGAGAAACTTGAAAGTAAATAGATTTATTTACAGTTTAACCAAACTGGGAGTGGGGAGAGGGCTAATCCCCCCCCCAATGATACAGTGGTCATCTGATTAAAAAAAAGCCATTAAACGTTAGGACATCAGCAAATTTAACTGTGAGGTAGAGTCCATAGATCTGGCCCCTAGATCACCTCCATAATCTGTGTTCTCTGTTACAAAGAAAATTTTTGTTCAAATGTGGGCCATGGAAAATGGGATCTAAAAATCTCTTCTCCAATCCCACTATTCTTGAGACAGTGTCTCATGTGGCCCAGGAGCCTCAAACTCATTATGTAGCTGAGAATGACTTTGAACTTCTGATTCTCCTCCCTCACCTCCCAGGTGCTGTGATTAGAGCTGTGCACCATTGAGTTGGGTTTCATGTGGCTCTGGAGATGGAGATCAGGGCTTCAGCATTCTAGACAGACTCTCTACCAACTGGGTTATATCCCAACCCTTGGCATCTACTTTTACAGGTACCAAGGAATAATAGTATTTACCTGGCCAAACCTTTGAGAATAATATGGGAGCAATTCTTCACTCAGCACTGATCCATTCTAAGTGCCCAATAAATGTCTCTTTCCTCCATCCTGCCCCGCCCCCCACCCGAGCCCTGATTTCACCAGAGAGAACAGAGATAATACTGTTTGGTGATTAACCATCTCAAGCAAGTTTGCTCTGCCAGTCAGCAATTTAAAACATTTTCACCTCAATGGAGACCTCTTGACCATCTAATTAGTTGACCTGCACATCATTCATATTCATATTGAAGGCATTCTCTCGGGCCAGAAGCACTAATTAAGGTCTGCATGCATCTCCAAAGAAAACATTTGGTTTGTAGTGTGAATGTGCTTCTATAGCTTCAATCACCCTGCTCCAGGGTCCCCAAAGAGGGCAAAATCCATGCACACAGCTCTCCGTGGGGGCTGAAGAGATCAGTCTGTACACACATGAGGACCTGAGGTTGGATTCTCAGAACCCAAGTAAAAGTCAGACAGAGCAGTGTACATCTGTAACCCTAGTGCTGGGGTATGGAAAAATGTAGATCTTGGGGATCTCAGACCAATAGACTCATGTAGCCAAATCAGTGAGCTCCACATCTAGTCAGAAACCTTGCTTCAAATAAATAAATAAATAAACAAACAAACAAATAAATAAATAAAGTGAAAAATTATAGAGGAAAATGCCTAATGCTGACTTCCTTCTGTATATACACAGACGTGCACCCCACTGCTCACATGATAATAGCTCATTTGTTGATGTTTTTTATGTCTCAAACAGATTAGCTTTCACCTTTTTTATAGTTGTGCCTCAATCGTTTATGTGTTTACAAGTGGTCTCTGAATAGCACCTGGTTATTTTATTTTTTTTAATGTATGTACAACTGCAAGATGAGATGTACTATTCCCACTTACATAAGACAGTTTACTCCTATATGCCTTCTGCTTCTGTGAAATGTCAATTGTTCAGTGAATGGCACACATGTTGTTTCATTTTCCTCCTTCCCTTTCACTTAGCAAATGCTTCATAGGTGCCAACCTCCCAACAATTCTTTAGGCTGCATTTGATTTATTCTAACCACCATGGGTAATCTTGGCTGCTAGCATGATAGATTTTAGAATCACACATAATACACACTTCTGGGTATACCCATGACAGCATCTCCAGAGAGGTCTAACTGGATACCCACCCTGAATGTGAGCAGCACCATCCCATGGGTTGGGGACATAAGCTGAATAAAAGGGAGAAAAAGTGAGCACAGCTCCAGCATCCATCTCTCTCTGCTTCCAGACTGGGATGTGATGTGAGCAACTGCCTCATCTTCACACTTTTATGCCTTCCCTCACAATGATAGTGTGCCTTCAAACCGTGAAGCAGAATAATCAATTTTTTCTTGCATTACTATTATCAGATGTTCTGTCACAGTGATGTGCAAACTAATTAATACACTTTCCTTGAGTTCTTGAAATCCATGTCGCCTAAATGGATGCATCCAAAGAAGTTACAGGTCTTGCCCAAGGTCACATAGCTTGTCATTTGGAATCATAGCTACAAGAAACAAACAAACAAACAAACAAAAAAAGGACTATTATAAGCAGCAAAAGGAGCATGTTAATAACATATTGAAGGGCCAGAGAGATGGCCCAGTATATAAAGAAGCTTGCAATGAAAGCCTAGTGACATAAAATTCTATCTTTGGAACATCTATGAAGATAAAAGGAGAGAATTAACTTCCTAAAGTTGCCATTTGGCTCTACATGTGTATTGTGGCACACATACACACACTCACACCCATACATACATGATAATGATATTTTTTTAAAAAAGATATCCAAAAAGGAACAAACCTTCAGAGGGTAAATGCTACCAGTGTGCTCACAGAATTACCGAGAATGTTGAAGATCCAGTCTTAGATCTACTAGGCCAGGGGGGAATGATGCACAATACATTTTTAAAGTCCCCAACTTTGCTCAGGTGTAGTGGTGCATGTCTGTAGTCTAGCATTCTGAAAGTCAGGGTAGGAGTATGAGTTTGAGACCAGACTGGTCAATATAAGTTCAAGGCCAGCCTGGGCTATACAATAAAACCCCATTTTCAAACAACAGGCATCAAAATCCTTCCCCTGCTGAGTATGTATCCCAAGTTGAGACATGCCAACTCTGATGAGGTAGAGCTGACCAGTCCTGCAAGTGAAATGCTATTATTTTTTTACACAACAAACCCCAGAAGCAGGAAACTTTCTGGAACATAGGGAGACATAGAAGTAGAATAGTGCACCCGTAAAGCAGTAGGGTACAGCAGATGGCATAGAAAGAAGGAATGGAGTTTGTTGTGATCACGCGTGAGACATAGAGAAGGTAAGTCCAGTCCTCAGCATCATGGTCTATGTCTGTGAGAGGATTGTACCAGAATGGAGTGAAGATCCTGCCCGTCAGTGTTTTGGCTCAAAGTTATTGTGAAATCCTGTAGATGAGGGAGACGTTTCAGAAAGACACATGAAGCTTTGGATGCTAAATAAAGTGATCCAAAATTGTGACGCAGTAAACATCCAAGTTAACTCAAGGGCTATGGTGAGACACAAGAAGACAGAATTAACAACTGCAGCAAAATTGAGAACACATCGGACAGTTGGGTGGAGATAGGGTTTGGAGTAAGTCTCATTTGGATGTGTAACTGTGGTACAGCAAATCAAATTCATTTTAGATTGCAAAGGAGAGAGAACAAAGAAAGTTGCTAGGGCACTGGGGGATGCTATCCAAAAATTAGTGTGATGTTGTAGAATTCAGATATTTAAAATCAAAATGACTTTAAAAAATATTTGGTCTATGTGCCACTCAGCTTCCTATGATTGTGACAAAACTCCTGAAACAGAAAACTTAAAAGTAGGAAAGATTTCTTTGGGCTTGTGGCTTCAGAACTTTCTGTTTATATTAGTTTCTCTCCTCGTGGTTGTGATCCAGATAGGACTCTGGGAAGGTTTTATTCTGGTTCATGGTTTAAGGGTACTACAGTCAGACCTGGTGGTGAAGGTGTGGTGGCAGGAACATAAGGTAGCTAGTTACATTGTATCAGGAAGCAGAAAGAGATGGATGCTGGTGCTCCGCTCACTTTCTGCAGTATAGGGCCCTCAACTATGGGACAGTTACACCCACATTCAGGATGGGTCCTCCTCCCTCAATTAAATCTCTTCTGAGGACACCTCCACAGATGTGTTGTGGGGTTATGTCCTACATGACTCTAGATATATCCTGTCAAGTTGGCCATCAGTATCACTATCACATGTTCTGGTGTCTTTCCTCACATTTTGTGATCCCTATTGTACCCAGTAACATTTCCTCTTTGGGCTCCAGCCTAGATGTGGTCCTGAAGCATGCTTCTGGCCATGGATGTTATCTGTGCATGACTTGAACATGGAGCTGAGGAATGCTTTTGGTCTAATCTAGCCCCAAGTGTAGATACATCCCTGACTAGTCTAGTTTCATTCAAATACAAAAACCAAAGGTAACTTAGGGGAGGAAATGGTTTATTTCAGCTTACAGGGTAGAGTTCTATTACTGAAGAAAGTTGGGCCAGGAACTCAAGCAAGAACCTCAAGCAAAATCACTGGAGTATAGCTGGGTTTTTGCTTGATTGTAGGTTTAGTCTTAGTTAGCTTTCTATGTAGCCCAGGATCATTTGCCTAAAGATGGTGTTTCCCAAAGGGGGCTGCCCTCCCCTAATCAGTTCACAGTCAAGACAATACCTCCCAGACATATCCACAGGCCAATCTTGTCTGAGTAAATCCTTAAGTGAGGCCACTCCACTTAGATGACTTTAGGCTGTGTCCACTTAACAACTAAAGCCAATCAGAACACTGACAAGGAAGGAATTGCCTAGAAGGCTCCCTTCCTCTTTCCAGATCTCATATCTTCATACTCATTCTACAAATATTCAAGTTCTGGCATCTGTAGAATACCTTGGGGAATGTGTATTCAACTAATGAATCACAGCATCTGCTTGCAGCCTCCGTTTGAATACCAAGGCAAAGAGTCATTGAATCTTTCTATCCCTCAACCAAAACTACCCTGCCTCTTATCAGAGGCCAGCTCACCCCCCTTGCTAAACATCAGACTCTTCATGAGAAGGAAAAACACCTTCTGAATCTATCTTCATCTTCACAACAGGCTTCTCTGATTATTCCTTATTGTCAATTATTCTTGCAACTGTGAGTAAGTAGCACATTATAAGAAAGTTTAGCAAGTTTGATAACTCCTTGCCTATGCTGGTTAACCCTCCCCCCTCTATGTGTGTGTTTGTGTGCATGTGTACACGTGCACATGTGTGTGTGTGTGTGTGTGTGTGTGTGTGTGTGTGTGTGTGTGTATTCATGAAAGCCAGATGTCAACATCAAGTACATCCCTCTACTATTCTCTACCTTATTTTTTTTGAGACTGTGTCATGGTGAACCTGGAACTTATTAATTTAGCTAGACTGGCTCCTGGGAGCATTGGGGATCTTTCTGGCTCTGCCTCTCCAGCACTGGAATTACAGATGCATGCCACCATTACATCAACACTAGGGGATTAAATTCAGGTTCCCAGTCTGGAAAGATGACCCATTGGTTAAAAGCATATACTGCTTTACCACTGAACCATACTCCAACACCTCACTGGGGGAATTCTATGTGAGCAGCCTATCACTTGATCCATGTCATCCACCCCTAACTAGCAGATTTTAAGTGAGGCTCTACCACTGAGCCATGTATAAACTCCAGGAGGAACTCAGATGCACAACTATACCCAAAGCCTTTAATTTTGAGGCATGGTCTTAAGTTGCCTAAGATTGGCCTGAAATTCATCTGTAGCTTTGACCTTGAGATCATCCTGCTTCAGCACCACAAGTAGCTGTGATTACAAGTCAGCTTTCCCTGTCTTCTGACATAGAAGTGAACTTTCAGGTTATGAACTAAAGTATGTGGTTTGGGGAAACTATCACAAGCATAGAGTACCCAGCAGGCATCTTGATTGGGATAATACTCATCTTCCTATGGCCACTGATCCAGGGTGCCACGAGAGCCACATAACTTTAGGTAGAGTAGTGTGGGCTCAAATCTCACTTCTACCTCACCACTGAACAACCTCCAGCTGGGAATAAGCATAAGAGAATAGATAGAATTCTGTCAACATTAAGAGACCATCTATTTGGCATATTTTATGTATCCATTAGTATCTATCCAAGTCCTTCATTAGATCAGACATCTGCTTTTTCCTAAAGAGGTGAGAGTGGGGAAGGTGCAGGGGTCCAGGAAAGTGCATTTCCTCTCCACCCCAAGACATGACTGATCATTCTGACAGTGCCAGTCCACATGCTGCTCTGTCCTTCCTCCCTCTGCCCCTCTCTTCCTTCCTTCCTTCCTTCCTTCCTTCCTTGCTTCCTTCCTTCCTACCTTCCTTCCTTCCTCCCTCCCATCCTCCATCCCTTCCTTTCTCCCTTCTTCCCTCCCTCTTTTTTCCTCTTTCCTTCCTTTCTCCCGCCCTTCCCCTCTTCCTTCCTCCCTCCTTCCCTCCCTCTTTTTCCTCTTTTCTTTTTTCCTCCTCTTCTCCTTTTCCTTCTCTCTTCCTCCTCCCCTCCCCCTCCTTCCCTCTCTTCTTCTTCCATTTTATTCCTTTCTTCACTTCCCCTTGCTATCTTTTCCCTCTTCTTCTTTCTCCCTCTTTTTTCCCTTTCTTCTTCTTCTCCTTCTCTCTATCTTGTTTCCTTTTGCTTGCTTGTTTTCTTCCTGCTTCCTACCTCCCTCTTCGTCTTTATTTCCTTCTTTGTTTGTTTGAGACAAAGTCTCACTTTTTAGCCCACTCTGACCTTGAACTCATAGAAACCCTCCTGCCTCAGCCTCCCACATCCTTAGATTACAAGCCTGTAATCTTTGTACATTGCTCTTCAAAGCTATAAAATGACTCTGGTGTTCATTGTCACTCTCGTTCTTCCCAGGAGAAAGATGAACTGTCTAGAGATGTGGTGACTTTTTTCCCAGGATGCAGGGTCCTGAACCAGAGCACCTATCCTTTGGCCACTCAGCTCACAAACCCTCCATCAAGGTCAAGTGCACAACAGCACATCCTTCAGGCTGCCATGAAGATGGCTTTCCCTTAGGCCTTTCATAAAAACCATTAATCTGAGTGCCATAAATATTGTCTTCTCTTCTTGCTGCCTGGCTCTTAGCACAGAAAAGGGACATCAACTTTCACTATTTAGCTGGTCTTTGAGATTCTGGGCATCAAATGGAATCCTTCTCTGAGGTCAATCTAGATGATTATTAGGGGGACTCAATTTCATTTCAAGAAGGCACATTGTCGCTTCAGTGTGCATCAGAATTTGTCGTGCTAATGAATTGAAGTATGCTTTAGGGATTTCCCCCAATGCTTATTTTAATTTAAGCTCTAGGGGTTTAACTTTCCAAAATACTCAATTTTGTTCATTATGAAAACTAATAACTGGCTTATTTCACTGCTAATTTGGGCACGAAGGTTAATTATCTATAGTGGAGTGGTCTCGAGCTAATCTAAAGTCTACCTGAACACGGCACTGTAGCTAATTGATTCCCCGTGCACTGAGAAATGAATATTTCTTTGTGGTGGGGCGGGGGGGGGGGGAGAAGAGAAAGAAGAAAGAAATGCTCCACTAGGTGAATTGTTTCTCTTTGTGATAAGGGGAATGTTATCTCCGAGGTGGCAGGCAGCTATTCCCTTTTTGGGAATCTTGTAAAATCCATTCAGTCATCTTTTGAAGAGCACAGCCTGCTATTCCATACTGACATCAAACTTTGTCTCTTAGCATATCTGACCCTCCTTCGGTCTGTGTGGGTTTAAGAAACATGAATATACGTATTTTAATATGCATTTGAGACTGTCTCAGGTGTCATTCTCCAGTAGCCAGAAATCTGCTTATTTACTTATTTTGTTTGTTTGTTTGTTTGTTTGGTGTGTGTGTGTGTGTGTGTGTGTGTGTGTGTGTGTGTGTGTGTGTGTAAATATACCATGAGGCACATGTGGAGTCAGGGGTCAACTTGCAGGAATAGGCTCTCTCTTTCATCTTATGGCTCCCAGGGATTATACCCTGGTCATCGTCAGTTTTGACAGTGAGCACCTTTGCCCGTTGAGACCTGTGCAGCCCTGTATTGGTTGAGACAGGGCCTCTCACTGGCCTAGGACTCACCAAATGGATTAGGCTGGTGCTCTGATTTGATTTCTGTTGCTATGGGAAAACAATGGCCAAAAGCAATTTGGGGAGGAAAGGATTAATTAGAATTACACTTCTACATCACAACCCTTCATCAAAGGAAGCCAGAGCAGGAGCAAAATCCTGGAGGCAGGAACTGAAGCTGAGATTATAGAGGAACTCTGCTTGCTGGCTTGCTCTCTAAGGCTTGCTCAGCCTGCCTTCTTATATAACCCAGGACCACCTGTACAGAAAATGACATTACCCATTTATGAAGAAAATGCCCACAGTCATACCTACAGGCTAATTTGATGAAGGCACTACCTCAACTAAGATTCCCTCTTCCTAAGTGACTCTACTTCATGTCAGCTGGCTAACCAGCAAGTCTCAGAGACCTATTCATAGCCAGTGCCTCGATGCCAGGATTACATGCTCCTGCCATCACATGGCTTTTTACATGTGGGTTCTGGACTTTCACACACAGGTTCTCAGACTTGGGCAGCAAGCACATTACCATCTGAGGCATCTTCCAAGACTAGTATCTTCCAAGTATTTGTCTTAAGTCACATTTTGCATCATGGTAACCAAATCATGATGCTTTGTCTAAAAAACTATGCTACTAGCAAAATCAACAACCACAGCAGTAGCATCTTGCTGTCTTTACACATTACAACTTCCAGAAGCAAAAAGGTTTTCATTTTCATCTTGCCTTCCAAGGACGATCTTATTCCCACACTTTGTTATTTACTCATTTTCTTTCTTGAGACAGGGTTTCACTATCTAGGCTCAGCCTCAAACTTGTGTTCTTCTTGCATCTACCTCCTCAGTGCTAAAATGAGTGGTGTGTGTACTCTACATATTAGCAAACAAAGAAACTGAGGCACAGAGCGATGCAGGTACATCTGAAGTGGCTGTGAAGAGCAGAAAAGTGTGTGGATTCCCTGAGTCCCAACTCTGTGCCCTTTCTATTTTATCATACCACTTCTGTCCATTGCAACATTTCATAAAAACATCTTAAGATCATCAACTAAATCTTTGTTCTCTTATTTTGAGCTAGGATCTCATGTAGCCCAGGCTGGCCTCATATGAGCTATATGAGTTGGTAATAACCTTGACCTTTTGGTGTTCCTGCCTTTACATCCCTAGTCCTCAGATGTTGGGTCACGCACCAACATTTCCAGTTTATACCCTGCTAGGAATGGAAATCAGGGTTTGCTTCATTCTATGCAAATACTCTACCAACTGAGTTCCATATCCAGTATGACTTACTTAGTTGTTTATCTGTTCATTTACTTATTTAAACCGGGACCCTTATAGCCCAGGTTGGCCTTGAATTCACAATGGAGCTGAAGATGACCTTGAATTTGTGATCCTCCTGCCTCTGCCTCCAGAGTGCTAGAATTGTAGACATGTGCCACCACATATGGTTTACTCAATGCAGGGGAGAGGGAGCTTTGTGCATGCTAGACAAACACTCTATCAATAGAACCCCATCCCAGCTGCAGGTTCATCTACTATTTCAAATCTGCTGCTGTGTAATTCTGTTGTCAGTTCACAAAGAAACCCAAGCTTGTTGGAAAAATTGAGTTAACTTCTAGCAATAGGATCCAACTGGAAACTTCATTGTTTGATAATCATATCTTTGCAGGTTAGTGCAGCTTTCCATTTTTCCCTCTGCTCTTTGTGCCCCACTTAGGATAGAGAATGGGCTGTCTGGTTCTAATTGATCCCACCCCTATTCTTCTCAAGAAGCTAGATTCGGGTTTGGCCTTGAACTTCCTACATATACATGCGTCTTTCCAGTCACCCTTCTCTGTCCACCTCTGACTTATTTAAAAATTACTTTCTAAACCAACTTGAAGCATCTCAAAATTAATTTAAACTCTCCCAAAGTGAATTTGTCACTGTCTGGCCTTGTAATTTGTTACGTTGCGTTCCAACCTCCTACGGCATCCTGGTGAAGTCAGAACTGTGATGATGTAGTGTGGTCCCCACGTACAATATATCATCAGAGCAGTTTCCACTTGCATGATAGATGGACCAAGCCTGGGAAGGGTTTTAAAAGAGATCTAAATTTGTAGAGTATTTTTATTCCCTTTACATGGCTGAAGGCATCACCCAAGGGATTACTGAGAGTCTAAATCATTTTTCTCCTTTTTACTGTGCATCAAACAGGGGTCTGCAAAGGCAATTAACCCCAAGTGTTGGCAGAATTGCTGAGGCAATAATTTGCTTTTTTGTGGTCTTGTAGCTTTGGCTTGACATTGCCCCATTAGTTAAGAAAGAGAAAAATGAATGTCCTTTTCCTGAAAGGTGTCAACAATTAGGTCCAATCCTACCCTACCTATCTCTTTGACAGTTTTCAGAGTGGCAGATGCTTTAAAAGACCTGTGGCCAAGACAGGAGAAAAAGCCCACCTAGATTCTCCATGTGCTAACTGGAACTTCTCTTGAGGCTAGTACCCGTCACACAAGCCGCTGGGCCCAACTCATCCCTGTAGGGTTGGGAATTTCAGTCATACATAATAGTCAAGGAGTTCTGATTAAATAAGTAAAACCTTCTTTATGTATAACCAAGTAGAAAAAATTTCAAATAAAATAATGTATGAGGCTGGCAAAATTGCTCAGTAATTAAAAGACCTTGTTAAGCCTGGTGACCTGAGTTCAATACTTGGAACCAACATGATAATAGGAAATATCTAACTTCTGCATGTTATATTTTGACAGAAGTAAACAGTTACACATGCACCTACATGCACATGTATACACACACACACACACACACACACACACACACATACACACACAATGTAACTCTCTAGCAAGTAGTAAATGCAGGGGGCCCACTCAGATATGAATGGTTTGTCATCATTCTGCTCTTACATAGTTTAATCCTCTTCCAGCCACCCAAATGAACTCAACAGTCCAACTAGCACTTTTTTACTATTTTTATCTTTTTCCATTTTCTTGTGTGTGTGTGTGTGTGTGTGTGTGTGCCTGCATAAAAAGGCATACACTCTGATGTTGTGATGTTGGGATCTTCTATTACTCTTCTATCGACTCATTGAGGCAGAATCTCTCAAACAGAGCTCACTTGCTCTGTGGATCCTGTCTTTGGCTTCCCAGCCTGGAAGGATGGGCTGGCTTTCACACCCACCTAACATCTCTACAGAGTTCTGGACAACTGAACTCCTTGCCTCATGCTTGCCTGGCCAGTGCTCTAACCACTTAGTGATCTTCCCCAGACTCATCCAGCCACTGCTTTTTATTTCTAGTTTAGTCCGCTGACTCACACAAGGTCAACAACCCAAAGTTAGACATAGGGCTCAGCACCTGGGCCCACATGTTCTACATTCTTAAACCTTCAAGTCTCCATGGCAACTGTCTAAGACACTAGTGTGTCCGGATTGAATTTTGCATTCAACTTCAGGTGCTCTGATATTAATTATACATTTAAAACTTGGGGATTATTTTGGCTCTGAAAAAATAAATTAAAGTAGCTGTTTTGGGGGGTGCCATCCCCTATTCTTCTTAGCCATCCAGCTGGCTCTTCCTGCTTTGGGATGGGGCTGGGGACTGAATACAGGACTTTGCATACCCTAGGAATGTATGTATTTAAATCTACATGCTATATATGAGAAAGAAGGCAACATTTGTCTTTCTGAGACTGGTGAGTCTTGCTTAACATAATGGTTCAGTTTCATTTCCATTGGGATAAATTGCCCCAGCAAAAATCAATTTAGAGAATTGTAGTTCACAGTTACAGGTTACAGCTTAGTTAGGGTTTCTACTGTTGTGATAAAAATACCATGACCATAAAGCAAGTTGGGGAGGAGAGGGCTTATTAGGCTTACACTTCAACATTACTGTTCATCATCAAAGGAAGTCACGAAGGAACTCACACAGGCAGCATCCTGGAAGTAGGGGCTGGAGCAGAGGCCACGGAGGGAAGCTGCCTACCACCTTGCTTCCCATGGCTTGTTCAGCCTGCTTTCTTATAGAACCCAGGCGGTGCTCAGGGATGGCACCACCCAACATGACCTGGGTTTCCTCCACTGATCATTAAATGAGAAAATGCCTTACAGCTGCATCTCAAGGAGGCATTTCCTCAGCTGAGGCTCCTTCCTCTGATGATTCACAAAACCGCCCAGTACATGGTCATCACTGTAGGGTGGTGTCACAGTAGTAGATGCTTGAGGCAGCAAATCATATCACATTTACAGTCAAGATCAGAGAGAATGAGTACACTTATGCTTAGTACTCAACTCAGTTTCTCTGAGCCCAAACTAGGGAATGGTGCCACGCACTGAAAAATGGGTCTCCCCACATCAACTAAGGCAATCAAAATCTCTTTCAGTCATGCCCATGGGCTAACCTGGTCTAGAAAATTCCTCATTGAGCCTCTCCTCTTAGGTGATTGATTCTAGGTTGTATGGGTGACAGTTATGTTAACCTTCAGACATGATAATCTCTGGTACCACAGTTTTCCTGTAGATGACATCATTTAGTTATTCTTGGCAGCTGAATAGAACTCTATTGCATATCTATAGCAGGACCTCTTTAGCTATCCATCTGTTGATGGACATCTAGACTGGTTCTGGATCTTGGCTATTGGGAACAGTACTTCCACCATTCTGGCTGTGGAGACATCTTCTGCCTTACATGGCTTCAGGTGCACACCCAAGTGTGGGGTAGTGGGACAGTCAGACGCTACAGAGAAGTATGCCTTTTGCTGGGAATGATGAACGGGCATTGCCTGAACAAACCAACTTGAATTAATAGAAGCTATTCAGTTTCTCAGCAGCTATTATGCAATTTACCCTCACCATGGGCTCCTTTAAAAATGGAAATGCCAAGCATATAAGCACTGGGGGGAAAATCATTTAATGAAGAATCTAAATGTAATCTAAAGCATGAGAAAGAACCTAAAAATTCCCAGGCTTTGCAAACTGCACTTGCTGTTTCTACAGGGTTAGAGAATTGATTCTTTTTTAATTGAGAAATTATCTCCATCACATATGGAAAATCTCAGCTATTTATACCAAATCAAATTTTCTCATGATAGGCATAGGTGATTGTGCTCATGTGTGTGTGTGTGTGTGTGTGTGTGTGTGTGTGTGTGTGTGTGTGTGTGTGTGTGTGTGTGTGTGTGTGAGTGGTTCAGAACAACTTGTGGGAATCCATTCTCCTTCCACCATGTAGGTCCCATCTGTCTCTCCCAACAATACTCCTTCATATGTAGATGTGCCCACATTGTGCATGTCCGTAAGTACAAAATGGGGTGTCATTTCCTTACTTTCACTTGTCAGTTCTTATTATGCGCCACCGGAAAAGTGTACTGTGGCATCTAAAGAGTAAAGCCAGTCCTGACCGCTGCACACTACAAGGTTTGATTTCTCTCAACTTTCCAATTCTATGAGGAAACAACTACACTGGAAAAGAATTAGGCCAAGACTACACCATCGAAAGGTTTTCTGTTCTGGGTTATTATCTTTCTTTGCTGTTCTCTTTGTGTTACCTTATAAGGTCTCTTTTGCTGTAATCTGGTCTCAGAGTTGCTATATAGACAAGGATCATCTTGAATTTATGATCCTCCTGCCTCTACCTCTGTAGTGCCAGGAGTTGAGATTATGGGCAGTATCATTACAGCCATTTCTATGATGTGGTGCTGAAGACTGTGCTCAGGCCTCCCTGTTCACTAGGCCAGCACTCTGCCACCTGAGCAGAAGCACATCTTCTGCTGTTGCTGTGAGACAGGATGCCTTTATGTATCATGGGCTGGCCTTGATCAAAATCTTCCTGCTTCAGCCTCCCAAGTGCTGGGATTACAAGCATGCACCACCAAATGCAGCCCCCTATTGTGGCTCTCAAAGGGATCTTTGTACCCTCTTTTCCTCCTGTTTATTTATTATTTGGGGGCTTTGTGTGTGGTGTATGTTGGATGTACATGTTTGCATGGGAGAGGGTACTCATGCATTTGTGTGCACTTGCATGTGGAGACCAGAGGTCAGAGGTAGGCATCAACTTCTGCTGTCCTTCACCTTTTTTTAGATCAAGTCTCTTGCCCATTTGGCAAGATTATCTGGCTAGCAAACCCCAGAGACCCTCCTTTCTCTACTTCCATGGTTCTAGGGTTACGGGTACAAGCCACCGGACCTGATTTTTATGATTTTTTTTATGCTGAAGATGCTAACTCAAGATGCTCCTCACACTCGGGGCCCAACCAGGAGTCATGTCTTCTTCATCTCCATTTCCCCCATGTTATGCCTCTACAGCAGCCTATCCTGCCTGGTGCTGAGGGCAAGTTAGAATATAGCTAGGAGTAAAGAACACAGGACTCTTGACACCTCTTCCTGTACAGTTTCAGCAATTTACACTGTTGTGATTAATAACAACAACAACAAAAACCCCACTCTTCTAAAGAGGAAAATAAGGTAAATCTAAGGGATTAGAAGCACTTAAGCTAATGTTGGATGGCAGAACAAGGACTCTTGATTTCACACTTGGATTTAATTGCTGGGAGAATGCCCTCCATGGTGAAAGTTCCATTCATCTAGTGAGAGCCTTCACACTCAACCTTGCCTGAACTTTCTTCGCTTTGGTCTTTAATGTTAGAAGGGCGCTTTTATTTTCCTATCCTTTCCGAACGTTCCATTTTAATTACCAGTTGACTGTTTCCGCACATGAAAGGAACGAGGAAATCGGGCTAAAACCTCCATTTCTTTCAGTGCCATCAAATGTGATGAGCTTACTTATGCTAAATACAGTATTATGCGTTACACTGGATGTGAAAGGAGATTGTGTCTTTGAAGAAAGATGTCATAATAACAAGGACAAACTGGAGATAGTCAGGGCCTCATATTTTAAGAAGTATTCTTTGGGTCACCATCTTGGTCCTGTGGCAAGTGAGGGTCAATAGTTTTATTGGCCCTTCCATGGATGAGAGAACAAGCTAAGGGCTCTGGGATACTCATGTCAGATTTTATTCTACAATAGTGAAGCCACCGGTCCAGCTATAGCTCAGAGGGACTTGACTCTGGACTGAAGAGATGTCCCAGTGGGTAAACAGCTTACTTTAAAGCATAAGGACATGGGCTTGAATTCCCAGCACCTACATAGAAGTCAGCTGTGGGGTGTACCTTAAATTCTAGCACTGAGGGAGGTGGAGGCAGACAGATAGTCTAACTGATATGATGAGCTCTGGCTTCAGTGAGAGGTCTTGTCTCCAAAAATTAAAAGAACAATATACCCAAAGTGGACCTGTGGTTTCCATGAGTACACACACACACACACACACACACACACACACACACACACACACACACACGGTTAGATCAATTTGTAATCCCTTAGGAGGCTAAGGCAAAAGAATCATGAGTTCAAGACTGGCCTGAGCTGCATAGTGTCCAGTTTAGACTTCATGCTATGAAACTGTCTCAAAAAAAAAAAAAAAAAAAGAAAGAAAGAAAGAAAGAAAGAAAGAAAGAAAAGAAAAAGAAAAAAAAAGGAAGAAAGAAAGACAGAAAGAAAAACCAGGTAAAATATGAATAAGGCCTGTGAACTATTCTAATATATATTATCTGTTGTAAAATTACACTACATATACCACATTTCTGTTAGATTAGTTCACATTGTGGGAAACTTGGTAAAGGATATGTCATACTCCTTTGTCCTGTGCTATTCAAACTTCCTTTGAGTCTATTGTCATTTCAGAATAGCAAGCCAAAAACTTTCTATCAAGGGCTGATGAGCTGGCCCAGTGGATAAAGTATCTGGTATTCAGGTGAGAAGACCAGAATTTAGATGCCCAGAACCCATCTAAGATCTAAGTGGGCATGACAATTCACCCTGGAATCCATATGGGACCCTGAAGGCTAGCTAGCTAGTCAGACCCTCCAAAAGAGCAAGCTCCGCTGTGGTTTAGTGGTTCTCAACTTGTGGGTCAAATGAGCCTTTCACAGGGATCACCTAAGACCACTGGAAAACACAGATATTTAAATTATGACTCATACCAGTCGCAAAAATATTACAGTTATGAAGTAGCAATAAATAATCGTATAGTTGCGGGTCACTACAACATGAGGAACTATATTGAAGGATTAAAAGGTCACAGCATTAGAAAGGTTAAGAACCACTAGATTAGAGACACTGCATATATATATATATATATATATATATATATATATATATACACACACACACACACCACACACACACACACACACCACACACACACACACCACACACACACACACACACACACACAATAGAGAGTGACTGAGACAGTCGATGTCAACATTTGACCTCCACACATAGATGCAAGCACGTGCATGTACACCTATACACATTTGTTCACCCACACATACAAATAAATGATATTTTTATTTCATTTAAATCTAACTTTTATTTCCTCTCTTTTTCACCAGACTGTTTATATTTTTTTTTAATAAAATAAAAGGCTCAGTTGTCAATTACACCCCTATGGTGAGGTACTGATCCATTACATGTGGGAAATCATGGCAGACATTTGTCTCATTTTGATGCTAATCTTTATTGATGACTTCTAAAGTTACTGCCTTGATGAACTCTTATAATGAAATTAAAAGGGAAAATGATTTCAAAAGATTGGGCCAAATGATGACATCTTATAAAGTTTAACAAGGCTAAGCTGAGTGTGGACACAAGTAGATGTTAGTAACTGAAGCCACACACGATTCATGTCCAAGGCAGCTGTCAACAGGATTGTCACAGAACAAAAGGCATACACAATAAATGACACTGCAATCCATTCCCATCCACATTAGCCAAGCAATACCCAGACTACAGGGGCAATGGCTCAATGGATAAGGTGCTCACTCTGTAAGCAGAAGGGATGGAATATGGATTCCTAGAAGTCACATAAAAGCTGAACAGGTGTGGCAGCCATCTACAATCTCAACATTTGGGAGGCAAAGTTGGGGAATCCTGGGCAAACTGGATAGCTATACTGAGCAAATGACCAAGCTCTGAGTTCAACCAGAGCCTCTGCCTCGATAAATAAATGAGTGATTAAAGAAGACACTTGATGTCAACTTCCAGGCTTCCACATACATGCAAAAGCATGTACATGTGAAAACACACACACACACACACACACACACACACACACTCACAAGGAATGTTGGGCTAGTGGGATGGAGAGAACAAATTTTCTCCCAAATTGTTCTCTGACCCCAACCAAGGCAAGCATGTGTGTTCCCCACACCTAATACATAAACAAACAATTTTAAAAGTTAAAAAGAATAAAATTGCCTTTGGTTTTGATACTATAATTTGAGAAGAACTTTAATGAACAGAAAGCAACACCAAAGAGAAAGATGATATGTCTCACCATGAGGAAAACATGGAAATGGAGACAGGGCTTGGGAGCTCTCTTCTCCTACTTCAACAGCTGTCATGAAGAGTGGAAATTAAATCAATTTACCATAATCAAAGCTATGTTCAGTGATGGGTGTTCAATACTGGGCCATTTGATTCTATAGAAGGTGGCTTTGGGGAAGTGATCAGATCATAAGGGCCCTGACCTCATCAATGGGTTAATCCATTGATGTATTTTAAATCGAATAGGATGGCTTCTTGTCTTTTTGGCTAAGATCAAGGATGATTTGGTATCTGTTCTTGTCAATTTAAGATAGTTGAATAAACTACTGGAAATAGGAGAAACTGTAGAAGGTGGGTGGGACTGGAATTAGAGGAAATGGGCCTCCTAGACAGTACCTTTGAAAAATATAATCTTTCTCAGTGTCTTTCCCAGTCTTTCTCTCTGCTTCCTGGTTGCCAGGAGAGAAATAGCCTGACACATAACTCCTGCCATCATGATTTCTGCCTGGCTCACCTTCGACTTAAAGCAATAAATTGAGTCAACGTATATTGTCATCTATGGGATTCTGAGACAAAGTAAGTCCTTCCTCCCTTAAACTGTGTGCCTTGGGTATATTAGTTACTCTGGCAGAAAACTAACACAAATAAGAGCATGATGGGAGATGTTATTCTGTAAATATGTTTCTCATACTGGTCAATGAATAAAGCACTGTTGGCCAATAGGAAAGCAAGCTAGGAGGGGCTAGGAGACCAGGAGGAAGGAGGAGTCAACATGGAGAGCCGAAAGAGAACAGCACGCCGGTCCGCTGTCCAGTAAGATGACCACGTGGAAATACTTAGATTAGTAGAAATGTGTTTATCATTAAGACAGAGATAGCCGATAAGAAACTAGTAACTGGCCAACAGTATTTATATCAAATACAGCGTCTCTGTGTGTTATTGGGGGCTGGCGTGGCAGTAGGACCAGGAGGCCAGCAGGGAAAACATATGCCTTACAAGAGCATCCTAGGAAAGCTATCCTCGAGGAATTACCATGAAAGGGAATGGCAAGATGGTAACAACGACAAAGAGAGGACTCATTTGGGAGCATATTTCAAGCAGATTGGTCCAAATAAGAATCAAAGAGCTGTGTTTAGATATGAAATGTTTTTTGAAAGACTTGTGGACTGAAAGATTGGTATCTAATGAATGGGTTAACTTAAAAATATGAGTGAGCCAGACATGGCAGTACATAACGGTAACCTTAACACCTAGGAGTTGGAGGGAAGTTTGGGAGTTGGAGGATATCCTGGGACACCTAGCATAAGTTTGTCTTTAAAAAAAATAAAATAAAACAATCTAGACCAGTGTTTCTCATCTGTGGGTTTTCACCCTCTGGGGGGAGGGGCCCAACGACCTTTTCACAAGGCTTGCTTAAGGCCATCAGAAAACACAGGTATTTCCATTATGATTTATACCAGTAGCAAAATTATAGTTATGAAGTAGCAATGAAATAATTTTATTGTTGGGGTCAGCACAACATGAGGAACTGTACTAAAGGGTCACAGCATTAGGAAGATTGAGAACCACTGGTCTGCACTGCTTCAAGCATTAGTTCATCCGTAATTACTTGTCAAAGCAACAGCCAGCTTTCAAAGCAAAAAGAAAGTCCCTACAAGAATAGGATGCTTAGAGCTGGGGACTGTATGTGTCTCAGTTGGTAGAGTGCTTGCCTAACATTCACGAGCCGCGAGGAGCTCCATCTCCTGCATCACACAAACCAAGGGTGCTGGTGCATGCTTGTAATTCCAGCACTCTGTGGATGGAAGCAGGAGGACCATAAGCTCACAATCATCCTCAGCTATATAGCAAGCAGGAGCCCAGCCTGGACTATATGGACTCCATCTTAAAGAACAAAAATGAAACGAAAGAAGCTGAATAAGAAGCAGATGTTCCAACTTACTCCGTGTCTTCACTCTTTCTAAATAAGACAATAGACTCAACTATATAATCTGGTGGTGCTGGTTCAAACTAAAAAATTACACTTGGGAGGCAGAGGCAGGAGGATTAATAGCTTGTGACCATCCTGAGCTACTTAAGGACCTTCTGTCTCAAAAAGGAAACAAATTGTGTACATGGTTGTGTGTGAACATTTGAACATGCATGCGTGTATGTGCGTGTGTGTCTATGTGTGTGTAGGGGAGTGTGGGTGTGGGTGGTGGGTGGGTGGGTATGAAGCCTCCATTAGTTCTTACTCACAGGTTGAGAAAGAGGCCCCCAGAGACTGGAGGTTAAGCAGAGGAGAAATGAAGGAAAGAAGGGAAGAGGAAACCAAAAGTGAAAAGGCAAGCAAGGGAAAACCCAGCGTTTGTCATTCAAAGGGAAAACATTTTACAACCCAGCTTGACTGTGTCATGAACACTTGTGTTTTAATAGTATGCCTGCAAGCTTTCAAAACAAGTGTTTACCTATCACAATAAACAGTTATGAGTGAAGAACACAAAACAGAAAGAACCAAGGGCTGGCAGGCTGCCAGTTCCTGCTACGTGCTGTTTTGCACAGGAGCCTGTCACTCAGGCTGTGCAGCTTTGAGTCTCTTGGCTGTGTCTGTGGCAGCCACTGAGCCTGTGGGATGAGGCAACACCTTAAAGGGAGAGAGCAACTGAGAACAACTGGGTGCTCAAAAAACACAGAGGAACAACTGACCAGAGGACAGCCCGCCAGAGTGAAGTGGTCCCCAGAAAAGGGAACTCTCTAAGCTCTCCCGTAAGATGGTTTATAGAATGTTGACATCTTTCAACCCTTTCTCTCCTTAACTCTTCACGACAGGCTCACATGAGTTTAATAAAATAGTGAGTGCCGTGCCTGTTTATAAGCTCATAATGGCCTACCAGGAGCTGACAGTCTCACCAAAACTAACCTATGGGAACGCATGCCTAAGGCAATGGGTTTAATCTCAAGCACATCATCATCATCATCAATTCAGTTTAAAATGAATTAAAATGGTCAATATTATAGATTTTATGTTATGTAAATTTGTTGGATTAAAAATGGAGGCAGTCTGGAGATATCACTTCTAAGTTAAACGTTTGCTGCTAGACAAATAAGGACTAGAGTTCAAATCCCTAGACACCCATTTAAATTCCAGGTTAATGTGAGAGTTGTTGCTTACGTTCCAGCCTCAGAAGACAGAAATAGGGCATCTCCAGAGCAAGACTGCTAGCAAAATTGGCAGATAAGAGCACATGACTTCCTCCCAGAAGACCCCAGTGTTTCCCACCACCCAGTGTTGACAGCTCATGACAACTTGCAATTCCTATCCTGGGTAAAGACACCCTCTTTTGGCCTCAGTGGGCACCTCCATACTCATGTGCACACACACCCCATACACATAAACAGTTTTTAAAAGACTAGTCAGATATGACAACTATGACAGGTTTGACTGAGAGACTCCATGAATAAGGTGGATGAGCGTGGATGTTAAGAGCATGTTTTTCCCCACCGCAGGTCTGGTCCCACTCTGTTTCTCCCCACCGGCCTCCCGGTCCCACCGCCACGGGAGCCCCAAATAACACTCAGAGACTCTGTATTTGATATAATCCTGTTGTCCAGTTACTATTATTGTTTATGGGCTAGCTCTGTCTTAATGATTAACCCATTTCTACTTATCTAAGTATTTCCACGTGGTCATCTTATCTGAGCGTGGCGGGACAGCATCTTGCTTCCTCTAGGCTCTACATGATGACTCCTCCTTACTATTTCCTCTTTCCTCCTCCTAGTCTCCTAGCCCTGCCTATCTTGCTTTCCCATTGGCCACAGTGCTTTATTCATTAACCAGTATGAGAAACATATTTACAGAATAACATCTCCCATCAGATGAGCAGTGGAGGATGCTTCCTGACATCAAGCTTGGGCATCCACATGCACACAAGTTCATGCAAACCCACACATGTGTTCACACACACAAGCAATCACACACACCACCATCACCACAACAACAACACATTATACCACACCACACCATACCATACTACGCCACACCACACTATACCATACCATACCACACCAAAAATCATGGAAAAATAAATACAGAAAGGGTGAGCAGAGATCAGTGATTAAAGGTCTAGTGATGAAGAGGAAGACCACCAGGATTTGGTGGTGGTGAAGGTGGCTGAGCACCACACCAAAGGAGCCTGTGCCCATATATTTATTCAGTAGACGATGGCACCACATAATAAGCCTTGTGTACTCATTACCAATACAAAGAACTTTAGGGTGGCATTGCACTCGTGAATGACTCCTTAATGACTCTCTGGAGTCATCAGTCAAAATAAATCTTACTTCCCTTATGTTTTTTTTAAGGTGTTTGTCACAGTGATGAGCAAAGAAGTGAATATACTATAGGACTTCCTGATACACCGCATCTATACAGAATGCTTAAGGATATGTTTGTTGGAAGTTCCGAGATGAGGGAGTGGTTTTAATCCTAGGAGAAAAATCTATCTAGGCAGTGATGTGAATCATCAAAAAGGCAAAGTGACTTATGGCAGAGGACAGGATTCCACAATACAGCTGTGTTTGTGCCTGTATCAACACTGCTTAGTCTACACTCCAACTCATGTATGTAACATGTTCTTACCTATGGCTTCTACCACACTGCCTCTGTAGAACCAATTCATTGTCTCATGGACCCCAAACAAGAAGCCACAGCCGAAGCCAGTGCATAGTTGCTACGGAAATCTATTGTGCCTGGGGACCTCTAAACTCAAGAACATTTTCTGTTTCTAGAACTTACTATAATTTTGACCCTCATTGGTTGCAGTGACATGGAGAAATACAGTGTTCCTCTGTGGTTTCTTATCTTTGTGAGTCTTTTAATAGAATTTAAGTTCTAAAAGAGAGGGATCCACAGTGAAAATCCATGCTCCTGCTGTGAAGTGTCAGCAGAGTTTCAGACAATTAAAAGCCACAGTCTCTGTAAAATTATTTTAATAAATACTTGCTCAAAACATCTAGACCTCATTAATGTGCTTAATTATTCCAAATGAATAGGGTGATTATTTGGTTAAGTGGCCTCGAGCTGTATCAGCAAGAATATTTATTTTATTTTTTAAAGTATGAGTGAGGGTCTCTGTGTTAATACGTTCGTACAGGTGAAGTGGTCACGGAGACCAGAGATACCTGGTTCCTCTGGAGCTGGAGTTACAGGTGATTGTGAGCCACTCAAGAAGACTGCTGGAAAGTGAACTTGTGTCTTCTGCAAGAACACTTTCTTAACCACAGAGTCATCTCTCTAGCCACCTACTTGAAAAATACATGTTACATTTATTATTTCTTTATTTTGTGAGTGTGTGTGTGCTCCAACCACACATGGAAATCAGAAGTGCTGTACACAATACTTTGAACCTCTGTCATTAGTGAGATGTGCCTCTTAGTAGCTGAATTTTCATCCGTGGAGTAATTGCCACTCATGGTTGTATGCTCCCTAGGCTCTTGAGGAAGTTGATAAGTTTTATTCATCCCCATTTATTTAATTTAATGATCCTCTTGTAGGTCTGTACTCATATGTGTACATTTGTAATACATGTATGTGGTCATAAGGGTGTATGTGCAGTGCCTGCATTTAGGTATACCAGTTGCTCCAGTGCCGTACAGTAGGTCTTGCAACTGAGGCAAGTATAGGTACTGTAGGGATCTTGGCAAGATACACTTAGGTGTATGCCAGCAGAGCTGAACCATGGTTGTGTGACACCAGAAAGAAGAAAGAGCTTGAAATGCAGGATTATTTAGGCATATGTGCACATGTATAAGTACACATAGGGACCAGTGGTCAACATTAAGTGTCTGTTTAACCACTCTCCACTTCATCTTTTGAGGCAGGGTCTCTCAGTGAATATGGAGCTCAATGATTTGGCTAGGCTGACTGAAAAGAGAGTTCCGGGAATCCTCCTGTCTCTGCCACTCCAGTCCTGCAATTCCAGGCACATACCACCATGTCTGCCTTTTTACATGGGTGAGTAATGGGAATAAAACTCAGGTTCTCAGTGCCTTGCAGGCGCATAGGGGGCTGAGCCATCTCCTCAGCCCTTTGTATTTTGTCAATCTCTTTTAACTGTGTCTGAGCTCATGAACTGCACTGCCATCCCCTTGTATGCAGTCTTAATAATCATATGTTTCAATTTTCCTCTTCTCTGTTGGTTCCTCTCTGCTAACCTGCACCTATTGTTTCTCTCCAATACCCCTACAGCGCCTGCACTTACCACAGGGGAAAGATCCACTGCCCAGCACTGGGGCAATTGGCTTATTCTTCTCTTTCATAGACTGTTTTACATTAATGATCTTGATCTTCTATATGGTGAATATATGACAAATACTGTTTGCACTCTAATCTCATTGCTAACACTTGAAAACTAGAATTTTACCTAGATGTGTGTATGTGTACATGAATATTCACAGGTGTACTTGTACACATCTGTGCATTTGGTTACAGAGACCAAGGGACAGCTACATACTTCAGTTATCATCCACCTTTTTTCTTTAGTAGACAGGTCTCTCACTGCCCTAGATTCACCGAGAACACTCTGCAAACTGACCAGCAAGCCCCAGGGCTCCACCTGTCCGAGTTCTCAGTTCTGGGAATATGGATACATACTGTATACCATTGCTCTAGGGTAGTTTTGTTGTTGTTGGGGTTTTTATTTTTTTTTATTTTATTTTTTTTTACATTCATTCTGGGGATCAAACTTATATCCTTGTGGTTACAAGGCAAGTTCTTTAACAACTGAGCCATCTTTGCAATACACATTATATCTTGAATCTTAATATTCTTCCATCTGCAAAGTAGGGAAAATAGAGAGGAAAAGGACGTGGTTGTGTTAGGAACAAATTAGACACAATATACAAAATGGCTAGTGTAATTGCTGGAATATCACATATGCTCAATAAACACTGACTATTATTGTCATTACTACAGGGCTGGAAAAAGACATCACTTTGACATTTTAATTTTGCTTTTGTTATTATTATTATCATTAGTGTTTATCAAAAACAAACGAAATGTTGAAAAGAACATTCTGAGTATCATTTATTAACAGGATATGACCCCTGTTAAGCTAATTCTCAGCCCCCCTGAGTCTCAATTCTCCTACTTGCTCTAGAGGAACGACCACACAAAGTTTAAAGGTCTTTGCAAGAGTGAAAAGGGATGTACATTTAAAATCAGTATATGGGGGCTGGAGAGATAATGGCTCAGCAGTTAAGAGCACTTGCTGATCCTCCAAAGGACTGAGTTCAGGTCCTGGCACCCACATCAGCCAGCTCACAACTGCCTGTGATTCTAGCTCCAGCAAATCAATGTCCAGTTATGGCCTCTGGAGACACTTCACTCACATGTAACACACACACACACACACACACACACACACACACACACACACACACTCTGCCTCCACTACCGCCAACAACTACAACAACAATAATAAAACAAATCTTAAATAAAATCAGCGTCTTGAGTATAGTAGATTGTCAGTTATTCCTCAATTAGTAAACTATTACTAAATCAATTGTCAATAATTATTAATAACTTGTTAATAAAATAGCAATTTATTGTGGTAATTTATGGCTATTTAATAATTAATCAACTACAAAATCATTGTATCATCAATTCTCAATGATTATTAACCGTTTGTTAATAAAATAGCAATTTGCTATTATAGTTTGTAACTACTGATAATATTTGGGTGATCGTTTTTTAACAGTGTCAGGGTTTGGAGTCAGGATGTCATGATGGTGAGTAAGTACTCTATCACCAAGCTACAACAGATCACATACTAATTGTCAATACTCAGCAATTAGTTCCTTCTCCCACATCCCTCAGTGACATGCTTAGTGTCATAAACAAGCTCAAGAAGCAGTGACACCAACCAGAAGCCACTTAACCATTTATCTTAGCTTGCAGTTTGAAAGGATACAGTCCACCCAGATGGGGACTGGAGTAGGTAAACACGGGAGTCGTCTGGTTACATCGTTGCCAACTTCAGGAAACAGAGAGCACACAGGAAGTGGACTTCCACTACCAAACCTCTTCAGGCATATTCCTAGTCACCCACTTCCTCCAACCAGGCTCTACCTCCTAAAAATTTTGCAGCCTCTTTAATAGCATCCCCAACTGGGGAACAGGTGTTCAGACACAGGAGCCCTAAGGAGACATTTCTCACTTAAACCAGGACATACCTCTTCACTCGCCAGGCAGGGAAGGCAATCTGATGGGAGCCAGGGTCAAAGACGACTCAAGATAGAAAACCTGGTACAGCAGCTGGATGCTTCTGTCAATACAGGCACTAGTTCATCTCGGGTTATAGTCTATAGTTCTGGTAAGTGGCAGCTTGTGAGCTACTATGCTGGGCTTTCCAGAATTCCGCTTGCCAATTTGCCTGAACTCCTTAAAGAAATAAAATAAAACACAATAGATCAAATCCTCACACGGAGCACTTGCTCAGTCTCCACACTCTCTGGCATCACTTTTCTTGAAAGAATGTCTTTTGTTTATTCATTCGCAACTTGTATATGTGTGAAACATTTCTTGATCACATCCACTCCCATTCCCCTCACACCTCCCTTCAGGCCTCCTCCTACCTCCATGTCCTCTTGCTTTTCCTTGTAACCCACTGAGTCCAATCAGTGCTGCCTGCCTGATGGAACTTATTTTACTGATCTTATTGGCATGACTGGTACAGATAACCATAGCTGCTTTGAGTTCATGAGTGCAATGGCATGTCATGTCCATAAGACAACATCGGCATTCCTGCCCTTCTTCCTTCCACAGTGTTCTTGAGTGCTCAATCTCTCTCCCTCCCTCCCTCCCTCCCTCCCTCCCTCCCTCCCTCCCTCCCTCCCTCGCTCTCTCCCTCCCTCGTCTCTCTCTCTCTCTCTCTCTCTCTCTCTCTCTCTCTCTCTCTCTCTCTCTCTCTCTCTCTCTCTCTGTGTGTGTGTGTGTGTGTGTGTGTGTGATGAAATAACATATCCCGTTTAGGGATGAGCTCTCCACAGTCCCCATCCTCAGCATTTTGACTAGGTATGAATCTCGGTCTCAACTGCTGCCCACTAGAGAAGCTTCTGTAGACAAATTTGATGACAACACCAATCTGTGCTCCTCCCCTGGGATGTAAATTCATTCTCTAAAATGCCATCTTTGTTTCTCAGTCTTGCGGCTCCACCTCCTTCCTGCTTGCTATAGTTGTGGGTGCATCATTAAGCCCAATGTACACACCCCAGGCTCTAGATTTCTGTCATACTCCATATCTGCATGACCCTTAAAGAGCTCTTTTTTATGCAAGCCAAACAAGAGGTCTCGAAAAAAAAGTCTCTGGGAAACAATCTATCACAAAGAAATCCCTAGAGAGGAATGTTCTGCAGGGTTTGGAATGCTTCCCCATAAGGGCATTTCACTATCTAGTGAGCCTTACTAAGGCTCAGCGGCACAATAGATGAACGAAGACTAAATGAACCAACAGGCATGGGCAAGCTTCCTGCAAGGCCAAAGCCCTAGCTCGTTTACATATGCATTAACCAGCCCCATCCAGAGACTGTTCTGCATCTGAGTCATTTAAAAGTGCACTTCAACCCACAGCTTTCTGACCGGGTCTAAGGCCTGTTCCACAGCAGGGAATTCATGCCTGGCACTGTAAACCTAGTCAAAAGCCCATGGTGGGGAGGTCACAGGGCCCTGCACAGGGACCTGCTATGCCTGTTCTGCTAAATGGACATGTTGTCAAGCCGCCTTATCAATATTTATGTTTATATCCATAGATGAGTGCTGCTCCCAGCCCTGGTCAGAGAAGCTTTTGTTAGCTGTGGATGATGATTAAAGAAAAGATTCTTAACTGGCCAAAGTGTGGAGGAAAAGTGGCTGTGAGTGCTCAGCCGTTAATGGGACATCTATCTATATCACCCCCTTCAAAACGTAGGGAACATGGTGGAGTGGGGGGGGGCGAGAATGTGAGAACTGGCAAATGAGGAAGAGTGATGTGAAATATGAGTTCTGGAGATGACATGGCTGCTGAACCCTAGAACTCACAGCAGCAATGGCTACCTGCTCAAGACCTACAGAAGGCTGGACCTGTCAGTAATCCCCCATGATGGGGGGGGGCTCATGAGGTCTATCCTTCTCTGAGGAGCTGTAAGTAGCAATGGTTGCTAGGGGACAGGATTCCTCAGTGATATAGCCAGTGTAAACTCCCCACTGTGTTCACACAAGCAATTGTGAGACCGTGCAGTGGGACACACTCACAGGGTATGTGGCTCCAAGACTGGTAGGAAAGAAAGATGATCAGTGGAGGCTAAAAGGGATAAAAGAGGATGATGGAGGATATGTTCAAAGTACATTATATATATTTATGAAATGGCATCAGGATAAAAGTACATTATGTGTGCATTTATGGAATGGTGAGGTGATAATTTTTTTTTAAATATGCTCCAATCCACACATAGAGATTCTGCTTTTAGGGAAGCAATTGAGTCAATAGGTTTCTTAAGTGGTCAAAGGATGCTCTTTCAAAAGACTAGAAGGAGGCCAGGTGTGGTGGCACATGCCTTTAATCCCAGCACGTGGGAGATAGAGGCAAGTAGTTCTCTGTGAGTACCAGGCCAGCCTAGACTAGAAGAGAATGCCAAGCCAGCAAGAGTCACACATTCAAGACCAGAGAGAATGAGTAGGCTTTACTGAATGAGAGAAATGTTAGGACATTGCAGTGACAGAACATTGATACATGGTCATGATTTCCCACAGGCTAAACTACACTGAGATGCTGTAGGGATCCCAGCTGCACACACACACTGAGCACAGTTTGTTCCTAAAATTATAAAATCCAGTTCTTCTTTCACATTCTGCACATAGGTCTTATTATCAAGTCTCCTATTAATGAGTCATTTTTTTCTTTGCTCTTTTGTTTTCTTTTTATACTGGAGGTTTTAACCTAGAGCTTAATGAATGGTCATCTACTGTTCTACTCTGAGATGACCCCCCAG
The DNA here is from genome assembly GCA_030556225.1 of Cricetiscus sungorus. Classification (NCBI taxonomy): domain Eukaryota; kingdom Metazoa; phylum Chordata; class Mammalia; order Rodentia; family Cricetidae; genus Cricetiscus; species Cricetiscus sungorus. Next base: position 17,025,840 of record JANBXA010000044.1, read on the forward strand.
CCCTCTTTGTAGTATCTATTTTGAAATAGTGTCTCACTAAGTTGCTCAGTCTGGCCTTGAATTCACTCTGTAGCTCGGTCAGGTCTTGGACTTATGATCCTCCTACCTCAGCCTCCTGAATAGCTGGCTTGACAGGCCCTGGAATGGCTGAGGCAGTTGTTATAGTTTGAGTCTGAAATCATCTTCACAGGCTCATGTGTATAACACCATTTTCTCAGACTGGGAGGCTATGGAACATTTAGGAGGCGGAGCCTATCTGGAAGAAAGAAGCCACTAGGGAAAGGTGGACTCCTCCATTCCTACCATGCTTTCTGATTCTTTATCTTCCATGTGTGAACAGCCTCCTCAAAAGTCTCCTGCCACCATGAATAAGTTGCCTCATCACACCACTCCAACCGTGATGAACTGAAACCCGCTGCAACAATGAGTCCAAATAGATCTTTCCCCCCTTAAGTGTTCTGCTGGATGTTTTGATCACAGGAACTAAACAGTAACTAATAGAAATTCTGCCTTTTCCAGTAAGCTATGTGACCAGCAAACCTGCCAACCATTCCTGGATATTATTAAAGAGCCTCATCAGTACATCCAAAAGAAGTTTTAAAAAGTACTGGATTTGCCATATGTATGTATGTATGTATGTATGTATATATATATATATGAAGAAGAAAAAAACTCCAAGTAAGGGGCTGAGCAGTAGGGTACCTGCCTAGAATCTTCCAGTGCAGAGCTGGGGACATGACTCAGTGATAAAGCACTTGCCTAGAATGTGCATATCCTGGGCTTAAGGCTTAATGAAAACATTGTAAAAACACAAAGCAATGCATGTGTTGACACAGTCATATAATCCCAGGTACTAGGGAGACTGAAGAAAGATGAGTATGTACAGCTTCAAGGTACATATAGACTACATAATGAGTTCAAGGCCATCTGAACAACTTAGTGAGACCCTGTCTCAAAAAGGGGGGTGGGGCTGGGGACATGTAGTTCAGTGGTAGGATAGTTGGCTAGTATGTGCAATGCCCCCAATTACATCAGCTTGGAACCTATGACACATGTGCTAGCATTCAACTAGAAAACATCCAAAGCAATTCTCCCTACAAAACCAAGAGCAGAGGATAAGAAAAGGCAAAGTGGCTCCAAACAGTCTAAAGGAATTTCTACACATAGCATGTTCTTTGCCGAAGCATTAACTCACACACATTCCTAGGTAAATTCTAGGTTCAACCAGAGTAAAGTTGTGCTATTGAGTCCTATGATGAATCATTGCTTCCTTCATTCCCTCCCTCCCTCTTTTCTTCCTTCTCTTTCTCCTTCCCTCCCTTCTTCCTTCCCTCCCTCCTTTCTTCCTTTCTTTTTCTAGTAGTGGTAGTTCTGGGGATTGAATTCAGGACTTTATGCAAGTAAGTGCTTTACCACTGAGCCACACCCCAGCCCTCACTGGGGATTCTAGGCAGGGGCTCTACCACTGACCCACACCCTCATCCTATCAATGGCAGATTCTAAGCAAGTGTTCTACCACTGAGTGACACCCCAATTCTCTCGCTGAGGGCATTCTAGGCAAGCACTCTACTGCTGACTTCTATGTCTAGATGTCTAGATTGTGTTCACTTTTAACTCTGAATTATGGTCTCACTAAGTTGTCTGGTACTTGCTGTGTAGTCTAGATTTATACAACCAGCAGCAATCTTCCTACCTCAGTTTGCCAAGTGCTGCGGTTACAGGCATGATGTGCCATGTCTAGTTTTTTTTCACCCTGGTGAATCTTAAGTGGGAAAAACCCCCAATGTGTTACTACCAGCTTGGATAGAAAAACTGGGGAAACCCTCTTGTTCCAATAGTAATTCTGATCAACTTTGACTTATCCATGGACTTCTGATCAAGGCTTTAGATGTTGGATTCATTAATGTTAATGAACAGCTAATTGAGGCCTTGCTAATGTGGCTGGATATACTTCTGAACAGAAAAAAAAATCTTGGAAACTTTTTTAAAAATTAAAAAAAAAAGCATGGGAAATTAAGGCCAAATTGGGGGTGAAAATCACTTTGGAAACTCTGGTTTTCTCAAGTCACAATTTATAATCTACATTTCAAGGTCAATTGAACCACTTGATGGCCAATTTGGGGACAAGGAAAGAGCTACAAGGAAGAATTATAAATGGACACCAGGGCATGTGACATCAACCAGACCTTAACAGCCACAGTCCGGTGAATCTGTAATGATCTTGGGTCATTCTAAAAAGCTTAGGTCACAGGGATCCCTCTGTGAACAGGGACTGTTGATTTAACATCAGCTTGGTGACATCCATTCTGCTTTCTCTGTGGGCAGAATTTAAATGTGGACATGTGGTGCTAATGAGCTGTGTGTGTGTGTGTGTGGGTTGAGACTTTGAAATATTTGTGGAAAGTTGACCCTTGCTCTACAGTCAGAGGCCCTCTTTTCAATTCTAAAGCATTTGTCCTTCTTTAAGTAACCACTCTTCACAGTCTAATGGGGTAGGGTGCAGGGAGGCATGACTTGGGGTGAGCATTTGCATTTGTGGGAAAATGGCTTAGCAATAACCTTGCATGTGGGATTGCCATTTATAAAAACGGGGATGGGCGTTTCAGGAAAGAGAACGGGGGAAAAGTTCTCATAGAATTCACAAGCTAAAAATGGGCACAATGCACTCTGGCTTTGAGAAAAAGCCCTTCCTGTGCTGGTTCATTTTAACTGTCAACTCGATACAACCTGGAAAAGCCTGGGAAGGGTCTAATGAGGACTCAGGTCCAGGTTGGCCTGTGGATATATCTGTAGGGGTTGCATTGGTCATTGATTGATGGAGGAGTGCCCAACCCATTGCCAGTAGTCTCACTTTCTAGATAGGGGGTCCTCAACAGTGTGTGAAACGAGAAGCCAGCAAAGATACAGTTCCTCCTACTCTTGATCAGTGGATGTGGTGGGACTAGTGGCCTGAGTTCCTGCCTTAATGTCTCTGAAGTGACGAGGAATCTCCCAGTAAAAGTGCTAGCATCACACACATCTGTACTCAGGTCTTCATGATCACGTGGCAAGAACTTTACACAGTCTCCAGGCCTGGCTTTCCTTCCTCTCAGACTACGTCTGTCTAGCCAAAACGCCTGGTCCCTTGGAATGTCATATAATCTGTCCCTGACTCCAGAGCCAAGCCTCAGCTTTGAATTAAACCGTGCAATTCAGTCCTGCACTTCAAAGAGGCGCATGTTCCGTCACATGCTCACACTTGTCCCTAATACATTGTGACACCCTATTACTACCGTGCCTTTATGAGCTTCAAGGGAAATTACATTTTAAATTATAGCATACAAGTATAATGGAAAATCTAATTGTAGCAATGACAGTTTATTTATCAATCATTTATCATTTTGATTTATAGGGTGCCCAACTTGATTTAAAGGGAGCTAATGTTTAAAAATCCCCAGGCACCCACACTACTAAATATACACAGATATCAACAAAGTGAATTAGTCCTGTTTTATTTTCTGCCTCCCTTTGATCACCTTTCTCACACCCAAGGCTGAAGTTGGAAAACACAGGCAGGCTGATCTGAGGGACTCCCGAAACAGCCCCTGAGAACCTTTGACATCAAATTTATTTATCTTAGAAGTTGGCGGCTGGGAGGTGTCAATATTCACACAGAACTAAAATTCAGCCAGTCAAATGTTTCCACATCCCAACTTCACAGAGATGCAGACTTTGGGAGTAAAAAGGAATCTCACGGGTGACCTGATTTCCGCATCTCCAGCCTCCTCCTAAGTTCTAATGAGGATGTCTTGTGTGGAGTGTTGGTATGTGGGTATGTACTGGTATCCATGTACATATATACAAGTGTGTTTGGAGGCCAGAGGTCAACACTTGTGTTTTCCTCAATTACTCTCCATCTTTTTTGTTATTGTTTATTGAGACAAGTTGTTTCACTCAACGTGGACACTATCAATTCAAATACACTAGCTGACCAGCATACCCAGGGATCTGCTTATCTCTACCTCCCCAGTGCTAGGCTTACCTATACAAACTAACCATGTCTAGCTTTTTACATTAGTGCTGGGGATTCAGACTCAGATCCTCATCTGTAATGGCAAAACACTTTACTGATTTAGCCATCACCCTAGTCCCTGAGGCATGTATCTTTAAGAATCTGCAGCTGAAGATCATTAACACTGGGAATGCTACCTTCATATAATGGGGGTCATAATGCTACCCTCATATACTGGACAGTAAGCAAGGTCTTTTTCTCTGTTAGGTCTCTGTGATCATAGGCACAAGACACTCTGCTGGGTTTGGGGGGTCAAATATAAACGTTTCAAAGTCCAGTGCTTGCCACCAGGTTAGAAGTATATCATAAGCGCATGGGTGATCTGTTGATTTAAGATCTGTTGATTTAATGTACAAGTGGATAGATATCTTTATGACTTTATGTTAGCTAGCTACCATGTTAGGGATGTAGTGTCAGTTGGTAGTCTTGCCTAGCATACACGATGCCATGGATTCCATCTCCAGTCTTCTGACACAGCCCAGGCCTGAGAAGGAAATCTCATTTGAGGAATTATGATGGGAGATGTTATTCTGTAAATATGTTTCTCCTACTGGTTAATAAAGCCCTGTTGGCCAATAGAAAACTAGATAGGCGGGGCTAGGAGACTAGGAGGAGGAAAGAGGAAATGGTAAGGAGGGGTCAAGATGTAGAGCATGGAGGAAGGAAGAGGCCCGCTGCGGTAAGACAGCCACGTGGAAATACTTAGATAAGTAGAAATGGGTTAATCATTAAGACAGAGCTAGCCCATAAACAATAATGGTAACTGGCCAACAGGATTATATCAAATACAGAGTCTCTGAGTGTTATTTGGGGCTGGTGCAGCTGTGGGCCCAGACTGGCGGCAGGCGGGCTGCGGGCTAGCAGGCTGGCGCCCGTGGGAAAAACCTGCCGTAACAGAATTATCCTGTTCAGATCAACCTGTGATTGTATCTGCAGAGAACTATCTTGATTTTTAATTGATGTAGGATTGCACAGTCCACTATGGGCTATGTAAGACAACTAGCTGAGTATGAGCCAACAAGCAGTATTTTCCATGTTTCCTCCTGTACTTTTTGGCTATGGATTTCCTGGACAGTATAATACTGCAAGGAATAGCTAACAGACCTGCCTTTGGGCCCCTGACTTAGATTCCTGTCCTGACTCCCCTCAGTGAGTGAATGTTGTGGAGAATGAGTGCACCCCTGTAGAATGAGAATTCATGACCCGATCACGACCATGTCAAGGACACCACTGCCTCGGACCTATGGAAATGGCAAGGCCTTCCCAGGTCAGGCTCGGGGAAACAACAAGACCATTCTATGTTCGGAGTAAATATATTGACAGTGTGTGCAGACAGTACCAACCACAGCATCCTCCCTGGATGGCTGCATCTTGAAACTGCTCCCCTGCTGAGATCAGTTAGCTCACTTCATCCTTCAGCTGTATGCGATAAATGTGCTAAGTTTCCGGGATGCTGGCATACTTCCATCACTGTGAATGGACCACCCAGTGACAGTTTTTCTGTAGGTGTATGTGCCTGTCATTTCTTCATTCCATGTCACCCCAGTCAGGTCAAATGTCAAAGCTGCACAGGTTGTGGCACACTGTGACCTGGAAGGGTAAGGGGAAACCCTTGTCTCCCTTATGTTGTTTTCGGTTAGGGCATTTGTCACAGCAACAGAAGGAAAGTAGAGTACTTATCCAGGCAGCAAAATAAAAAGGAACAGGGGGCTAAATTTGTGCAGCAACATAAATGAGTCTTCACCCGGTATGCTAAGTCACAGGCCAGGTGTGGGCATGACAGGTGTAAGCCATTCTCTCCGTATGGCCTCTTGATGCAATCAAGACACACCATCCATATGAGACACACAGGATAACTCAGGCACTGTGTATAATGAACTCTTTTTGATAAGCAGAAGGAATACACCCACATAATGATTAAAAGTGCCAAATGCCCAGATTTGGTGCACCAGCCTATGACTATAGATACTTGGGAAGGTGAGGTTGGAGAATCCCAAGTTCAAGGTCAACCTGAGTCAAGGAGTGAGTTTAAGTCCAGGTGATCTACTTCATGAGACAGTATCTCAAAATGCAAAAATAAGGGGGTGGGAGGTTAGAGTATAGAACATTTACCTAGAACTCGAATGAGGAGCTGGAGATGTGGCTCAATAGAGTGTTTGCCTGGTATGCAGGATTCCCAATATCTAGTACCACAAAAGGGAGGAAGAGAAAGAAAGAGGGGATGAAAGGGAAGGGGGGACACAACAAAGGAAGGTGGGATCCAGAACAATAAAAAAAAATGGTAAGTACATAAAAAATTAAGGTCACCATTTACTGCCACAATCAAGTATTACTTACTGTGCATAACTGCCCACTGAACTCACAACTAGCAGTGTGGTTGGTTGATTTAGTACCACAAACACTCCAGGAATACACTGAGCTACAATGTTCTGCCAACTGCAATGTCTGGAAGTGACTGAGTCTTTTCTCTCCATTACAATCTTACCTAACCAGCATCATATATGCACTAGATCACTGCTGGGAAACCCCTGGCCAATGCTTGTGAAAATTCTCTCACAGGCACCTCCGGCACCCTTTTATGATCTCTTATGAATGGCTTTCTCCTCCAAAAACTGCAAGTCCCCAAGCTGCAGATTTCATGCTAAAGATCTGAGTAACAAAACAGGCTTGGGGAACTCATCCTGCTTCCTTCTATCTATCCTCCATTGCAGAAGTCAGCTGTGAGCTATACAGAATTCAGAGGCACCTTCTTCTTCCTGGAAGGCAAAGGGACTGTGGGTGGTGGCAGGAGCAGGAGCCAAAGAATCAGGTGTCATTAGAAGATAATTGACTAAGGAGAAATGGCCACTACCCCCAGGTGAAGCACAGGGCATTTTTCCATATCAATAAAGTCAATTATCAGAGGATGTCCGGTCCCTTGGTACTGCTATTAACCTACATTGCTCTTATTAACCTTTCTGATGAAGACTCTTTCAAAAATAATTATATTAAAGTACAATTCTCTGCGAGTTTCCAACGTGTGACTATTCCATTTCAGTATGTCTGTCGCATAAGATAATGAGCACCTGATTGTCTGGCTACCACATGGAGGTTTTTAATCAAGGCTCCTTTTCTTGGCTCTACTGCCAGCCTGGGGCCAGTCCTCTGAACTGCAGGAGGCTCGAGGACATTTAAATGTGAAGGAATTAAAGGTAGGACAGGAAATTGAGAAATGGGCTAGCCTAGAAGATGTCTACTCCACTGAAGAGGAAATATGTTTAGTATTGATTGTCAGTTTGAGAGGTTCTAGATGCAGATGAGTCTTCTGGGCTTGCATGTGAGGGAGTTTCTAGCTTGGGTTAATTAAGGTAGGAAGACTTATCCTACATGCAAGCAGCATCATTCCATTCTGTAGCATGGGGTTCTAAAGAAAGCGAGCTGAGGCCAGCATCTGGCTCTCTCTGCTTCCTGACTGTGGTTGTGATGTAACCAGCTGCCTCATGGTTCTGCTGCTATGCTTGCCCCACTGCTGTGCTAGAGGGGCCAGATGACCCTTTGCAAAGCCTAACAAAATTACTATTTGAAGGAAATACAGAAGGAAGGCTGGAAACGCCCCAGCCATGGCCAACTGAGCTGGTTTGTGCCATCAGGGCAGATGTAGAGGCACTCCAGAGTACCTGAAGGTACCATGAATGTCATCACAATGGTAAAAAGGAACAATTGGGTGACACTCAAGATTCTAATGAAACATATTAGATGTAAAACTACATGTAACATAAGTAATACTGAGAACTCACATACTTCATGAGTAAGCCAAGAGCCTACACTAAGGTAATATTAAAATCCCTCAATCTTTGTATGTTTGGGTCATCTGAACTGCTAAACTGTTGCTCTGCACCCACTTCCTCCCTTGGAAATGCAGCCTTTCCTTGGTTTTTGCTTGCTAACAGTACCCATCTGCCTGTCTAATTCTTTGTTCTATGATACAAGAACCTGGAGCCCTCTAAGAGTGTTCCCTGTGTTACAATCCAGACCAAACTACTACTCAGGCCACAAAACATACAACAGCTCTTCCCCTTATTATGCACTGTCAGACATGCTGCTGAGAGCCCTAGCCAAGAGACATCCAGGTACTCAGATTTCTCACCTGGGAAAGTGAGTTTACAGGCTGGTGGTCACACATCATGTTCCCATCCCTTACCTACCTCCTGCTGGGAAATCAGAGAGTCTGGCTACAGGCATTGCTATGAAGCATCTCTTCCTAGGAGAAGAGACTCCTAGGAAAAGAGACCTGACTCCCCCTTAGAGATCCTGCCCTACTGTCTATCTGTCTATGCTATTAATAACTTCTCTAATAAAAAATCTTTACTCTCAAAACTTCTTGTTTGTGACCCACTTGATCCTTGAATCTGAACTTTGATGCCAATGGGAATGTGATAGAATGAAAATAGAAAGAATCCAATGCCTACCTTGAGTGACAGTCCAATCACAGATGGACTGTCCCAACCATCCCCAGTGAGGAAGATGCTTAGGAGCTTATGGAGGACCAGCCATCATTCCCAAAGCTCTGCCATCTCAGAAGGACAAGTTAATTACCTGCTCAGAATGGGCATCAGGGAGAAAGAATGTAGCCAATGCCACAGTTTACCAGTCTAGGCTTTCCTAGACTAAGAAGGCTCCTTACTGCAAATGCTAGTCTGGTTGAACTCCCAGCCAAGTGCAGTGAAAGAGTGATCTTTTTAAAGTCTTTATTTTATTGCATTACATGTGTCTGAGTGTGTGTATACATGCCCTATATGCATACACTACATGCATGTATGAGCCCATGGTGATCAGAAGAGTCAGTAGATATCCCAGAACTGGAGTCACAGATTGTTATGAGCCGCATGTGGGTGCTGGGAACCAAAACCAGGTCCTCTGCAAGAGCAGCCAGTGCTCTTAACCACTAAGCCATGCCTCCAGGGGTTTTTAATTAGCATAATTTTAATCATTAAGACTAGAGTTCAGTGATTTCTACTTGTGTTAGTTTCCACTATTGCAACAAAACAACGAACAGAAAATCATAGAGAAAGAAAGAGTAATTTTGTTTCACTGTTCAAAGGCAGGGAAGGCATGGTGTCTAATGCTATTCTGTCCATGATGTCAGAAGCTTACATCATAACCTATTCACATCTTGGAAAGTTGGGAACCAGAGAAAATGGGGTTGGAATTTGTAGTAGGCTACAACCCTCAGAGAGCCACATCTGCCAACTAGACCTCCCACCAACCTCCCAAAACAGCACTATCAACTAAGGATCAAGTTTTCAAATATATGGGTCGAGGTGTGGACACTTTGGAACTAAAATATGACTTTGCTCTAGGTAAACAATTTGATTGAGGCCAACTTAATATGCACCGAATCCAAAGTCCAGACATACTGAGAAATGGAAGTAAAGAGGAATATTTAGAAAAGATTTTATATAGTTTATCCTATTAGCAAGTTGATTTAAAGGTATAAAAGTAGATTTTAGGGGGGAGTTCAATTCTTTTGTGAAATGGGACTGGGAGAAAAAGGATAATGCCAACCACCTCCAACCACACCTCAACCACACCCCAACCATATCCAAGCCAGACATTATTTAGCCTCTAAATAGATTCCAACTAGATCCCAACCAGGCATCAACCAGGCTTCAATCAGAAATCCACAAGACCTGAAAGCAACCTCAACCAAATGCCAATTAACCCCCAAATAGGCATTACCAAGACTTAAATCAGATGAAAAATAGTCCCCAACCAGACTTTAACCAAAATCCCAACCACTCTCCAACCAGATCTCAAACCAGTCCCAAAACAGACACCATCCAGGCTCAACCTAGTCTTCAACCAGACTCCAACATGTTATCAACCAGATTGCAACCAAACATCAACCAGTTATTAACCAGACCCCATCAAGACCCAAAACAGATGCTAACTATGCAGACACCAACCACACTCTAGCCAGACCCCAACCAGATTCAATTTGTCAACCTAGCTTTGGTAAATCAAACTGAAGCTTCCAAATATCTAATGAGCATTAGTTTAAATAGTTTGCTTAATTGTTTTGCCAATGACCTGTTTTCTACCAGCCAAGGCAAAGTATAGTTAATATAGTCATTAATATATATTCACTATATTCAATACCCCTAAGCAGATAAATGGGAAGATTAGCCAAACTCTATCCAAGTGTCTTCATCAGAAACAAACCCGCATTGTGTGTCTATGCTGGAAGATGAAGGGTCCAATATCAAGGTCACTGAATCCCAGACCCTCCGAGTAACCTAAAACATCACACAGTTCTCTCTCTCTCTCTCTCTCTCTCTCTCTCTCTCTCTCTCTCTCTCTCTCTCTCTGTCTTTCTCTTTTAATTGTAGCATCTGATGCCACAACCACATTCTGATTCTGAGCTTTTCCCAACCATTAAATTGCTACATGTGAGGCTGTATTTTAATCTCTGATTCACTTAATTGCCTATGCTGTGCTCAAGATCCAAGACCACAATTACTGTTTCCATGGGAATAAGATTCACAGTGGCTTTTCCATCCCCCTCCATGCTCATTTGAATGTCACTTTCATCAGCTCTCTTGGGTGTTCCTATTTTCTTGGAATGTTCTTCATGCGAAACCAAAGAGCCTTAAGAATGGGGCCATCAACCCAAATCATAGCTGATTACCACTGACCTGGCCAGTGTCCATGTCCTTCTCTCTCTTTTGGTGTGTGTGTGTGTGTGTGTGTGTGTGTGTGTGTGTGTGTGTGTGTGTGTGTTCATACATTTTCAGGTAAATGTGTGTTTGTGTACAAATAGAACCAGAAGTCAACCTTAGGTGTCATTCCTCAGTTGCGATCCATCTTGTTTCACTGTTTTCTGTTTGAGAGAAGGTGTTTCCTTTTTTTACCTGAAACTCATTCAATTCAACTAGACTAGCTGACCAGAGATCTCTCCACCTGTCTCCTCCCCCACAGCACTGGGATTACAAGTATGCGTCACCATGCCTAGCTTTTTATGCAGGTTCAAAGGATAGATTCAGTTCCTCTCACTTGCACAGCAAGCACTTTCCTGGCTGAGCCATCTCCTTATTTGTTCTCAGAGCTCAGCTATCAGCAGAAAGAAACAGTGCTTCCTAATCATCTCATTCCTACTGGAGAAAGACATCACAGTTCTCCCACAATGCTTCTGTGCCCTCAGATGATTTTAAAAGCTCAAAGCATAAGACAGTGAATACCACTGAATGTCAAAAATGATCTTGCTCCAAGAGCTCAAAAAACAAACTTATTTTGGTTAGCCTGAGCATCAGAGGATGCTGAGATAAATACTTCAAGGCATCACCCTTGAAGAGGTAGAATTCTTGGGAAAATTTAGGTGGGAGATGTCTGGGTCCAGAATGTAAAGGCATACAGCACATCCTTGTGCCTGTGACATGCTAGGCTATCTGGGGAAGAGTGACATAGTTTCTCCATCTTATTTATTTCTCACTGAGATGGGGAAAGTGGTACTTGTTTGCCAAGGTCATGGTGCAGGCTAGCCACATTTGTACTTGTGATGCATCTCGTGAGATCTATGCATGCAGGAGAGGTGCGACCTTCCTTGCAAAGGCACACCCTTCCCACCAGTTAATCTTTCCATGAGAACCACTAAGGGATGAAAAGACCATGTACCTGATGTCAGATTCTAGGACTGAAATCACAGCCCTTCACAGCCCCTGTGAGACCAGGCAAGATGTGTCACCTTTATGAGCTGTGGCTTCCTTGCCTGCAGTTGGAGCAAGGTTCAAGTCCCCTTGCTGACCCAGAGCACCACTACAGTGCAGGTGTTGACAAATGTTTCTTTCTTCTCTCTCTCTCAAGTCTCCCTCCTGATTCTGTTATGCATTTCTCTGTAACCCTGGGAGAATTATTTAACCTTTCTGGCTCTGAATTTCCCTCCCCATAAAACTAAAGGGTTTGACAAGACCCTCTTTGAATTTCCTTCCAACTCTCACATGCTGCAGTTCTTTTACTTTGAGCTGCCCCTTGGGATATGGTAATGGGTTACATTCCACAAAAGACTTGGATGTCATATTACGGCTGTAACACACAGCTTCCAGCAAACTCTCCTACTCTCCCCAGCAGAATTCCCCATTGTTCTGTGCATAATGAAAAATCCAACATCACACATGCTATATCTGAGTCCTAAGGGTGTCCACAGGCTGTCACATTCCAGGGGCCACCTGAGGAGACACTGAAAATCTGGAGGATGACTCGGTATGTAAAGTACTATAGAAGCATGAAAGCCTGAATTCAAGTCCCCAACCCCCATATAAAAAGCCAGAAGTTGTGATGGTCAGATTTCTTATCCTGGGAAGAAAAGCATCCCTAATGATACTGACATGAAACTTGTCAAACAGGAAGCTGAGACCCTCTTTCCTAAGGTCTCCATGTAACCTGCTTTCTCCCTCTTTCCTCCTACTTGAGAAGTCACAGAATTCTTTGCTATGGAGGAGCTGCCAGGACTCACCACCATCAGTTAAGTTCTGGAAGTGAATATTTAAGGCTACTGTCAATTTGACCCTTCAGAAACCTCAAGTGTCAGGTTGAATACACTTTGGTGCCCAGCCTTGTGAACTGACAAGCTAGTGGGTTTCAGCCTCTCTTCAGTGAAACAGTCATTGTTAAATTCCTCTTGCCTGATCATATAAGCCAAGAGGATACATTCCATTTATAATGTATATTCACTCTACTGGTTCTGTTTCTCTATACAACTCTACCTAATGCACCAGTACTTTCTGCTTAGACAAGTGTTTCTCAACCTGTAGGTTTTGACTCCTCTGGAGGTCAAATGACCCTTTTACAGGGGTCACCTAAGACCATTAGAAAACACAAATATTTATATTAACGATGTGTAACAGCAAAATTACAGTTATGGAGTAGGAAAGAAGTAATTTTAAGGTTGGGGGGCCGGTCACCACAACATGAGGAACTATGCTAAAGGGTTGCCACATTAGGAAGGTTGAGGACTACTGGCTTAAAACAAGAACAATAGTATCATGGTGTATATTAGACAAGGTCATCTACCCAGCTTCCTCTGCTCTGTGTTCTTTATGAATATTCCTTGTTCTCTTTCCAAGACTCCATCTCTGCAGCTGACTCTTTCAAACCCTTCCCCCTCACGTCTCAGAACAGCAACTCTTGTTTTTCTTTTGCATGTTATTACTTTTTTTCTTCTGCTTATTTCCTCTCTTGCCTTGTCCCCATCCCTCGCTGTGATGGGTAAAACTGATTGCCAACTTGACAGAATCTAAAAACCACACAGGAAACAAGTCTTTGTGTATATCCATTAAGGGAGTGTGGGGATTGAGTTAACTGAGTTGGGAAGACTCATTCTGAAGGTGGGTATCACCATCCCATGGGCTGGTTTCCCCGGACTGAAGAAATAGGAAGAAGAGAGCCGAGCACCAGTGTTATGGCAGGCTTTCCCTACCCGCTGGTGCCATCCATCTGCCGCCAGTCTGGGCCCACAGCCCTGCCAGCCCCAAGTAACACCCTGAGACTCTGTATTTGATACAATCCTGTTGGCCAGTTACCATTATTGTTTATGGGCTAGCTCTGTCTTAATTATTAACCCATTTCTACTTATCTAATTATTTCCACGTGGCTCATCTTATCCAGGAGCCGCGACTGGCGTCTTCCTTCCTCCCCGGTTTACATCCTGACTCCTCCTTCCCACTTCCTCTTTCCTTCTCCTAGTCTCCTAGTCTCGCCTATCTAGTTTCCTATTGGCTAACAGGTCTTTATTAATTAACAAGTATGAGAAACATATTTACAGAATAGCATCTCCCATCACACCAGCAACCATCTCTATCTGTGGATACCGTGTGACCAGCTGCCTCATGCTCCTGCTATCATGGCTGCCCACCATGACATAGTGTACCCTAAAACTGTGTCAGATGAGACTAATAGGACCTTAGGGCACTGGAGAAGAATAACATGAGATCATCTTGACCAATAGCTATCTAGTCCACCAGTCACATTGGAGGTAAAAGGCACACCTAGGACTCAGACTCCAGTATTCTAGGATACAGATCCTCTCTTTAACATTCTGATAGATTTCTGTGATTACTGTAAAGTGTCTGTCCTCTCCTTTGTAGACTCTCCATGAGAACATGTTGTGTTGTCTGTTCTAGTTTCCTTTCTATTTCTTAGATAAACACCAAGACCAAAAGCAAGTTAGGTGAGGAAAAGGTTAGGTACAGTTTACACTTCCAGGTCATTGACTATCACTGAGGGTTGTCAGTGTAGAAATCCATGAAGCAGAAACCATGAGGGAACATTGTTTGATGGCCCACTTTATAGCTCAGTCATAGACTCAAACTACACTAGTTTTTAAAAAGATATAGCCCAGGACCACCTTTCCAGGAATGGTGCCTCCCACAGTGAGCTGGGCCCTTCAGTATCCATTAGCAATCATGACAGCCCCTCATAGATATGCTTATAGACCAATCTCTCTATATAGGCTTCTCCTTTCAGATAACTCTAGGCTGTGTCAAGTTCATAAGACTAACTATGATCCTAGAGCGACCATGTCAAACATCCGTAGCCTCCTTGATGCTCTGATGGGATCCTATATATTCTTTAAAGAATCTGTGGCTATAGCATTTGGTGTTCAAACCATCAGGCTGATGGGACTTGCAATCCTAGGGATCAATGTGGCTTTGCCTGTAGTTTACACTGATCATTCATCTGACTATGGGAAATGACTTTTTCTCTGGCTCTATCAGTTACTACTCTGCTGCTTTTTAGACTATTCTGATTTAAAACAAAACAAAATAAAGAAACAAAAAAACAAGTTATAGAAGAAAGGGTTTATTTTGGCTTAACAGCTCCAGAGAGGTAAAGTCCATAATGGTAGGGAGGTAATGTCAATGAGGCTTTCCTGGCAGTCAGGAAGCAGAGAACACATTTGATTCACACACAGCAAAGCATAGGGAGAAAACATATTCTAAGGCCAAGTTATAAACTTCAGGGTACCCCCACCCCAGTGATGTCCTTCCCCCCAGCAAGGTCCTATTTCCTAAAGATCTCCTATTTCCCCAAATAACACCACCAACTGGAGATCAAGTCTTCAAACACATGAGTCTGTGGGGCACATTTCTAATTAAAATTACCACACTGACTCTGAGTAATAGGTATAAAACAGGTTTAAAAAGGAGTATAAGCTGTGCCTTTGTGCATAGGACTGTTACAAAGGCTGACTTCTCAATGGATTTGTTCTTGGCAGATACCAAAACCTGTGACTTTCAAGCCTTGTTTGAAAACTAGCACTGTTTGTACATATCTTTGGTACTTTAAATCACCTACAGTAGACTTGTGCTACCTAACCCATTGTAAAGGCTGTGTGATTGCATGGTACACATTGTTTCAGAAATAATGGCAAGAAAACACCTAAACTGTTCAGTGTAGATATAATTAATTTTCACCTGAATTCTGACCTTTAGTAAAATGTAAGGATTTGATACCTTAGTCACAGAAGGCTGGATAGGCATGCATGCAAAGCAATTGTCAGAGCAGCTGGCACTATTCAATATGCATTCAAGACCAGCCTGATCTATATCTATGCAGTCATTCATCCATTTATCCATCCATAAATTACCTACCCACCCTTCCATCTGTCCACTTACCTATACAGCTATCAATTTAACCACCCGCCCTTCCATTCATCCAAGTATACTTATTCATCATTCATCCATCCATCCATCCATCCATCATTCATTTATACACCCACCCACCCATTCTCTCGTCATTCCACCCAACAATCAGCCCACATGTTCATCCATCTACCCAATCATCCACCTACCACCCATTTATCTATCCATACTTTCTTACTCATCTTTTTAGTATTACAAAAACATTGATCTCTAGTGCTCTGTTATACTGTCTAAAGGAGTAGTCATCACACTGAGGTTGAACCATCTTTGGATTCTCCAGCATCTGCTGAACTCTCCAAAGTGTAACCTTTTGAAGAGAGGCTCTATGGTGACTTGCCATCCCTGAAGTCCATGATGAACTGGGAGTTATTGGGTGGTTGGTGACATCAATGACTGGTGACCTGGATTGGCTTTCCTTTTGGAAAATCCCAGATGGAAATCATAGCTGTCTGATCCTATCCTACATCCTGCTGGCTCTGGTGTTTTACCATACTTCCAGAATAATATATGAGCATAAACTATGAAAATTCATTATTGCAAGAGGCAGAGACAGAGGCACAAATTGCATTTGTAGGGTTGGAACCATCTTTTCCTTACCCACAAGAATACTTGGAATGTAGTTCAGGAGAGCAGGTGCTGGAACAGAAAGACCTGGGTTCCATCTGCATTTTCCCCATGTGACCTAGGGCAGGTGATTTCATAACATAAACTCTCAGTTTCCTTTATTAAATTTGGCTGATTATTATTATTGAGCTAATTATACTTGTTATAGTCTATTTCATAAGGGTATTAGGAGAATTAAAAGGGATGTTTGAAAAGAACTTGGCACAGCTTTTAGCTAGTGATACTCATTAAATGGTTGTTAATTGTTTTGGTTTTTTCTTTTTTTATTGCCATTAACTTTTCCTTCAAAGGGTTTGCCCGTCTCCATTTGAGGGTGACTGTGGAGAGATTAGCTTCAGGGTAACCATTAATCCATCCTGATATTTATCATTTATTCATTAATTGCAAGGCTTTATGCTAAATTCTTCAGGGGTATGAATCAAGCCCTCAGCGAGCTTCTGTTTTTATCTAAGAAGATAAGGCAGTTTCATAAATTAGAACAAGTAACTAAACTCCTTTGGGCCCCATTTATCTCACTTATTTAATGGAAGATTTGGGGGCTGAAAACTAGAAAACTGAATGAAACTACAGAGCTTTGAAGATGCAGATAAGGTAGATGAAGGGATGAGTGTGTGGGTGGATGGGCTGATTAGTGAATGAGTGGATGGGAGAATTGAGGGATAAGTGAATATGGAGGTGGGAAGATGGATTGATCTGTAAATGGATGGAAGGGTCAATGGATGGGTAGATGGGGTGGGTGTAGGTGGATAGATAGATGTAAGTACATGGATAGATTGATGAGAAGTGGATTGTGGGTGGACTGGTCAATGAATGGATAAATTAATAGATGGTCACCTGTGGGGACGAATAGGAGAGTAGGTAGGTGTGTAAGTAGATGGATGAATGTAGGTGGATAAATGGATGAGCAGATGGATTGGTGGATGGATGGACAGATCCGTGGGTAAATCAGTGTATAAATTAGTTGATGAGTGTGGGAGGGGGCTGAGAATACATATATTTAAGTCCATATTTACATATAAGGGAAATGGGATTGTCATCTCTCTGAGCCTGGTTTAGTTTACTTAATATGATGTCTTCCATTTTTATCCCCTTTCCTGCAAACAACATAGTTTCACTCTTTATAGCTGAATAAAACTCATTGTGTGTGTGTGTGTGTGTGTGTGTGTGTGTGTGCATATCACATTTTCTTTAGCCAGTCTTTTGCTGATGGACTTTTATGCTAGTTCCATAGCTTGGCAACTTCAGATAATGCTGTAGTAAGCATGGATGTGAATTTTGTTTATAGCATCTATTGTCATTTCTTTCTTGAAGAGTGTCCAGGATGAAGAAGGGGGTGAAAAGGGAACAAGCTGGTGCTATATATTTGGGGAAGAAAGAACTGAGATTAAAAAAAAAAATCACTGTGAACACTTGGACTCTAACAAAGTCCTTCCCCTTGTGCCAAGAAGGATAGGAGGCTGAGTCCTACGAACCCATTCAGGGAAAAGTTGTACAAAATAGGCAACAGCTGAGCTGACTTCATGGGCAAATCATCTTAAAGAGGTGGTAAATGTGTAGGGGCTGAGAAGATGGCTAAGTTAGTGAAGTGCTTGCTTCACAGGTATGAAGATATGAGTTCAGTTGCCCAGAAACTGAATGAAAAAGACAGACATCATGGCATGAGCCAACACTGATGGTGGTGGAGGTGGGGGGTGAAGATATGTGAGCCCTGGCGCTCAGTGGCCATTCCATTTAACTTAGGAAGAGACTTTGCCTCAAAAATAAGATGAAATCAACTGAGGGAGTTGATTGATAATGATCTCTGACCTCTATGTGCATTTACACATAATTATACAAACACATGTGTATACACATGCACACACACACACACACACACACACACACACACACACACACACACGAAATTGGTAAATAAGAAGTCCACAAAACAACACGACAAATATTCTGTCCTTGCTCATATGTGTAGTATAATGTACTAGTCTCAGACTAGGTTCTGAAAAATAAGACAGCCCATAGGAAGCACAATTGAGCTGCTTCTGACTCTCCCCAAGTGACACAGTTCAACTAGCTTTAGTGTTTTCTCTGGTGTGAGGGGACATATGTGCTGTATCTATTACTATTAGTTGGAAGATACAGAACTTTCTGGAAAATGTGGAAGTATGGAGTGGCTGCCTTATTCAATAGACATGAGTCCAAGTAATTGTGGGGAAGAAGTTTTGAAAAGTAAACCTTATTTTCACTCCTCATACAAAGATAGTTTATTTCTATACATGGTATTACCTGATGCTGAGCATAAGATATTATGCACTGAGATGTGTGTCTTTAGTTTCTGTTCTGCTGCCATGAGGGAATGCCTCCACAAGAACAATGGAAGGGGGAACAAAAGGATGTTAGTTCACAGTTCAAGGTACAGTTCTATGTAGATGGAAAGACAAGGCAGCTAGAGCTTACATAACTTTCATAATCAGGAAGCAGCGGAAAAATATAGGATGCTGACCATCACTCTTTCTCCATTTACACAGTCCAGGAGGCCAAATCAAGGGATGACAACACCCACAGGTGGGTGGGTCTTCCCATCTCATTTAATGGAGCCAAGGCAGCCTTCCACATGCCCAGGAGGCTAGACTGTCAGGCGATTCTAGATTATGTCAAAGTGACAATTGACACTAATCATAACTATCTGTTACCAGAAGGGTAAAGTTTTGAAATTCATGTTGTAATTGTTCTGTGCATAAAAATGGACTTTTCTTCCAGCCTTGCACTTTCTTTCAAGTCGGGCATGCTTCATATGCAAAATTCTTTGCTCCCAGGCAGTTCCTGGGGCTTTGCTGAATTTTTTGTAGAGCTCAGGGAAAGGGGGAAAATGATATATTTGATCATGGATGAAGGCAAATATTTGCATACCTTTGCAATCCACCTCTCCCTCACCTGGCAGTTTGGCCATGGTGGAGGAAGCTTGCAGCCCGTGGGGAACAGATTAGCTGAGCCAGCCTGGTGAACAAGTTCAGCCTCCTCTGCTGTGTAAACATCTCTGACCTCTCAGGGGCCCTGGAGAGATTAATGAAAGTCAGCAAAGAGCAGGGCTCAATGCTTGTGTGGCTGCTGCTGTTCTGGGCCCTGTGGATCTCTGTCTGTGCTCTTGACCTTCCAATCGCATTGGGAAGCTACCAGGGTGCATCTGTAAGTGTTTGCTTCAACTACTGTACGGGTGGACTGTGGAAGCTCTGCAAACCCCAGCTTCAGAATAGCAGTTAGCATCGACGATGCCAGCTTTGAGGATAAAGGAAGTCTTATGTTTCTAGTAGATGTTCTTCAGATGTTGGGACTCAATAACATGAGAGTTGCAAAGTTCCCTGACTGCATTACTTCTCTTGTCTATATGCAACTGGACGTGGTGATGCATGCCTAGAGGCACTGAACACATAGAGACAGAAGGATGGCTAGTGCTTACTGGTCAACCAGCGCAGCCTATGTAATGAGGTTCCTCTGTCTCGAAAGACAAGATGGGAAAAAATTGAAGAGACAGAGAAAGACGTGGAGAAACAGAACAGGGAAACTGAACTAAATAGTCTTGCAGTAAAGAGATGTATTACCGTGGTAACTGGAAGTGTGGTAGAGGGTAGAGTTTCAGCCACCAGGCTAAGCAAGGTGTTTTGCTTTCCATCTTTTAAAGTTTCTGAGACAATGGGAATCCTTGAACTGTGAGGAAGCAAGCTTAGTTAGTATTTGACCTATACTGCACACAGGAGGTAGGGGAGCAAGACCTGCGACTTAGGCTATGTAACAGAGGTTACTCTTTCCCTAGTTATGGGGGTGGGACTTGGTTATTGCATCATTCATTCAATGTAATGAGGACTGTAAGGCAAACTAAACTTTTCTGCTTATCACTTTATTAGGTCAAGTATTTTGTCATAGGCCATGGTGAGCTGGCTATAGTCTTGTGCTCACAGCTTCTGTGCTTAAGCCCTAGTTATCTTATGGGTCTAGCTCCTCTACCAACTCTCAAATATGCATTAGGATGCTTGGATTCTGGATCCTACAGAAGGTGGTTAACCTGTTCTGATCGGACCATGTTTGGCTACCATCCTCAAATGGTTCCAAGCAAAATCAGGCTGCTCAGTCCTTGCATCGCCTCCCCAGACAGGCATCGTGACCCTATTAATACAGCTAGAACAGCCTGCTCTGGAGTCAATCACTCTGCAGCTGGCATTGTGCTTGACGTTTTGTGGAGTCAGCTCATCCATCAAGGACAAACATGTTGACACGTCTCTAAGTGACATCCAACCTCTCTGTAGAAGTGGACAGAGAGATTAGACCCCTAAAGGCTGTTCCAAGATGCACCCTGACAGTGGTAGGTTAGAAATCAATTTTAATCTCTCTACCATTATTTCAGGGCGACTCAGTTCCTAGATCACACCAGTCTCATTTGCAAAGCAAATGCCATACACCTCGACCCTCCATGTGTTCACTGTTTGGCTCTTTTCCCTTGCTGATGTGAGCAATTCTTGTTAGGCTTTAAACAGACAAACAAACAACAACAACAACAAAAAACTGGAGTGGAGGAACACCAACTACTCCAACCACCACTTCACACGTGGCCAGGGATCCAGAGTTTTATGACTTAGATCTTAGACATGCTGCAAAGCTCCCATTGGAGGCTTAGTCGCCAGTGAATGCACTATTATGGACCTGGAACCTTATTCCCCATCTATCTCCCTCACATCACTACCTCTATTCTCACCTCTATCTCTATCACCATCTCTATCTCAGCTATATCTCTTTTTAACTGTAGTTCTCTATCATGTCTATGTCTACATCAATCTCTCTCTATGCCATAGTCTCTCTCTCTCTCTCTCTCTCTCTCTCTCTCTCTCTCTCTCTTTCTGTTTTATCTCTTTTTCTTCACTTCCTGGCCACCATGAGGTGAGCAGCTATGCTGTGCCATGTCCCCCTCACCATAATGTTCTGTTCTTCCACCATCCCAACATGAGTCCAGATGACCATGGGATGAAACCTTTGAGACCATGAGTCAAAATAAAACTTTCCTCTGCCCTTATTTGTTATCTCAGATAGTACAACAGAAAGCTGACTAATATGAAGAGGAAGAAGAAAGGACCAGGATTCCATAATTTCCTTCAAGAGTATTCTACCAGTGACCTAAAGAAAGACTTCTGTCTATGCCCCACCACTTATCAAGCATGTCCAACCTACATCCTGACAGCCACATGCATCTCAGGATAGCTGTTAATGAAGCCCAATGTGTTTGTAAGTAACAATCAATATAGTATCAAGATGTCAAAATTTGGATAACATCAAAAGTTCCATCACCTCATGTGGCTTGAATACAAAATGTCCTCCCCTCTAGACTTTGAACTTTGTTCCTTAGGTGGTAACAGTGGTACTTGGAAGGGCTCTAGAAATTGTAAGAGGTAGATCTTAGCCAAAGATCACTGAAGACAGTTCTCTGGCTTCTTCCTGTCAATCCCTTTCTGCTTTCTTGTCTAACCATCATATGAAGACTTCTTATCACCATAAAGATTCTGCCTTCCTTGTCAAGATGACATGCATATTTCAAAACTGTGAGCCAAAACTCAACCTTCCTTACCCTAAGTTGCTTCTGTTGGGCATTTTGTCATAGTGTGAGAAAAGTTGACTAATACTCCCAGCAGTAGCTAACTGGTGATAAACCTTTTGCATATGGACCTTGTGGGGACAGTAAGGATCCAGGGTGCTAGGAGATATTTCAGGAGAGAGAGAGAGAGAGAGAGAGAGAGAGAGAGAGAGAGAGAATGTGTGTGTTTATGTGTGTGTGTCTATGTGTGTGTGTGTTTATGTGTGTGTGTGTGTGTGAGAGAGAGAGACAGAGAGACAGAGAGACAGAGACAGAGAGAGCGAGCGAGAGAGAGATGGGGTGGGGGAACAGAGAAATCCAAGAAGCTTTTGATAACCTGGGACCATCAGTTCAGGGACAGATAGCAACCTACAAAGGAAGCCACTTTCACAAGCTCATGTGAGAACTTAGCCCTCTGACTACCACCACCTCAGTCAGTATGTAGCCCACAGAACTTGGAGTTAGCAATTCAAAAGTCTCTCTTGAAAGTCTCCAACGCTCAGTGTCTATGACTAAAACTGATGTTGTGAATAACCCTCACATATTAACTGGGTGAGCACTCTGTAACAAATGACCCTCAGGTGCAATTTTTCAGGTACTATTCACCTTTTTTGAGACAGGGTCTCTCCCTTGCTTTGGTGCTCAGCAAGTAATGCTAGGCTAGTTATCCAGAAAGCTCCAGGGTTCCTCTGTCTCTGGATTCCCAGTGTTAAGATTACATGTGCAAGCTACCATGGCAAGTTTTGGTTCTTTTGTTTTTTGTTTTTGTTTTTGTTTTTGTTTTTGTTGGTAGTGTATGCTATTGGTTCTGGGGATCAAACACATGTCATATGTTTTCAAGGCAAGCCCTCTACTGACTGAGCTATTGCTATCTCTCTAGCCTTGGCTAGATCATTTTGTCCACTGTCTTATTTGAACACAAACATGCAGCATATATGCACAAACACACATAAGCACTCACATGCACACATTACACACATGTGGCACGTATTCATACACACATGTAACACATATGTACACATAGCACATATGCTTGCACGCAGCACACATATGGGTACACACACATATGCAGGATATATGTACACACAAAAGACTTAGAAACAAATATCCTTGGACTGTCCTCAAGAGATATACTGAAGATGATGTATAAATAAGCCAAATCAATGATTTTTTGTATCCGTTGACGCAGAAAGGGAACCCTTTCTTACATTTCCTCTTCTTATATTTCCTTGTCTAAATCTAGAATGACACAAAGAGCAGGGATTCATGCCCAAGCTCTCAATACCCTAGCCTCTCTTGCCTCCATACATATATTCATGCATGCACACGCATGCACACACACACACACACACACACACACCTTCAGACACATGAGCAAGTGCCCAGACACACACATCCTCACACAGACAGGAGAATTTGAAGATGTGGAAAGGGGAGCCAAGGGACACATGTATTTTCTAAGTTGATACAAATTTGGAATAGTTGAGCTGGCTAACTCTGACCTTCACATATTTTATTTGGTTCTCTCAGTCTGAAGAGGTCTCTGGAGACTCAACAGAATTCTATTAATGTGTAAAACACGACTCCGTTTCATTCATAGAGGTTTGTGTTATTATCATCAATGAACTTGAAAGGAGGAAGAAGGTCAGCCAGGCCTTCTGAAGTAGGCCTGTGATCCCAGCCACACAGAATGCAGGATGGCTGCAGGTCCAAGGTTTGCATGGTCTACGTAGGAAGTCTAAGGTAGCCTTGGCAACTTAGTGAAACCCTGTCTCCAAATAAAATGTAAAGAGGGCTGGAGGTGTGGCACAGGAATAGACCAATTGCCTAGAATCCCGGGGGAACTGCTGGAAACAAAGCTCAGAGGTAGAGAGATTGCCCAGAACTCCCCAGTGGGCTCCTGAGCTAGATATGGCTCTGCAACAGAGTGCCTACTTAGATTCTCCCAGTAGGGACAAGTTTAGGAATAGAGCACTGGCCTAGTTATCCCCAGCGAGGGATAGGGTATGACTTGATGGTAGACCACTTGCTTAGCATGTTTAAGACAAGTTCATACCCATTTTGCAAAGAGAGAAGAAGAGGAAAAAAGGAGAGAGAGGTCTTAAGTGATGCAGTAAAAAAATCACCTGACTCATCTGTGGTGATGGGTGTCTATCCAAGGCCCCGCAAACTGTGTTCAACCTCACCAGGTTTCAAACTTGGTCCCATGGTTTCATGCTGTTGTTGGCCCCATCATAATTTTGAATTGGGTCCCTCACCTTACATCCCCTGCCTTGCCATTGAGCATACATAACCCATAGCAGAATTCAGGTGCACATGGAGAAAAAAATCTTCTCGTGGTAGAGTGTAGTGTGATTAAATTCCCTCTTGATGTCATCCTCTCCTTCAGAGTACATATTCAGAGAGATGCTCAACTCCCACATGGCAGAGATGTGGAAATAATTGACTCTTCAAGTGGAGGGTTGGACTGTGCCATCTCCCCGGAAGAATCCCATTGCTCATAGTAATGACAGCTTTTGAGATTGTGGCAAAATGCCCATGATAGTGGACTCATTATGCACGTGGATTTTAACCAGAGGTCCATGTCAGAATCCCTCGGCTTAGAGAGGCATTTTTTTTCCAATCTAGACCCTACTGGAAACATATAGAATCACTCAGGCTTGGAGGTGCACACACCTGTGAATCTAGAACTTAGGGAGGCTGAGGCAGGAGAATTGGGAGTTTCAGACTAGCTTGGGCTACATAGTGAGACCCTGTCTCAAAAAAGCACAAACAAAGATAAAGCACCAATACAGTTTAGATGGAAATTGAAACATGCTAAGCCAGACACCAAAGATCACACCTTACACATACATATATAACATTCACATGAAACATTGAGAATAGGCAAACCCATAGACACAAGGCAATTATTAATTGCTTGGAGCTCAGGGAAGGGGAATATCAAATTGGCAGCTCGGTGGAGACAGGGTCACCTCTTGAGGGTGGGAGGTGTGCACATAGGTATACATGGAGGCCAATGGAGTGCAGACAGAGCTATAGGTTATGTTAGTCACCTGGTGTGAGCTGTGGAAACCAAACTCGGGTCCTCTACGACAGCTGTGGTATGCACTCACAACCACTGAGCTATCTCTTGAGCCTTGAAAATGTTTTGGGAGTAAATTAAAGTGATGGATTGATGACATTGTGAACATATTAAATGGTAGTGATTTATACTTTTAAGTCGTTCTTTTATGTCATGTGAAGTTCACATCAGCAAAGGTTTCTGTTGAGAGGAAAAGAACTGAGAATGGTGGTGTACACCTATAATTCCAGCACTCAGGAGTCTGAGGCAGGAAGAATGCCACTATGAGGCCAGCCTTGGCTACAAGGTGAGACCTTGTTATAAAGGAAGAAAAAGGAAAGACATACTGAATCAAAATCTTTAAGCATAATCAAGGGGTATTGTTACGAGTACGTTTTTCCCCCGCCGCCGGTCTGGTCCCGCTGGTCTGGTTCCACAGTCACGCTAGCACCCAATAATACGCTGAGACTCTGTATTTGCTATAAAGCTGTTGGCCAGTTATTAATTCCTTATTGGTTAGCTCTGTCTTAATTATTAACCCATTTCTACTTATCTAAGTATTTCCACGTGCTCATCTTATCTGAGCGTGGCAGGCCAGCACCTTGCTTTCTCCACGCTCTACATGCTGACCCTCCTTCCTACTTCCTCTTTCCTCCTTGTCTCCTAGCCCCGCCTATCTTGCTTTCCCATTGGCCACAGTGCTTTATTCATTAACCAGTATGAGAAACATATTTACAGAATAACATCTCCCATCAGAGTATAGGCCTTTGATTTCTATTTCGGTTACCAAATAAGTTTAAAAAGAAATTTTTGTGTGTGTATGTGTGTATGGTTTGGCATGTATGTGGACACACAAGAGTGTGAGTGCATGTGCACGTGTATGTGCATGCACATGGAGGTTGATGTTGGGAATAATTTTCAATCCCTTATCTATCTTAGTCATTGAAGGAGGCTCTCTCAATCAAACCCAGAGCTGCAAGATATGGCTCATCTTGATAGCAGGCTTATTCTAGATCCCCTATCTTTGAGGCAGGGATCACAGGTAGGCCAGGATACCCTCCATTTGAAAGGGCTTCTGGTGACTCAAATTTAGGTCTTTATGCCTGAGTGACAAGCACTTTAGACCCTGAGCTATCTCAGTCCCTACTGACATTTAAAGGTATCAATACCTATGGATTATTTGGAAAATATCAGCATCCCTGGTTTCTGCCCTTCAGGCCATCACTTATAAGAAATGTAGGGATTTTAAGTGAAAAGACAGTTGCAATTGTTAATACCAATGGCCAACCTGACAGTATCTAAACTCACCTGGGGGATCCACCTCTGGGTGTGTCTATGAGGAAGATTCTAGATTGGATTAACTGAGATGGAGAAGCCCACTCTGGACAATGGGCAGCAACATCCCACAGGTCAGGGTCCTGGACTAAATACAAAGGAAAACATGAGCTGAGCGCTGGCATTCATCTCTCTGCTTCCTGACTAGGGATGCCATAGTTGCCTCTGTCCAGCATTTTTGTCATTGCAATAAGAATGACAACCAAACACATCAGCACAGAGTTGCGGGACAGATTGTATTGAATCAACATCTCCCTCGGTACCCCAGTGCCAACACACAAAAACAAATAGATAAACTTTTTAGAATGCAAGGACCTCCTGTCTTGTTGTATTCTGAAACCTTTCTCTTTTCCCAGGTTCAAGGATTCCACTAACACTCTCCAGCAGTGGGTAAACAGAACCATGTTGTACAAAGTCACAGAATTCTGAAGACTCTAAAGACAACATAAAACTGTGGGAAATCCACTCCCAGAATGTGCAGGTCAAAGTCAGACAGCTTAGCTGCCTGGTCCTTGCACAACTCTGCCAAATCTTTGTATTCCCTGACTGCCCCAATGAGCAACTCCTGCCTTGGAAAGTTCTGTCTTCTTCTAGAAAGAAAAGAAATAAAAGCCACACGTTAACACTAAAGGCCACCTGCTGGGTTTTTTTTTTTTAAATGTGATTTAAAGCTGAGTTGTTCCAAATCACATGAATCATTTCTAAATTTAGAAATCAGCTCCTAATACAGGCTGCCTGCTCTGAATCGTAAATAATGTTTCCCAGAATCCATGGGGGAGAGTAGCTGCCAAGAGCCTCTTCAGTTGGCTCCTCATACTCTCCACGAGGTGATCAAGAAAACACTCGCTGTATCTGCAAGTGTGAACTCTGGGAACAGAACAAGGGAATGGTTTATTCCATCCTGTGCAAAAAAAAAAAAAAAAAAAAAAAAAAAAAAAGTCAAGAGTCCCACATCACATAATAAACTACTTCTCATTAGGTCAATAGGGGATAGAGTGGGGCATTGGTAACCTGAGGATCATTCTTGGCTGGAACAAATACAATCTCCTGGTTCCTATCTGAAAATGTATCAGAAGCTGTGCTGTAAGTTTTGACCACCCTGTCCATGCCAGACAAAAATCACAAGAATTCTCAACTGGGATGACCTGGATTCCCTGACCCATTAGTCAAAATAAACTTCTCCTTGAAGTAGCTTTTGCCAGGTAATCAGAGCAATGAGAAACCAGAATGCCTTCCTTCCACAGTCTGCCATTCCCCATCACCCTAGCACTTTCTTCTCTCCACACCCACCCCACAGTTGCTAACAAACGCTTTGGAGAAAGGACACACTTTATACAAGTTTCATAAAGATTGTATGAAGCCTGATCACCAATGGAATATGGCCTATTTCTCCCTTCTCTACTGTTGTTCACCTAAACATGTTATACGCTGCTACATTCACTTGTGTATACATGCATGCACACACACACACACACACACACACACACACACAGAGAGAGAGAGAGAGAGAATATTAAAGTCATCAAAGAAATGAATGGAAATATACCATTATAGTTTCATCTCTGTTTCTGTGATAAAACATTCTAACACAACAAACACATACAAAAAGGAGTTAATAAATAAGTAAATGAAAATGTTGTACACAATATGATATGATATGATATGATAAGATAAATAGAATCTCATATAGTACAATGGTGAAAAGATGGGGTATGATTCCTACTTGGGTCTCTTATAGCTCTTGTTACTGGATTTCCTGATTTCTTCTCTCAATCTACTTATTTGAAATCAAATCAGTTTTCAACCAGTTGCTTTCAAGTTACTTCGCAGTGTCCACCATCCCATGACCCATATTTATGTTCTATTAGTGAGACCGATTTTTCTGTCTGGTACTGTTGTTAGAACTAGTTCTGTCTGGTACAAACTTTGCATGATGATTCATTCTCATTTTAGAGGCTAAGTGGAGTGTGGCCCCCTTCTACAGTGACTGTCATGGTAATGCAGAAGACGAGTCACCTAGGAACATGGCCAAGGGATGACGGAACATCACAGTAGAGGAGATTAAAGTAATCAGAGGAATAAATAAGTGTATGCTGTTCTAGTTTCATCTCTGTTGATGTGATAAGTCACTCAGACCAAAAGCAATATAGGACAGAAAGTAGTCATTTCAGCTTATAAGCCAGAGTCCAGCATTGAGGGAAATCAGGACAGGAACTGAAGGGAGGAAACATGGAGAAACATTGTTTGCTGTCTCATGCTCTGGCTCAAGCTAAGCTAGCTCTCTTTTTAAAACATATTTTTTTATTAGTTTTGATTATGGGTGTGTATGTCTCTGTATGGGTATGTACACTTGAGTGTAGTACTCCTAGAGGCCAAAAGAGGACATCAGATCCCTGGAGCTGGCGTAAAAGGCAAGTGTGGGGTGCCTGACATGTAACTAGAGTTTCCTGCAAGACAAGGACGTGTTTCTAACAGCTGAGCCATTTCTCTGGTCCTTACTTAGCTTCCTTGTACAGTGCAAGACCTCCTTCCCTGCAGGCAATGGTGCAGCCCATTCCCTGCACAGTGGGCTAGACCCTCCCACATCAATTGACAGTCAAGACAATCACCTACAGACATAGCCACAGGTCAGTTTGGTCTGGGCGATCCCTCAAGTGATACTCCCTTTGCAGACAACACTAAGCTATGTCAGGTTGATAATAAAGCTAACTAGGAAGTATACAACATAGCCTCATTACAGAAACCAGAAAGGATCCCTCAAGGCATGAAAAAGAAGCAGGAGCTCTGCAGCTCAAATGAGGAATGACTTCATTGGCCCATATGTTTGGATTCTTAGCTTCTAACTTTCCTTCCAGCTCCAGCTCACATCTGCTCTTGGGAGTGTTTGTATCTTTTCTTTCTTTGTTTTGGTTTCCTCTTTTTTTTTTCCTTTGATTTGTTTCATTTTGTTTGTTTGAGACAAGGTTTTACATAATGCAATCTTACCTCACTAGTGGACCAGAATGAACTTCAGCTCTTGACCCCCCCTGCTTCTATTACCCAAGTTCAGGAGCTTCTGGTGCACACTGGCATGCCCAGCTTTTATGTGGGTACTATTGACCAACTGCATGGCCCATTGAGCTATCATCCAGCCTTCTAGGAAACATTTAAAACCTCATAATTTCTTTTCAATTCCATACTTATAACTCACTGGTCAAACTCTTAGGTGACAAATGTTTGTCTCTACTACTTCCTGGTGGCAGAAGCTGCTATGTGGCTCCCAGCCTTCCTTCTCATTTACATAAACCTATACAGGGCTCTTGCAAAGAGATGAAATGTAATTGTTTTTAAGAAGTCCACACCTATTCTCTGGGGTATGTCTTAGCCGCCCCACTTGGGCATCCTTCAATCCTTCATCCTTCAGATCAGTATTGAAATATCTCCAATAAATCCCAACTCAGCTTCAAATTGGCTAGACTTGAGATTCTTTTCTTCATCAATGCCAACAACCTTGGGTATACTGAGTGGAGGTCCCTAAAGGGAAATTCTCCAGCTGCTGTAGGTGATAGGGTGGAGACAAGCCTCCATCCTTGTTAGCCATGGCTAAGTCATTCTGTAGAACTCCATTTTACTTAAACTGTTACAGTTTGTTTGTTTGCTTTTAAGAAAATAAGTTGGTTTCCAGAACTGAAGCAGCTTGTTTCTCTAGACACTGTCCCTGCCCCATCTAGCTTCACTAATGGGTGACAAGGAAAGATGTTTACTGGTCATGATCATTCTTTAATGACTACTTATTAGTTACCCTAGCAATGGCCCACTGAGAGCCAAAACCAGAAACTTTTAAGCCTCCTTCCCTTCTCCTCTTCTTGTGAAAACTCTAAGAAATGACAGTCACTCAGTTATGTGACCCCAAAGTCCTCAGTGCCCTTGCCATGCTGATGTCTGCCTGTCTGTCTATAACAGTGATTCTCAAACTATCAAACTATTTGTGGGTGGAATAACCCTTTCACAAGGATTGTATATTAGATATCCTGCACTTCATATATTTACATTATTATTTATAACAGCAGCAAAAAAATACATTTATGAAATAGCAATGAAAATTATATTATGGATGGGGGTACCCACAACATGAGGATCTGTACTAAAGGGTCACAGCATTAGGAAGGTTGAGAACCACTGGCCTATTATGTTAATATCGTTCCAATAAATCTCTTATATAAAAAGACAATTCACCTCAGTGTTCCTCCTGGACCGCAAACCTGAAACTTTTTACTTGTTACTTTGACAATATCAGAAAAGAACTAGGGTTCTCTCTGAGGAGTAGCTCCCATGCTCATCTCTGCTTCTCAAAAATAAATAAATAAATAAATAAATAAATAAATAAATAAATAAATAAATCCTTCAAATGTCAACTCACAAACATGTCTCCACTCATCTTGACACTAAATCCCCTAATGCCTTCACACTTGGCTTCTTAAGAAAGCATGGCTCTCTGACAGGTGAATTATCACAGCCTACCATCATGTAAAACAGCACTAGACAGGACTCCCATCCGTCACCGTATTCCCTTTTAACTGGTGTGTATCGATTACCCGGGCCAGAGAATTGTGACAATCAATAACCTTTCTGTCCCAGAGAAAGAGCATTATGAGACTGAAAAAAAAATTAGCTTGTTTCATACGAGAAAGAAGCAATATGTCAATCGCATCTCTAAAACCCAACCTGATGCGCAGCAGCCCCTCCAAATCACAGATGAGGAAATCATCCTGATGAGGGAAGATGAGAGCTTACATGCTGGATAAGTACCTAGAAGCAAACCCACAGAAGTGGGTTCCAGAATGTTCTCCTGTCCCGAGGGATGCATTAATGACACATTCCTTTCACCTCTGGCACTCTTATCCTGTTGGCATACTCAATTATCATAACTGGTGCTGTGCTCACAATTTCTTACTAACAAATTATCCCAAAATGTAGCAGCTTGTAGTGACCATTTTGTTAAACTCAGGTTTTGGGGATCAGGAGTGTGGGGAATTTCAGGTGGGTAGTTCTTCCTTGGGAGCTCTCATGGGATGCAGCTAGATGCCTACTGCAGCTACAGTTTATATGGAGGCTGGATTGGAATCAAAATCTATGAAGGGCCATGTGCAGAGCTGAGACTGGATGATAGCTGCCTAGATGGAGTGTGATGAGGGCTCCAACTGTACTTACACACCGTTTCTCCAGAAAGAGGTTCTCAGTGCAGCATTATTTTTTACAGTGTGTGTGTGTGTGTGTGTGTGTGTGTGTGTGTGTGTGTGTATGTCTGTGTGTGTGTGTGTGTATGTGTGTGTGTACGTGCATGCACATGTGTGTGTTGGGAGTATAGGGTAGTTAAGGTGCTACAGGACACAGGTGGCAGTCAGAGGACAGTCTTTGGAAATCTTTTCTCTCCTTCTTTCATCATCTTGGGCTCTGGGGACTGAAGGTCATTAAACTCAGAGCAAACACCTTTGTCTGCTGGACTGAGTCACAGGCCTTGACTTTTTACATTATACATAGTTGGTTGGCAACTTCACAAGGTTTAAAATCATCATGGAAATGAACTTCTGGGCAAGTCTATGTGGGGATTTCTAGACTGGACTATTGAAGAGGGAAGAGCCATGAAGAATGTTGGTGGCACTGTGTCATGGGTTGGGGTCCTGGAATAAATGAAAAGGAGGAAGTGAGCACTGCCATCCCTCTGCTTCCTGACTGTGAATGCCATGTGACCATACACCTTGTTCTCCTGCCACTTTGTCTTCCCCACGATGATGGGACTTCAAAATTTCAGAATAAATTCCTCTGCCCTTAAGTAATTTCTTGCCAGGTCTATGGTCACAGCTTCCAGAACAGTAACCAAAACATATACACAGGAACAAACATCTCCCAAATAGTTGTAAACTCTATGGTCTTTGTGGTCAAGCCTCAGAAGTTGTACTATGTTTCCTCTATTGCAATTTCTTGGTTGAAACAGACCCAGTTACGTGAACCTCTTCCTACTAAAAATGTGGGTCCTTAGACTCTTTCTCAAAAGCAGTATCAATTTTTAAAATCTATTTTGGAAACCCTTTGGCAAGCCCAGAGTAGAGCATGTTGCAAGAATGGGTTGCACGTTGAAACTGAGTCATGTCCATCTGCGCCACAAAAAAATCTGAAAGTAGGAGCTGGAGAGATGATTCATAGCTAAGATAGCTCTACAAAAGGACCTGAGTTGAGTTCAATTCCTAGCACCCAGATCCAGTGGCTCGTAACCACCTACAAGTTCCAGTCCAGGAATCTGATGCTTTTTTCTGGTCTCCTTGGGCACCCATATCATGTACACACACACACACACACACACACACACACACACACACACACACACACTAAGTAAATGATTTGAAAAGGCAACTTAAAGGAGAAAATGTTTTCATGGCTTGCAGTTTGAAGGGATACAGTTCATTGTGGGAAGGCTTGAGGCAGCTGGTTGCATTGTGTCTATAGCCAAGAGCAGAGCCCTGACAGGGAATGAGATGGGCTGTAAAACTTGAAGTGATGGCCTCCTCCAGCAAAGCTCCACCTCCTAAAGGTCCCACAGCCTTCTAAACCATTGATACCAGCTGAACACAATAAGTATTTTGATAGGAGATGTTATTCTGTAAATATGTTTCTCATACTGGTTAATTAATAAAGCACTGTTGAGCCAATGAGAAAGCAAGATAGGTGGGGCTAGGAGACAAGGAGGAAAGAGGAAGTGGTAAGGAGGAGTCAGCATGGAGAGCAGAAAGAGATCAGATGCGGCCGGCCGCTCTCCGGTAAGATGAGCCACGTGGAAATACTTAGATATGTAGAAATGGGTTAATAATCAAGACAGAGCTAGCCCATAAACAATAATGGTAATTGGCCAACAGGATTGTACAGTCTCAGAGTGTTATTTGGGGCCGGCACGCCAGACCTGCTGCGGGCGGGCTGGTGGAAAACAACATGCAACAGTATTTAAACACAATAAGCCTATGAGAACATTCAAACCACAACAGTTGTGCTGTGGGATAATCCCTTTGTACACTGTGAAGATGTGTCACTTGGATTGATTTAATAAAAGGCTGAATAGCCAATAGCTAGGTGGGATGTTGGGGCAGAGAGGATGCTAGGAAGAAGATGGGAGGAGTTGCCAAGAAATAGAGAACAAGCAGTACACGCAGGAGGAGAGGTAACAGCCACGAGCCATGTGAAGATGTGTCACTTGGATTGATTTAATAAAAGGCTGAATAGCCAATAGCTAGGTGGGATGTTGGGGCAGAGAGGATGCTAGGAAGAAGATGGGAGGAGTTGCCAAGAAATAGAGAACAAGCAGTACACGCAGGAGGAGAGGTAACAGCCACGAGCCATGTGGCAGCATAGAAATGGGTTAATTTAAGACATAAGAGCTAGGTAGAAACATGTCTAAGCCATTGGCAGAGCTTTCATAATTAATAATAAGCCCCCCCCGCCATGTCATGATTTGGGAGCTGACTGACAGGACAGAGAAAGACTCACTACACAGTGGACGAGAAGAGGTTATGGCATACCAGCTGTCACAAACAGCATTTTCCCTGTCCTAGCTCATACCACCTCTTCTTAGGTAGGTAGGTAGCCTAAGGCCAACTCAGCTACTCCAAATGTCACTTTGCAGAATGCCATGCAATCTGTCTAAAGAGCTACAAAGGTTTACATCAACATGAATATCATTTTCCAGTTCACTTCCCTTGTAAGGAGAAATCAAAGTTCCTGTTATACCAACCTGTCTCATAGAGGATCTCACTGTATCTTTCTGCAAGTGCTCTACCACTGAGACATATTCCCAGGTCCTCACTGGAGATTTCTAGTCAAGTGCTCTACGTGTTGTCCACCCCCCTCCCAAATCATCACTGGGAAATTCTAGGCAGAACTCCAACTACTAAACAACAACTAGCCCCTTACTGGCAGATTTAGGTGGGTATTTCACCTTGGAGCTACATCCTCAGATCTCTTTTCATCTTTTACATTGAGCTATGGTCTCACTAAGATTCCCAACCTGTCTTTAAACTTACTCTGTAACTCAGGCTAGCCTTGAATGTGTGGTGTGTTTTCCTCCACATTCAGTGTAATTGGGATGACAGGCCTAAACCACCATATCTGGCTGCAACTTCATTTCATATAGCTCCAAACCTTCAGAGTCTGCACACCACACCCTTTAATCATTCAAGCTGGCATGGACAGATGTGACGATTCGAGCCAGTACCCCAGAGAATACTGACCATTCTCCAGGTAAGCTGAAGATTGGAGAGGAGCTCTGGGGGAACCCTATTGAGTAAACAAGTCACCCGGAAGAAGCTGTGTGTTACATTCTGACCACATTCGCAAAGCTCGGAGGGAGGCTGGCACGGAGGCAAAACTGGCAGCTGTTTTCACAAAATTAATTTCTATCCCCACAGTGATCAGTTCTGGTTAAGTGAGAGAATCGAATTATGTAAGTTACTTCTGCTGGGAAGGTCTGCTGCTCTGAATCTCGATGAAAAATAACACAATGCTGCTATTTAATTTTAAAACCCCATTCACTTCACTTACAATTCATAAGGCTTCTGCCTCCAGCTCACAGGGTATTCACAGATCTCAACAAACTTTGAAAGCAGTTATGAGAGGCAATCCAGGACCCTCTTTCTCCACAGGGAGAGGAGGAAGAAAGGATGTGGTCCTGTAGTCTGGGGTCCCTAGCTGCCTGCTCCATATACATCTACACTCTGCCTCTAGTTATTTAGGGCTTGGCATCAATTCTGGGCAGACTAATCTATGACAAAGACAGTCACCATGATGTCAAGGGCATTAAAGAGATAAGGAGTTATGGTTTGCTAATGTAAGTCAATAAAAAGCAAGGGCTTACAACCATCCCTTCCTGAAGAAAAATGCTTCTAGTGTTACCAGAAACCTGGATGGTAGATGACAGGCTTCTCTTAATACCCTCCTCTCTCCTCTCTCCTCCTCTTTCCTCTCTCCTCTCTCCTCACTCCTGTCTCTCTCTCTGTCTCTCTGTCTCTCTGTCTCTGTCTCTCTCTCTAAAACACACACACACAAAGGCATGCATGCACGTGTTTGTATGTATGTGCGTGCGTACGTGTGTGCGTGTATCAGAAAAACAGACAGAAACAACCTTGGGTTTCCATCTTTGTGTTTCACCTTATTTAAGGCAGAGTTCCCTGTCTGTGCCTCTCTGTTTTCACTAGCCAAATTGCCTGGCCCACAAGCTTTCATGGATTCTCTGACCTGCACCTCTCATTTCACCATAGAAATGCTGGTTTTACTGACCTGTGCCACTGTCTCCAGCTTTACATGGGTTCTCGGCACTCATGTTTGTGTGGTCAGTGCTTGCACATGAAACCATCTCCCTCTTTCTGTGAGAGCTCTCTAAAAGTCAGTCTGAAATGTTGATGTTTGTGCTTAGAGACTCAGGAAGAAACATGTAAAATGGGCATTAAGCATGTGCCCCATGCTTTACAGTACCTAATGCAATTTTAACTCCACTACTTCATTTACATATGAATCTGTTTAAACGTTTAAAAATGTAAGTGTGAGTGTGTATGCCTGTGTGTGCATGCACGTACACGAGTTCCAGTGCCTCCAGAGACCTAATCCCACGGGACTGGAATTACAGGTGGTTGTGAGCCACCCAGTGTGGGTGGTGGGAACCAAACTCAGGTCCTTTGCAAAAGAACTATATGCTTTCAGCCATCTCTTCAGCTCCCGTTAATTTTGTCGTTATGCACATTACAGGTTTCATATGTGTCACACAGTGTGACTCCCTTGCCTCATATTTGCTGCCCCATCATTTCTTCCTGTCTTTCCACCATCGACCTTCTTTCCTCAGTCATCACAGGCATCCGTAGTCAGTTTTCATCTCATCTCCTCTGTACCCCCTGGATGGAGCTGAACTTAGCATTGACATTCCTTTCAGGTGAGACCTAGCTGCTCTTCCTATACTGTGCTCATATGCCATTCAAAACGGGCTTCACGGATGGCTCGCCTGACTTTACTTGAGTGCAAGCTGCTGAGAGACATAGCTCTAACTACTCCGAGACTTGGATAAAGATCACTGGTCTCTCCACTTTGAACGGATAATGCAGTTGATGGTGCTGGGATCTTGTCATACACCCTCTGGGTACCTGGCAAATTATCCTGGCATTTTAGATGTTAGGAATACTTCTTTCCACAAATTGACTATACACAATATTAAGAAATAACTGAGGCTTGCACATGACAAGATTTGGGGTTTAGTAAACAGGAAAGTCATTTGAATCTTCCCCAATCCATAGAGCACACGTGGGCCAAGAATATCAGACTGTATACTCAAGAGAAAAGTAGCTGGCTGCCATCATCAAGTCACCCCCACTTCTGTGTGAGTGTTTCTGTACCCGTGTTCTCCCTCCTGGAGATGGAGGCTATGTGGGAGTCTTGCTCAGTTAGTAATAGAACTTTGGACTAATGACAATATGGCTATGTCTTCCATTTTGGAGACATGGCCTCACAGTATAGCCCAGGATAGCCTAAAACTCTTGGTCATCTTTAGGCCCCAGTTCAGGGTTCAGATGTATGCCACCATAGCTGGCCTAATATGACTGGAACCAGAATAGATAATCCAACTGATCAGCAAACCCCACTATTTAAAACACATTTAAAATATCCTACCTGGGACTGGGGAGGTGGTTTGGTTGGTAAAGGGTTCACTGAGCAAGCATGAGTCTGAAACCATATAAAAGCTGGGAATAGCAGTACACACCTGAAATTAATCCTAGCACTGAGGATGCGCAGACAGGTAGATCCCCAGGGCTTGTTAGCCAGCCTCTCAGTGAATTGGTAGGTTCAGGTTCTGTGAGAGACCCTGGCTGAAAAAGTATTGCAGAGAATAATGGAAGAAGATACATAACTAGCTTTCACTTGCAAGCTTGCACACCTACATGCACAGGCATGCAACACACATAATGTGCACACACACACACACACACACACACACACACACACATTCACACACAACTATTTGGTGTACCTACTTTTATTCCAGGTAAGGAAGGACATTAAGTCCAGGTGGTCTTTCCAAAGGTCCCCTCTTGCCTGTGGGCCCAGGTTGATTTCAACTGTAGCCTGCTCCAACTACAGGTGGAACAATTTCACCACATAGACAGCCTCGGGACTGTTATCAGCCCCATTTAGATGAACAAGGTCTGTGAAATGCTACCAGGCTGAGCCCTGCTCCTTGAGCACACAGCCCCTTGCCATGCTTCAGCCCAGTCTCTCTTCTTTCTGTTAAGCTGTCCCCACAGATCTGATGGAACCCAGCCTTTTTTATGTAGAAGTAGGCAAATACTGGGTGCAAATACCCCACGCCACCTGCTGTGCGGTCAGCACAGACTGTAACTCCACCATTGCCACCATGGTACTCACAGCAGAACACTAAGAGGCTGCAGAGATTATTGCAGTGACTCTAATTAGAGGATCCTAAGTGGGCCACCTTCAACTGTGAGGACCCGTGCCATTTCCCCGAGATGACAGAAGTCCCTGCACCTGCATGGGTGATTATTCTTCCCCCACTCTGCATTTTCTGCCCCTGCATATATACTAGGCAAGAAAAAAGTGCAAAGACAACTGATCCCCATTGGCTATCTAGGCAGATGCTCTTGACCTTGGGCCTCAGGCTATGTGATTCCCAGAAATGCCTCAGCCCCCAGAATGTGTAAACTTCATAAGAAGTACATACACATTTATCCAGGGATTTTATCACTTTCTTGGCTTTTCAAAGAGCTTTCTAAAAAAAAAAAAAAAAAAAAAAAAAAATAACATTGCTAGCCAAAAAAGAAAGCAAGCAGTTTATCACAGTTTCCTTTTGCTCTATCTGTATGCCCTTGGGAAAGGCAATCTAATAAGAAAAAGGGGCCACATTTACTTCTGAAGTCCAAGTATTGAGGAGGTGGAGCCAAGAGAATGAGGGGTTCAGTACTGACTAAGGATACATAGTGAGTTCAAGGCCAGCCTGAGGCAGAGACCTAAGCTATGGATAGTGCTTCATAAAGATAAATGATGGAGGAAGAAATCGAGGAAAGAAGACAGGAGAGAAGGCAAGAAGGCATACTGAAACTGGCTGAAGACCACAGTTGACAAGAGTACAAACTCTATCTGGCAAATGATTCACAGACACTTAAGAGTTAGCACTTATCATCTAAACTGCACCAACTTCAAACTGTGCCAATTACCGAAGTACAGGAGACATTTGTACCTCCAAGGATAAGCTGCTTTGCTTTGTTCTTCTCTGAAATAGATGTGTTCTTGGCTCTTTTGCTTTCATTGTGTGAGTTTTATAAAAATCACAATATGTAAAGCTTTTAAAATTCCACAAAAAAAGAGCATTTTAAAGTTTTAGTTAGAATTATGGGTTGTATATTTTAGCTAACACTTTCAGAATCTACTATAGTATTGCTTGCTTTTTATTTTAGCTTTTTTTAAATTATGTGTTCGAGTGTTTGTCTGTGTTTGAGTATGTGTGCATGAGTGTAGGTGCCATTGGAGGCCAGAAGAGGACATCACACTCCCGTGGAGCTGGCGTTACAAGTTGTTGTGAGCCACCTGACATGGATACTAACCACTAAAATCGGGTCCTCTGCAAGTGCACCAAGCACTCTAAACCACTGGACCACTCTCTAGCCCACTTACTGTCTTTTGTAATTGTTAGTGGAGAGAGGATTAAGACGGGGCCTCACTATGTATTCCAGACTATCCTCCTGAGTGGCAGGATTACAGGGATGTAACACTATGCTTTGGCCTCTTGTTTATTATTATTATTATTGCCATGTGATCTGTATTTTATGTGTCTCCATGTGTATGTGTATGTGCATGCATCCAGTGTGGGCCTGGGAACAACACTTGGGTCCTCAGCAAAAGTAGCCAATGTTCCTAACTTCTGAGCCTTCTCTACAGACCAATTTGCTTATTTTCCAGATGCATAATGAAATATTTTATATGTGTCTGTCTGCCTCTCTCTCTCTCTCTCTCTCTCTCTCTCTCTCTCTCTCTCTGCATTTGTGTGGGAACGTGTGCATGTGTGTGCATGTTTATGCATGTTCACATGTGTTTGGGCACATGTGTGTGAGGGTACATTGCACATGCGGGATCAGTTTTCTTCTTCAATCACTCTCCACCTTATGAATTGAGACAGGGTCTCTTACTTATTGACTCTCACTTGAGTCCAAAGCATGCCAATTCAGCTAGTCAGCTCACCTCCATCATCTATGTCTACTTTCCAAGTACTGGGATTAAAGGAAGGCTACCACCTGGTTTTCCCATGGGTACAAGGGATCCAGTTGTTCCTCACATTTGTGTGGTGTGAGCATCATGGACTGAGCCATCTCCCAGCCCCATTTCTCTTCTAAGATGCACATATGAAGTTGTAGCTTTCCTCTAAGAATGGCTTTAGCTGCATCCAGCAATTCTGTGATATTTCAATAATCACATTCAATATTCTTTCATCCAAGATATTTTTTTCCAAGCAAGCATTTGTAAGTTAGAATGCTAATACTTTCTATGAAGTGATATGGGGTAATTCTAAGGATATATTGCCAAGCTGGAAAAGCAAAATTTAAAATAGAATTTATAAAGCTACTTTTGATAGGAAAAGAGGAGTACATAGAATCATAGATACAGATGTATTTCTTACTTTCTGCAAAAGGAATAACTCGGGAGGATAAAGCAGAAGCTAACACAATTGCTCACGTACAGAAGATAGATTAGTAAGCTGCATGAGGAAGTGAAAAGGATAGATACTTCTTCAAGAATATTGTTGGTACAGATTTTACTTTAGGAACATGGTAATGTTGCACTTATTCAAAAATAAAATGAGCCCAACAATGGTGAAAATAGAAGCAGCCTCAAAGTGAAGAACAACATAAAAAGTAAACAGAGAAAGGGGCCGCATCAATGGCTCAGAGAGCAAAGGTAGCTCAATTCCCAAGACCCTTGTGTTGAAAAGAGAGAATGGACTCCCAGAAGTTACCCTCTGATCTCCCTAAGTACACTATCACCTGTGTGCACACACACACATGTACATTTTTAAATATGAGCATGCATAGGAGGAAGAAAGAAATTGATGCTGTATCCATCATGATGTTCCTAACAGATCACCATAGACCCAATAGCCTACCTGACAGAAGTTGATTTGCTCACAGATCTGGAGGTTACGAAGTCTGAGGTCAACCTGTATGCTTTCTCTTTTGTATATGGGCATCAGTGTTGCAGAACATGACCTGTGAGCAAAAGGCCATAATCTTTATCAACTCAGATTGCCTACTTTGCCAGAATCCATCATGATTGAACCAGTAGACTGTTGACATTCCTCATAGGACGGCCAATGAAGCCTCACTTGAACATCTAATCAAACCTCCCAGGCATTTGTATTGAATTCTGCTCCAATTGCATCTGAATGTGGTCTGGGAGGTATTAGAGTACATAGGCTTGGGGAAGTTAATAGAAGAGTTTCCATCTGTACAACTATGGAGAAGCCATCATGCATGCTGGATGAGGACGTTACAGTACAAACATTTTCTGATCACCATCCTCCTACTGGTAACCTCTCAGCCATGTTCTGCAAAGGAGTCATAGGACTAACAGGTTCTCCAGAGTAGACTGTGATGGTATCATACCTTTGTCCTTGGGAGTGGACATTATTTACATCTCCCTTGGAGAATGAATTCTTGTAACATAAAGTACCTATCCTTTATGATATAATGAGGGACATTTAACATGAGTCACCCCCAAAAGCATTATTTTCAACAGCCCTGTTGATGACCAAGTTTTCAGCATCTCAATTCTATAAAGATATGACTTAGTCCATAAATTAAGTAAGTTTTAAGTACCCAGCCTTCAGACATCTATGGGTAAAGGTAACCTGACTCTGCCTTTGCTTTGAAACCTGGGGAAATTGACTTGATTCTCTGAATCTCACCTTTACCCTCTATATAATATTGATGATAACTGCACACACATACAAGTAACATCCATCTACATTTGTTTACATAACCCTGATTCCTTCTCTAAAGGTATTGGCATAAAGTTTGTTCTATATATTAGTAATTAGAAAACTATAGAATAGATAGGGAATTTTCCCCAACCCATACGTACTTGTCAGCATATCAAGTGGTTAAAACTAAATGTGCTTGTATAAAATCTGTTGTCCTGTACGTGTGTGGGGAGGTGTGTATCTATACATACTTACATATTTTATATGTGATGTATGTTGTTTATTATATATGTTTTATGTTTATGTGTGATAGATATGTGTTAGGTCTATGGTATGTGTTACCTATGTAATATATTTACATAAATGTAAATATATTCATGTGTTAAGGTTGTATATATCATATATAATATAAACATAGATGTATGTGAGTGTGTAAGACTGCATATATATGTGGTTGGCTTCTAACAAGTGGGAATTGATCTAAAGACTTTCAGTTGTAATTGAAGGTGTGACTACTTCTCGCTTGAGTTCCTAACTTTACCCCAAGCATAGATGAAAAAGTCATGAAATGTTGTCTGGTCTACAGTGAAGAGTTTTAGCTATCACTGGAAAACATGAAATATTCATCCAAGCTTCTGTATTTCCATCTCTGAATAGATGGGAATTAATTTTCAGCCCACAGCCATTGTGCAGTGGCTCTCATTTAAGCAGGGGGCAGGGGTGGCTGAGTTGTGGAATGAGCTAGTGATGTTGGGCTGGGCTGGGTTAAGCATAAACAACCAGCCAGGGCATTTGCTGAGTTGAGATGAATTAAGCTTCTAATGCTTAACTTTCTGTAATTTCCTTCCCTAATAATAACAGGTAAGAGTAGCACAACTTTTAATTTTTTTGATAATAAAACTAGTCTTAATATGAGAGAGAAGTGGGATGTTGTATGTGCATAGGTGTAGGTGTCCACCCATCCATATGCACTTGTGGAGACTGAAGGAGGAAGCTGGATTTTCTCATCTATCACTCTCTGCCTTTCCCCCTTGAAATAGGATTTCCCACAGAACCTGGGACTAGACTTGAGGCCCCAACAATCCTCCTGTCTCTACACCCCATGGCACCTGGGTTTCAGTTGCACATGCAGCTACATCTTTTTGCGTGGGTAATGGGATCTGAACACAGGTCCTTACGTTTGCACAACAAGCAATCTTACTCTTATCCACTGAGCCTTCTCTCCAGCCCATGATTTACCCTCTCCAACCCTACCCCAAATATTGAAATGGGAGAAATACTGTAGGGTTTTTCTCTTGACAGAAAATGTAGAGGCTATAACTGGCTGTCATGTCACCTTGCCTCACTGTTACCTTGATCTGATTCTAAAGCACTGCCAAGACTTTCATGAGAGGCACTTGGTCTCTTTTCTTTCATTAGAAAATAAATTCTGACCCCGTGAAAAGAAGATGTATTTGTTTCTAACACAGCATGCTTAGGGCACCTCTTCACAGACTTCTACAAAAGAACAACAAGCCTTTTACATCTTGAGAGAAGATGTCTATATTATGCATAAGTGCTCATTAGTTAAGTATGTCTACTCAAATATGCCACGAGTGTAAAGAGCATTCACAATATCTAGCATATGGCCTTATCGTTCTCTCCATGGGGAATTGCTTCCAGGATCCTTTCATAGATGCCAAATTCTAGGGATGCTCAAATCTTAAGATTATCAGACTATCTCCTTTTTTTTCAAACATGAAATTGATCTGTTTAACAGGCATAGACTATTTGAAGCTCAAGTTGACTTCCAAGACAAATGCACAAAACGACTGGGAAGACGGTTCACCTGGTGAGAACTTGTCTAAACATTAACACCTGAGTTCAAATCTCCAGTTCCACATAAAAACTCCAGCTTGTTTGTACATGTGCCTGAAACACAAAGGCTGTGAAGGGTGGAACCTGTGAGGGTAGCTACTGGTCATCAGCCTAGTTCCAAGCTCAGTGAGTGAGAGACTCCATCTTAAGAGTCCAAGATATAGAGAATGGTACAGAACAGGACCCCCAATCTTCCCCTCTGACCTCTATACACACAGAGAACGTGAACCTTCATATTCATGTACATGCACACCACATACACTTACTTGAATCTAAACTCACAGGCATACAATTTAAAAAGAGAGAGAACTGCCTACATGCACATGGGTATGAGGTCATCCGCTAGAACATGATCCACCCACCAGAAGTCCACATCCTTAAAGAAAGCTGACTCTCCTTCCCCTAGAGGTCATCAGCTATCACTGGATCTTCAGCTAGTGGTAAGAACTCATGTGTCTTTCTCTCCCCATGCTGGAATAGTGAATGGTTTAGGTAGGAAGGTAGGTAGGGTAGATAGATAGATAGATAGATAGATAGATAGATAGATAGATAGATAGATGACAGAGATAGATAGATAACAGAGATAGGTAGGTACATATATATACATAGAGGGAGGGAGGAACAGGGGAAGGGATGGAGAGAGGAAATGAAAAGGAATGGAGAAGGTATAGAAAGAGGAAAGTAAGGGAAAGAAAACATAAAACTCACTCTACATTAAAAGGAGTATGTCACATAATACAAAAAGTTCCAGTAAGAAAGTGAATATTCCAGCAAATGAATGATTCTTTTGACCTCTTATTTGAAACCAGAAGCCAGCTGCCACCTACATAGTTGGTGGAATTCAAGGCGGTTTTTGTGACAGGTTTGCTGACTAGAAGTTTTATTAGTTGCTGAGGTGATGGAGTAAGAAAACCTGTGCCAATCTCTCTGATGGAAATTCCCATGAAGAGCTCAGGGCCTGTGGGTCTGAAGATTGGCAAGACTAAGCGCAGATGCCTAGAAGGTGGATTCCTTATGCCCTCTTTCATTTAGCTTGTGTTCACAGTGGAAACAAACCCCCACTGGAAAGCCTTTCTCTCTTTCTAGCTGCTGAGGATTCGTTTTATTTCTTCTTTGCTGCACATGTGCATGCACACACACACACACACACACACACACACACACACACACACACACACGTGCTGAAATCTAAGTGAGGCAACCAT
This sequence comes from Cricetiscus sungorus, assembly GCA_030556225.1. NCBI lineage: Eukaryota > Metazoa > Chordata > Mammalia > Rodentia > Cricetidae > Cricetiscus > Cricetiscus sungorus. The sequence continues at coordinate 17,070,254 of JANBXA010000044.1, forward strand.
CCCAGCTTCCCCCATCTTAACGGAATTTTTCTTTTGCTAACATTGTGAGGTACCCTGAAAATCACCCAGATCCCTGTCATCTGTTCATACTCTCCCAAGAGCATCTTAAGCAGAGGGCAGATGAAACCTCCCTAGTGGGTTTAAGGGAATCTTCACTGCACAAGTGGCAAAAATTAATCTTCTTAATAGCAATAGGATGTCAGTCTACAACATGTGAGGAGCTAGATTTCCAAGCAACCAGAAGCTCCCTCTTCTGTTGCCCCGGGCTTGGTCCTGAGCAGCATAAGATGCTTTTGAATGCTATCCATCAGTTCCCTGTGTGAGTATCATGTGTGACTATCACCCTGTATTCCTCCTGGCAGGAATGAGTGAATGCTAAATAAGTGGTTCTCAACCTGTGGGTTTTGAACCCTTTGGGTCACATATGGGGTATCCAGCATATCAGGTACCTACATTAGAATTCCTAGCAGTAACAGAATTATGGAGTAAGAATGAAATATGAGTAAGAATGAAATATTTTTATGGATGGGGGTCACTGCAACGTGAGGAACTGTGTTAAAGGGCGGAAGTCCTAGGAAGGTCGAGAGCCACCATTCTCAAGAGAGACCATTGCAACTCTCCTTTGGCTACTGAACTGTTGAAATAAGAATTCCAAAGAATTGGAACTTTCTCAGCCTGGGAGAAGGGACCAGCTTAAGCCTGGAGCCAACTAGAGGAAGAATATGCCTTCCCAGAAGAGATTTCATGCAGTTCTTGGTTGTCAGAACACCTTACAAGAGAGAGTAGAGTGCAAACAGTGACAAGCGAGTGATGGGTGGGACCACACCTTAACCAGGACTGCTCAGCCATGAATGCCTCTTGCTTTCAACTAAACCTAAGCCTCATGTTAGAACCCACAAATTTGAACTTAGAGTGAAGGGAATCAGTGGACTTAGTTTTTTCTCTTCCCAGTGTGGCTGGATTAACTACAATCTGATCTCTCCCTTCTCCTCCTTCTCCTCCTCCTCTTCCTCCTCCTCCTCCTCCTCCTCCTCCTCCTCCTCCTCCTCCTCCTCTCTCTCTCTCTCTCTCTCTCTCTCTCTCTCTCTCTCTCTCTCTCTCTCTCTCTCTCTCTCTCTCCTTTCACACCTTGTCTCTTCAGTTGGCCTATTGAAAATGGGTGATGAGACCTAGTCTATTAGGGCTTTCAGAGCCCAGGCTATGACACTGTCTTCCCCAGTCATAATCCAGTCCTCCCTCAGAAAGCTTTCTCGAACTTTGGGGAAAATGTGTACTGAGGCTACTTCATAATCTGCCTTTCTTCCTAGAGTGAGTTTCAGAAAAGGGACTGTCTTAGTGTTCAATTGCTATGAAAAGACAGCATGCCCACGAGAACTCTTTTTTTTTTTTTTTTTTTTTTTTTTTTGGTTTTTTGAGACAGGGTTTCTCTGTATTGTTTTCAAGCCTGTCCTGGCACTAACTCTGTAGATCAGGCTGGCCTCAAACTCACAGAGATCTGCCTGCCTCTGCCTCCCCTGTGCTGGGATTAAAGATGTGTGCCACCAACGCCCGGTGACCACGACAACTCTTAAAAAGGAAAGCATTTAACTGGGGCTTGCTTACACTTTCAGAGGTTTAATCTATTGCTGTCATGGCAGGAAGCATATCATCATATAAGCAGACATGGTACAAGAGAAGTGGCTGAGAGCTCCACATCTAGATCCCTGGGCAGCAGTGGGAAGAGAGAGATACTGGGCCTAGCTTGAGCTTTTGAAATCCTAAATCCTACCCACAATGAAGAACTTCCTCCAACAAGGTTACACTTCCTCTAAGAAAGCCACACCTCCCAATCCCTCTCACATAGCTCAAGTAGCCTCACTCCCTAATAACCAAGCATTCAAATCTATGAGCCTATGGAGGCCATTCCTATTCAATCCGCCACAGGGGCCTTGGCTCAATATTTATTTTACTCCTCTCTCATATCTGTTATTATATGTTCTGTGAGGAGAATAGAGACAGCCAACCTCCTTTCAAATTCAAATATTTGTTAGGTAGAATTTGGCATCTAACCTCCTGCGGGCCTTTTTCCTATTCTGCTCTTAAGACAAGACAAAGGGTATTCACACAGTAATTCCTACGGACAGTAAGCAAGCCCAGGCCTCCGGAGCCAGCCAGCCAAACAGACTCTCCTCCTCATAGCCTCTCCCCTCTTCACGTTGCTAAAATCAAATCTGCAAATGCATCCGTGCATTTTCTCCCTGCAACCAGCAAGCCATCAATTTTCTGCTTTGAAAGATAATGCCAAGAGAGAAATGATTCAGTTAAGAGCTGGAGGATACAATTTGTAAGTCTTCCCTTTCGCTTTTCTAGTTCCTTCCACTTCAGACACCCTTACCCATGACTTGTTCACTGACACCCTCAGGATATACACAAGTTCTAGGAGCAGGAAGTAGACAGACACTTTGATGGACGTCTCCTTATTTCTCTGTCATTCATTTAATAACCTATCTTATTCCCAACCATAATAGCAGGCAATTTTTAGATTGCTTCTTGCAGGGGAGGAATTATGTTGGAAATAGCCTGGCTTTGCATAGTTCTCCTCTTTGGTATTGCAAAGCAGGAAGGATATTCACTGATGTGCTGGGCATCTAGGTGAGAGGTACTCATGGATGGGCTATGGAGGTGTGGAAACTCATTGACTTGTGGTTCATTTGTTTGATGCCAGTGTGGTCGTTTTATCTGCAAATTCTAGCCAAGGACCAAAGAGATGGTTCATACACTTCAGTTCTGTAGGACCTGAGTTCAGTTCCCAGCACCCATATCAGGCAGCTCACCTGTAACCCCAGCTCTCCTCTGGCCTTTGCAGGTACATGCGTGCATATCATATGTTACACAGAAAGGGAGAGCAGAGAGAGAGAGAGAGAGAGAGAGAGAGAGAGAGAGAGAGAGAGAGAGAGAGAGAGAGAGAGAACTTTTAAAAAATTCCATCTAATGTAATAGTGTGTACCAACTTTAAAGATCATCCGTGTTTCCTTATTGGTATTTTTTTATGTACTGTAATGTGTCCTAAACTCCTTAGGATTTTCAAAAATCATAGAGAGGTGTCAGAATTTTCACCTCGGTCTTATGTTCAAAATCATTGTGTATCCATCCAAAGCATTGGGTACTGTTAGCCAGGTAGCATTCAAATTCATTAGGTAGATGGGCTTTCTGGGTTCAATTAATAAACAACTTCCACAGTAAGCTTGAGGGCCTGAGTTCAATACCCAATACCTATTTAAAATTTTAAAAAATAAAAATAATAAAAAACAAGTCTAGTGACATTCACTTATAATCCCAGCAGTGGGGAGGTGGAGACTGGAGGATCCCTGGGTCTCACCAGACAGACAGCTTACCTCAATAGATGAGGACTAGGCCAGCAAGAGACCTAACCTCAGAGTTTAAGAACCAGGTTAATGGGGCCTGCAGACTGACACCTGAGGTTGTCTTCTGTCCTCCACGTGCACACAAGCACCTAGAGATGGCTTTTTCCCTCCCTGGAAAATTCAGTTCACACCTACGAAACTCTGTCCAAACTCTCTGCTCCTCAGGTCTCACACTCCTGACCTAGGGACTACAAAACCAGCCCCCTACTGGGCTATCAATAAGCTAAGTCATTTGGCACTGACAGAGCTCCTGTGTTTAGAAATCACCTGTACTTTCCGTATGCATTAGCTTGCTAACTACAGAAAACCGATTTCATTGGAGAGCATATTAAGTGGCACTCCCGCTGCTGGCAGCTTAGAACAGAGTTATAACCTGTTCTGGGAGAAGTCGAAAGAGAGGGGCCATTCAGCAAGCTTGGCAAGAAGCCCTCTGCTGAAACTCCAAACGAGCCAAAACAACTAGCTTTCACTTGGAAATTATGGTTGCTATTGAAAGCCTCTGGTACAAGGGACCTGGTGTAAATAGGTGCACTCCAGGCTACACACACACACACACAAACACACACACACACACACACACACACACACACGCACACACGCACACACAGAAACAGAGAGAGAGAGAGAGAGAGAGAGAGAGAGAGAAAGAGAGAGAGAGAGAGGAAGGGAGGGAGGGGGAGAGAGGGAGGGAAAAAGACAGACAGAGACAGAGTCAGAGTCAGAGAGACAGAAAGATGAAATGATCAGCATTGCAATGCATTACAATGCATTATCTGGAATGTTAAGAAATTTCTAGAAATTTGTATTATTCTTTCTTCCAAAGGATTTACTTTTATGTGTGTGTGTGTGTGTGTGTGTGTGTGTGTGTGTGTGTGTGTATGCACATGCACTTGTGTGTGCATTGTATTCAAGCTCCCACAAAGGCCAGAAGAGGTGATTGTGAGCTACCCACTGTGGAAGCAGGGAACTGAACTCAGGCTGTGGAATGACTAGTAATTGCTCTTAACCACTGAGCCATCATCTCTGCAACTCCTAAATTCATATTTTCTTTCAGCAAAGAATGATGGTATAACGTGCCTGTATTCCTAGTACTTAGGAGGTGGAGGCAGGCATGCAAGCCCAGCTTTGGCTACATACCAAGTTCAAGGCCATATCTGTCTCTCTTAAACAGGGTGCCTATGTTTGACTGTGTGTCAGGTGCATGAGTATATGGATGCATTATATGTGGAGGTCAGGGGTCAGCCTTGGTGTCATTCTTCAGTCATTTCCTATCTTGGGTTTTTTAGAGAGGTTATCTCACTGGCCTGGAGTTCGGACTCAAGATTTGTATGTGGATACTAGGGATTAAATATAGGTCTTCCAACAGCTTCTGTGGCAACTACTTTACTACCTCCCCAACCCTGTACATTTAAACTCTGCAAGTACATTTCAAGTGTTCAATCACTATACATTTTAAATATTGCCAGCAATAATTTAATCATTCCACATTGCACCATAACACTACTCTGTACCATATAGACAATTAGAGTCTGTCAATTTAAATGAGGAGGAAAAGTTATTTTCTCTGATCTCTTGAATTAGGTATAGAGAAGAACAACAAAGATACAGCCGACCAGTTTCTAATATGTGCTCATAAAAAACAAGGGATATTTGCTGTTTTACATTTTCTGTCTACCAGTGAGCCAGACATTAATTTCCTCCCACATACACAGTTGATCAACAACTCAAAACAAGGCTCTGAGGAGCATTAAAGCTCCTGCTCCTATTGAAAACACTGAACCAACTTTCATTTTCACCATCTCTAGGAGGCTTGGAGTAATATGAACCAAAAGAGATTTACTGACCTTCAGGCAGAGGTTATGCCAATGGAGTAACGTTTTCCTGATGGCTTGAGAAGAGTGGAGCTTGGCTGGAGTGATGCCTCGGTCATTAAGAGCACATTCTGCTCATGCAAACAACCTGAATTCAGTTGTCACTAACCATGTTGGGGCAATTCACAACCTGTAACTCCAGCTCCAGGGAATCTGATGCCCTCTTCTGGCCTCTGTTGGCACTGCATTCATGTGCATACACTTATATTCAGATACACACACGTACACATAAAAAATAAAATAAGACTTTAGAAGGACAGGACTGTCCTTTTCTTCGTGTTCTATCTGAATTTAGAGGAGGTGAAGATAGTGTTGATAGAAGAAAAATAAACACTGTGATAGTCCCAGTGAGATGGCTCAGAGCATAAAGGTACTTGCTGCCCAGCCTGATGACCTGAGTTGCGTTTTTAGGATCTACACAGTAGAAGAAAACTACTCATTAATTTGGTTTCTGACTATACATGCACCCAGTCACATACATGCATATACATACATGGGTGATAAATAAATAAATGTAATTTCCTTAAAAGACATTGCTGTAACTGTGACAGAATACCTAACACCAACAGTTCAACAGTACAAAGATTTAATTTTCTCAGTTTTAAAGATGTGAGGTGAGTTCATCGTGAAGGGAGCCCACGGTTGATCAAAGCAGCTCACATCACAGCAGTCAGGAAGCGAGGATGGAAAACACTTTGCTTATGGGCTGTATCCCTCATAAATAAGTTTTTGCATTTATTTATCTATTTGGTGTGTGTGAGTGTGTGTGTGTGTGTGTGTGTGTGTGTGTGTGTGTGTGTGTGTGTGCACTTGTTCACTTGCATGTGCGCCGTAGCATGCATGTGGAGATAAGAGGACAACCCATGAGAAGTGACCCTTGTGACTGAGCTCAGGTAGTTGTGCTTACTGACAGATGCCTCCACCTACTGAGCCATCTGCCTCACCCGTGCCTTCCTCTTCTTACTTCTTGATTTCGTTCCAGGCCCCCAGCACATGGGATATAACCGCTCACACTAAGGTTAAGTCTTCCTCTTAGTCAGGCTTTGTTGGCAAGGTGACCCTCAGTACAATCAAGCTAACCATCAACATTAACCATTCCAAATATATCCCAAGCATCGATCGCCTCCTTGGTTGTATCCTGTTTAAGACTATCATGTGGGGTGGGCAGGGGAGCCCAGTGGGTAGAAATGTGGCTCAGTCCTTACAATGTTTACCTAGCATGCATGAAGAACTGGGTTGGAAATCCAACACGGCATAAACCTGGGCTTGGTGTTACATGCTTATCATCATAGCAATGGGGAGGTAGAGGCAGCAAAATAAAAGCTCAAGGTCATCCTTGGATAGTAAGTGAACTGAAAACCATATTGCACTATACAAGACCCGGCCTGAAAACAAACAGAAATGAAATATGTTTCCAACCTATTGGCTGGAGTCTACCATAGATAAATGTGGACGTATGACTATTATTTTTCTCACTCTTGTAACTAAAATACCTGACAACAAGAAACGTACGAAAACAGGATTTATTTGGCTCACAGTTTGAGACGATACAGTCCATCATGATGTTGGGGGGGGGGGCATAGTGGGAGGAACATGATCGGCTGGTCATGTTACACCCATGGTCAGGAAACAGTGAGAGACAAATGCTCCTGCTTGGCTTGCATCCTCCTGTTGTTCATCAGAGGACCCCATTCCACAGAATGGTGCCACTCACGTGTAGGGAAGACCAACCATCAATGTGAGTTGCGCCATTCCATGGGAAACACTATCACAGACACACCCAAAAGTGTGTCTCCTAGGAGATTCCAAAGCCAGTCAGGTTGATAATTAACCCTCACAATAAACTAACCATTATCCTGTTTAACTGGTTGCAATAAGAAGAAATTATATGCACTCTTTCACCCAAATTAAAAGGTTACCCAGAGGTATAACAAGTAATCCGGGAATGGCTTTGAATCTCAGACTTCGTGCAAATTAGACAGGCTTGCTACTTCTTTCAAAGAGTCACACTTAAGCTGTGTTTGCCTCCTGTGAGCCCACAGTCAGCCCCAACAGCAATGCGATCTGCAAAGCTGTGCTTTCAAGCCTTGATCCCTTACAAAACACAGAGGGCCTTAGACCTGCACTAAAGGATACTGTTCAGCGTGGTTTGACTTAGTGGCTCTGATTTTATCTTTTGTGCTGTGCAAAGGAGAGGGGGAGGCAGCAGTGTTTTATCGGCAGCTACAGGGGTAAGCATATTGTGCACTTCAATTAGATTCCTTTTATCTAGTGCTGCCTCCTGCTTTAAGTGAAAATGCTGCCTTGTGTTTCTGCCCTCCCCAAGCAGGCACTCACAGCCCATGTGGAGGCTCCAATATGCTTTATTAAACAGAAAATTAATATAATGCCATTGTGTCGGCTGGCGGCTCCTTGAGCGTTAAAGACCTCAAAGTATTTTTATTATCAAAACCCAATTTTAGCTTGCAGAGACTGGGAGCCTGGAAACTTTCATAGACACATGCTTTCTCCCCCGGGAGAATTATCCAAGTCCCAAGGTGAAGGTTTGGCTGGTACTGATGAGAATAGGAGATAGAAATTGGCTAGGCAATGCTAGGGGGGGAAAGACCTCTAAAAGCAAAATTCCAGAAATGTCCTTGGACTCCTTTATAGCTTTGTCTTTACCAGACGTCAGAGGGGCTAGGAGTTTTTAAGTCACGATATCTCAGATCCGCTATGACCAGAGGTCCCAGATGCTAGAAAGGGCATGTCCGTGTGTTTGTTTGTTTGGTTGGTTGGTTGGTTGGTTGGTTGGTTGGTTGGTTAGTTGGTTGGTTGTTGTTGTTGTTTCCATCTCTTTCCCTTAAAAGGGAGGCAGCTGGACACCAGGAATGGAAAGTGAACTAACCAGCTCTACCTCCCCCCACCTCTTCCCCCGTCCAGGAAAACCTTAGTAACCCCAAGTCCCACTCCCAAGACCACCCCCTCCTGCTGTACAGGACCTCAGCTCGCTTGCTTGCTTGCTTGCTTGCTCTTAGACCCCCATAAAATGTCTCTTTCTAAAGCTCACCCTCTGTAGCCCTTAAACTCCTTCTTCATATTCATGAGGCAAGAACCTCAAAGCCACTACCTTTGATGGGTATTGAGTTTCCAGAACCTTAGTCCCACAAACCAAGCCCACCCAGGAAGTAGGAAAGGCTCAATGGCTGTCAAAGACACCCTGCTATTCCTGTATCAGTACGAAGGGCAGCCAAAACAGCAAGTGATCACACGAATGAAGACAAGAACCAGGCTGTATCCAGAGCAAGAACAAACCTGGGGCTGGGGAAGCGGTTTGCTGGGTGAAGTGCTTGCTATACAGACCTGCGGGACCTGAGTTGAGTCTTCAGGACTCACATAAAAGCTGTGTGCAGAGCAAGCATTTGTAACCTTAGCACTCTTGTGGAGAGATGGGTGGTAGAAAAGGGAGAATCCTAGGAGTCTTACAGACCAGGTTTCCTGATTTCATAAATTCAATAACAGTATCGATGGTATTTGTGAACATTTCTATAACTTCTACTTACTCAATAACGGTGTGATGAATCCTTACCATGCTAGTTTGCGCAGGTCCCATGGAACGGGTAGTGAATGGGGCTCTAGCCTTCAAGGTGCCACCATCTGATGAGTGGAAGGAAAGGAGAATGCAAAACTGTGTGGTCAGTGCTGGTGCTCCAATTGCATACCCAGTCTTCACTTACTTGCTCCCTTCACTCACTAGCAGATGGCAATTGTGTTTGCGCTCTTGATATTCCCAATTCTAAACTCACTATCTGAATCATTCAAAGCCAGAAGAGGCTAGCGACAGAGGTCTGGACAATCTCGCACAATCTATTGCAGGGTGGGGCAGACATAGATCACCTTCTGTGGAACGAAGACCATCATTATGAGACCAGCACCCAGGAATCAGAGCCAGACTTCCCTAGGACCTACCATTGACCAATCAAGACTGAACTTATTTGCATAGCAACTATTTATATGGGCCTATTTCCATGATACTTATTTATATAGTAGAGGTTACAAAACAGGAAGCTATGTGCACAGTGCTCACACTGACCTCCCAGGAGTGTACAGAGGCCAATCTATACTTTCCACAAACGCATAACAGAATTGCAAGTGAAGTAACTGACCCATAGAAACCCACACTAACCCAAGTAGCTCTCTCTAACTGAATCCCATTCCTACCCCACAAACACATTTTGGTTTATAATTAATTTGCATTCTGTTGTTATCTACCCTGCTGCCCAACTTTTAATATAACTAATGACTAGTAACTCATCTTTATTTTTTTTCTGTTAAAGGTTTAAATGAGGTAAGGTGGGAAGATAAAGGAGAATATTGGGACTTGGAAGGGTAAAGAGATTGTGAAACCAAAGTCAAAATGTGTATAACTTTGAATATGGCTTTGCTCTTCCCAGATTGCTTTTGAAAATTTCACAAACAAGGCTAAACGTTTGTTTACAATAAACAAAAATCATGAATTTCCCTGCCACCCTTGTGAGCTTGGCGTTCACTTACGGTGATGCAGGTATTTTGAGTAACCCTTATCTTGTACAGTTACAGGAGGTTTGGAAAAGGGGGAGGTGAAAGAGGAGAAATGCAGACCAGAATGGAGGGGGCTACTGTGTCCAAAAGCTTGACACACGTGGCAGGACCACAGGGTTTCAATACCAGGGGAGTGTGGTTGAGGAAAGAGGCGTGGATGTGAGCCTGTGTGAGGATGGGAGATAGGCACTGGATTATAAGCTGTTTTGAACGTCAGATCAAGAAATCAATGAGGCTGTATGAGGGTGGACCATGTGCCAAGTGGAAGATAGCTATGGAGACAGTAGGGGAACAGGCACAACAGCTTGTCATTGGTGCTGTTGCTAGTGCTGCCACTTCTGTCATGCTCCCATGCTAGAGTCAGAACCCATGGCCTCATAGCTGCTATATAAGCACTCTACCACTAAGCTGTGGCCCTAGATTCTTACACACACGCGCGCACACACACACATACACACACACTAGTTACTTATATATGGTCCTAATTCTGAAACCCAGTGCTTGTATATTGAAAGCTATTTGCATTTGTGTCTGTGATAACCAGAAATTTTGCTTTCAGATCTCCCCAAGGTTGATCACCATGAGACTTTGGGGCTTTTTTGTTTTGTTTTTCAAATTTATGTGTATGCATGTATTTCTATGTGAATATAAGCATGCCATTTGTGTGTGAGTACTGTCAGAGGCCATAAGAGGGTCTCAGATCCCCTGTGAGCTGCATGGCATGGTGCTGGGAATTGAACCCAGTTAAGTGCTCTTCTTAACTGCAGAGCTCTCTCTCTCTCTCTCTCTCTCTCTCTCTCTCTCTCTCTCTCTCTCTCTCTCTCTCTCTCTCTCTCTCTCTCTCTCTCAGCTCCTATCATGAGACTTTTAAACAAACACGCAACTATGGAGATGATTTATGGGTAAAGTGGTGGCTGTGCAAGCATGAGGACCTGAGTTCGAATCCCCAGAATCCTTGTAAAGATACACAGACATGTATATCTATAACATTTTCCAGTGAGCTGGGAGAAGGAAACAGAAGAATTCCTGAACATTCAAGAGACAGCTTGCCTGGTTTCATATCCGCAAATAAAAAGAGACCCTAAACACAGTGGAAGGTGAAGATGAACATCCAAGATCCACACTCTAACAAACATATACACACACACACACACCAAACACATTCATAAGAAACATTTTGAACATTTTCTCCTGATTATTAGACACTGTTCTAAGTGCCTGACATGCATTTAATCAATTTAATCAACACACCCCATGGGAAAGCTTCCTTTCCAGTATTTTTTGTTTTGTGTGAAACTGTGTACAGCTTCCAGTGTGGAGCTGTATCCCCAGAGGCAGGGGGAGAGCCTGATGCTGTCTGCTTCCCACTGCTTACAACTTCTCCAACAGGAGGCTGGAAATGTGTACTTATGGGCAGAGCCCCCCTGAGAAAGCAACACAGCAGCTGAGCCTGGAGGGAAGGCAATCAGGTAGAGAGAAAAACAGCACATATGTCAGGAAAGTCACCAAGCCCAAGTCACCAAGACTGAGCACTAATTGAGCTTCGTGGGTTATTAAAACAAACAGAAAAAGAAGACATGAAGCTGAGAGAGGAATATGTCTGGAGGACCAGAGGGGGGGTGAGGTGGGGGTAAATAGGAAGAAGATACAACCATATATCATTGACTATGTGTACGAAATTCTCAAAGAACAAATAATAAATAAATCAATACATGAATAAATAAACAAACAAAACAGGAGCAGAAGTAAAGTCTACACTCACCCAGAGGCTCCCTCCCACTCCGTTAAGGAATAAATGGCTTCTGTGTGGTCCCCCAGGTACAGATCTCAGTCAGAGACACCTCAGGAGCTGCATGAATAGCCTGAGCATCTCCAGCAGCCAGTTCTAGCCCCATTTCTTGATTTAATTACACTGCAGCTTTTTAATAGGAAGCCAGCATCCTCCCAGACATGATGAATATTAAGCCCGTAGACCTGTAATCCCTTCCAATGGGCACACTACCACTTCTGCATATTAATACCACAGTAGGTCATTACTCTTTCATTTGTGTCCTTGGTCTTGTGATTGGCACCTTCTTACCATGTATTCCCCAGTACCTTTGCCCAACAATAATGGCATTGTGTACGTGCTTGTGTGTGTGAAGGTATGTGTTCATGTGTGTGTATATGTGTACCCATACACTCAAGCCCCCATGCATCCATGCACTCATAAACACATGCACCCATGCATGCACTTATAAACCCATGCACACATGCACACATGTGCACATGAACCCATGCATCCATGAACCAAGCACACATACACATGGAACATAGAGGTCAACTTCTTCAGGATGCCATCTATCTTGGTTTTATGCTTTGAAGCAGGGTCCCTCACTAGCCTAGAACTCATGAAGTAGTCTAGGTTAGCTGGCCAGGAATTCTCTTGCTTCTCTCTCCTTGGCACTGAGATTACAAATGAGTATCACCAACCACTCTGAGCTTTTTATTTAGGTTGTAGGGACTGCATTTTGTGTCTCCCTGATTACATGCCAAATACTTTATTATGTCCCCAGCTCTGGAGTCCTGTCTTAATGCACCTCTAGCCAAGCTAGGTCTCCAGGCTTCCAAATCTGCTCTTGTCCTCTGATTACATGTGAATATCCCTGTCTGGATCTTGTACTGATCACAACTCCTAAATTTATTCTTAGCCCAAGAATAGCACTATGATGGGTTTTTCTTCTCTGTTTCCTTGAGGAGTTAGCTTCCTTCATTCATTTCAAGGACTTATGTGTGGTTTCCTCAGCCAATAACCATGTTATGTTTCACTTGTACTAGCATTTAAAAAAAAAAGATATTTGTCTTTTGTAGCAATGGTCATTGAACCCAGGGCCTTGTGCAAGCTAGGTAAGCTCACTACAACTTCACCTAGATGCCAGCTTTATACCTACAACTTTATACCTAGATGCCAGCTCAAACTTCAGACAATCCAGAGCCCTTTGCTAACCAAAGGAAGGACAGAAGCCAAGAATTGAAGCACAGTCTCTCGGTGCAAGAGTCTTGAGATTTCAACTTTACTCTAAGAAATTCACCAACCATCAGCAGAGCTAGTTTTTGCTCCCTCATAAAGAATACACATTCTTTCACCAGTTCCTAGCTGCTGTTGCTCTCTGACTTCTCCCTTATACACTGGATGCAGGGGCCACCTTTCTATGAGGGGAAATTTTTTTTGACCAAACTGACGTATTCATTAGGCTGAAGTTGCATGTTTTGTCTTGAGTGTGTTCTGATGACCCTATTTGGACCTGATAATGGGCTGGTTCATTGAAAGTGTTTGGTAGTCCCAAGATGCCCTTAACAGTGCATTCATAAAGTCTATTAGAATATGTACCTGATTAATTCTGTCTGTGTATTGATCAGGCTGACTGAATTGGCACAAAGATCCTTCCTTTAATATCATCACTTCCCTTTGTAAGAACAATGGGGTCATTATTAAGGAAGGTGTGTGTGTGTGTGTGTGTGTGTGTGTGTGTGTTATGTATGTGTAGAGGAACTGGCAAGCAAATGTTTTGGATTCTATCTCTACCTCCCCAGAGCTGGGATTATAAGCACTTCTGACCAATTTGAGTTGTTTCATTTTTTTTAAGCATCAATACTAGATATTGAGTTTAGAACTTCCTGCTTGCAAGGCAAACACTCTACTGACTAAGCTATCTCCCTAGTTCCCATGGAAGATGACACTGATGATAATGATGGTGACGATGGTGATGATGATGACAGTGACAAGTAGCTTACTTCTTCAGACTATCATGAAGATAGTGATATACATATAAGCTGTAAAATCCCATACTAAATAGTAGATTTATCTAGAGCATCCTATGACAAAAATGGAGCACTGAACCAAGTGTGATAATTCCTACTATTTTCAAGGCTGGGCTTATTATTTAACCAATAGAGATGTCTATCCTATTGACATTGTCATGTGACATCATTACCTATAAACATGATTGGCTATAAAGATCCTTATTCCATGTCTCACATGGCCTATCAGCCACATGTGATTGAACAGCAGCTCTAACATTGCAGAGGGACATTTGTGTCCTCTGCCATCTGCATGTAATATTCTTTGCCTTTTATATTAGCAGTATTAATATGGAGCCAGGTCAGCATTATGGAAAGCCATTTGGAAAGATAGAGTGGTATCCAAATGTATAGGATGCCATACTCAACAAAATGTGTCCATAAATGGTAAATCATAGGGTAAATCCTTTTATAAAACAAAAGAGACACTGATAGATACACACCTATGTAGCATGTATGTTTCTGCCAGCCCACCAGCCAGCCAGTCTGGGCCCAAAGCCGCACCAGCCCCAAGTAACACTCTGAGACTCTGTATTTGATACAATCCTCTTGGCCAGTTACCATTATTGTTTATGGGCTAGCTCTGTCTTAATTATTAACCCATTTCTACTTATCTAATTATTTCCATGTGGCTCATCTTATCTGGGAGCCGTGGCTGGCATCTTGCTTCCTCCATGCTCTACATCTTGACTCCTCCCAACTACTTCCTCTTTCCTCCTCCTGGTCTCCTAGCCCCACCTATCTTGTTTCCTATTGGCCACAGTGCTTTATTAATTAACAGTATGAGAAACATATATACAGAATAACATCTCCCATCACACCTATATACCCAGACTATGTGAAATCCCAATTTTAAACTCACTCAGATTAATTTGTTATACCTTCATATTGAGGTTAGTGTAATGAAAGGAAGGAAAGGAGGTACAGAGGGAGGGGAGGAGGGAGAAAAGGAGGAAGGGAAGGAGGTAGGAAGGGAGGAGGAAAGGGAAGGAGGGGGAAGAGAGGAAGGATCATCATATTGAAATTAGTGTTAGTATTAGTCAACAGTTATTTAAATGAACGAATGAATGAATGATGGTGCAATAATGAAAAGCATCACTGACTCCCTGTGCCATTTAAAAAATTCCTCTATATAATTAGCTTCCTGGATGATCAGCAGGCAGCATAAATCTTCATTGGTACTATTAAGGGTATCTGAATTATTGAAAAAACACTCTTCCTACCATGCTTTATTAAGAAACATGACACATGTTTTATGGCATGTCTCTTCACTTGGCATCAAGTGTGTAAAATAAATACACAAAGAATTAACTAGGTGCACAGTCAAGACTCAGCAGCATGCATGCTTGTATTTGGCCTCCCAGCTTACCTGGGTTCCAACTCTGCTATGCACACCAAGGTTCACAAGCTAACCAAAGACTCTGTCCACCATTACCATGGTCAAACTGCCATTCCTTATTTACAAACTCTACCAGCCTGGCCCTTTATTTTTGAGGCAGTAGCTTTTTAAAAAGATTTATTTGTTTATTTACTTATAACATTATGAATGTTTTGCCTGTATGTATGTATATTGCACCACATTCGTGCCCAGTGCCTATAGAAGTTAGAAGAGGGTATCAGATCCTTTGGAACAAGAGCTATAGGTAGTTGTGAAACACCATGTGGGTGCTAGGAACTGAAGCCAGGTCTTCTGTAAAAGAAACAAGTGCTTTTAACCACAAGCCTATATCTATCCCGAGGCTCTGTTTTTTATACTCTGTTCTATGAAAAGTTATAGTCAAACAGTTGATGTCATGTGTGGACTCCACCACTGGTGACACTGAGTCTTTTCACCTCTGTTGTGGAGTCCTGATTGGAAGTGTTAACTGTCAACTTGACCAAGTCTAGAATCACCAAGGAGAAAAGTCTGTGGGCACACCTGCTGAGAAAGATTTAGATTGGGTTAGTTCTTGACATACCTATGAGAGACTGCTTTGAGTAGGTCAATCAAGATGGTGAGAAACCATCTCTCTCTGCTTCCTGACTGTGGGTGTCATGTGACCAGCCGCCTTATGCTCCTGATGCCATGCTTTCCCCACTGTGATGAACTGTACCCTCAAACTGTGAGCCACAATAAATCCTTCCTTCTTTAAGTTGTTTTTCTCAGGGTATTTTGTCTCTGTAACATGAAAAGTAACAAAAGCAGAGGTCATAGTCCCCAATTTATGGTTGTATTCTTTTTTCCCCTACTGGTGCAGAGCACACATCCTTGTTTCTACTTGAAGCCCACAAAAATAGTCCTTTCTGTCTGGTCCTCTGAATCCCACATATTACTCCATCACACCCTTCCATGACAGTACATTTTCTGGCCTAACCTTTACACTGTAAAAATGAGTATCTGGGGACTAGATAGATGGCTCAGTGGTTAAGAGCACTTCTTGCTCTTGTAGAAGTTAGTTCCCAGCATCTATTTCTGGTGGCCAACAACTATCTTTAACTCCAGCTCTAGGGGATCCAATGCCCTCTTCTAGCCTTTTCAGGGTCTTACACGCATGCGAGCATGCACACACACACAAACACACACACACACACACACACACACACACACCAACAAAAATATCTTTTCAAAAGATAAATGAAATTTTATATTAAATTCTTGAAGACTTCTCTTAACAAATAACAATGGATGAAAACCCAGCTCAGTGGTGAAATGAGGACTAATTTGTATGATGACCAATTTACCAATTCAAGAACCTAGCCAGGGACCCCTCCCTCATCTCATGGGTATCCCTCTGTCTCCCATTGGGGAACTGGCTGATCCATCAATACATTTATTTTGCCAGCTGTCACCCTGTGGCATTCAGACACTTCAGCTGCATGACCTGGGCCAGGAAATAGAAACTCGTCAATGTCGGAACCATTTCATGTCTACCACATGCCTTTCTTGTCATATGGATTTTCAATGCATTTCTGCTCAGCTTTGTAAATCTAAGCCATGACCTTGCTTTTAGCTGCTGGCTCTCTTTAATTATTACTATCAACTGCAACCAGCTTGAGTCAGTTCATGTCTAAGTTATCTGAGCTCAGCCCGTTCTAACCATAAAATTTCTTGTCTAGGCTCTGAGGAGATGACTCAATTAGCAAAGTGCCTGCCATGGAAGCATGGGGATCTTGAGTTCAGACCTCCAACACCCACATAAAAAGCCAAGGATGAAGGCACACACCTATAACACCAGTGCTGGAGAAACAGAGACAGGACCATCTTCAGTGTCTGGTAGCTTTCCATCCTAACCAACCAACATGCTCTAGTTCCAATGCAAGACTTTGCACAAAAACAAGGTGAGAAATGACCAAAGAAAACTTCCAGTCACCCATGTCAACCCGTGCCTTCCATATATGTCCACAAAGGCAGACACACTGGCACATTCCATACAGACACATACATGCATACATACACAATTTCTATTCTGTGCTGGCACTTCTCTTTCATAAAGACATATATACACATTCATATACACATATGTACAAATGTATACACATACTAGTTCAAACGAGATTTTTTTCTTCTCATCAGGGAACAGGTATTTATACACACATTGATTTATCCTTTGACTTGTAGTGCAAAATTGTTTTCTTGGAATAACTTAAATCTTGTTAGGACTTTTTTAAGGAATAAGTAAATTATCAGCAATGTCAAAGAGCTGAGCTACTGCTTTGAAACTGAGATCTGAGCTTTGAAAAGTAGGGACCATAAGTTCCTGGGTGATTAGACAGAATTTTGAAAAACAAAACCGAGCTCTGTGTGTGTGTGTGTGTGTGTGTGTGTATATATATATATATATATATATATATATATATATATATATATATATATATATCTCAGAGGGCTGGGGGATGGCTTGGAGGGTGAGATGTTTGCTCTGCAAATATGAAGACCTGCATTTGATCATTAAAACACACATAAAGCAGGTGGGCATAGTGGCACACTATGATACTGAGGAGTGGAGGCAGGCAGATTCTTGGGGCTAGCTGGCCAGCCTGTCTAACCTACAGGATGAGTTCTAGGCTATTTAGAGACCCTGTCTCAAAAACCAAAGTGGGACTGGGACTTTAGCTCAGTGGTAAAGCACTTGCCATCCATCGTTGAGGCTGTATGTTCAAGCCCCAGTTTTGCCAATAAGAGGAAAAATAATGCTAGAACCAACTTTGGGCTGACAAGGTGGCTCAGTAGGTAAAGGCACTTGCAGCCAAGCCTGATTACCTGAATTCCAGCCCCAAGAATCACAGGATAGAATGAGAGGACTGACTCTCACAAGGTGGCCTCTGATCCTGCTCATGTATACCATGCCACACACCCAAACAAAAACAGTAATAAATTAAATCATTTTTTTAAACCACCACCAAAAGAAAAAAGAAAAAAACCAAGGTTGATGGGTCCTGATGAATGAAAGGTGCCCATGACCCCATGACTGTCCTCTGGCACACACATTTATATGCACACATACTAATACACATCCATATACACATACACAAATGATATAGTCAGGAGTACAAGTGCCTTCTACCACACAGGGGAGACAGAAAGGACAGAAAGTTCTTTTGTTGTGAGGGGATTCCAGTAATAGAATAATGAAGCCCATGGTTGTAGTGCTGAAGAGAGTTTTTAAATATTTATTGCCGATCCACTAAATTCTAGATGTGCTTGTCAGCTGTCTGTATCCTAAGTAGTTCCAGAGATAACCCACTTAGAAGAAGGAGTGGTTTCTTAGGCTCACAATGTTAAAGGTTTAATTGGTCCAGTGTTTCATTGTTTGGAGCCAAAAATGAGGCCTTTATCATGATGGAAGCCTGTGGTGAATTACAGCCTCATGGCCAGGACACAGTAAAACAGAAAAACAAGGAAGAGACTCATTAAGCACTACCTCTTAAAGGTATTACTACCTCCTTAGAGTACCAGGATGGAGATATGGAGGTCAGCTCTGTGTGTGTGTGTGTGTGTGTGTGTGTGTGTGTGTGTGTGTGTGTGTGTGTGTAAGAGAGAGAGAGATGCGTAAGTCAGAAGACAACTTCAAGTGTAAATAATTTGTTATCTTCCACTTTTTATTTGAAACAGGCCAGGACGTCCCACAGATAAGCGAGGCTAGCTGGCCATTTTGCTTTCCAGGGATCTGCCTGTTTCTAACTCCCATCACTGCAATGACAAGTGTACGCTTCCATGATCAGCTTTTTATGTAGGTCCTAGAGGACTGAACTCAGGGCTTCCCACTGGCATGACAATTACTGACTAAGCTATCTCCCCAGCCAAAGACCAAGATTTTAACACATAGACCTTTAGGAGTATTCCATACCCAAACTACAGCACCAGGCAAGCTTGTTCTAGACATAGGATGCAGTCATCCACACTATCCCATACTTACAGCCTTGAGAAGGGTACACAAGCTGACAGACAAGGGTGTGATAAATATTCTAGAACCTGCATAGAAAACTCAGGCATGTCTGCAAGAGCCTGTAATCCCAGCATTGGGAGTCGGAGACAGGTGAATCCTGAGAGTTCACCAGGCAGCCAGCCTAGTCAGAGAATGGCAGACTTCCTATTTAGTGAGACTCCTCTGTCTCAAGAGATGCAAAGGGTTTGTTTGAAACCATGATAGCATCATGAGTAACCAACCAAGAGGGGAGAAGTCAGGGAGTGAGCCATGGCATGGAGGAGGGATGGTCTCCTGAAATGAAGTATACTCCTGTCAAACTGTGAAGCAGCACAGGATTAGGCAAACAGGGGAAAGCAGCAGAAGGGAGAGCAGGTGGGAGGCAATGGATGGTGGGAAGAGTAGAGCATGTGTGGGGAAGTTCAGTCTGCAGTGCGGAGTAGAAGAGAACATGCTGAGGAGATGAGCCAGGGCCAGGCCACGGCAGAACTTGTAGGTTATGGAGCAGAGCCCAGAGCTTGGAATGTATCCCATAACTAAGACAGAACTCTTGAAGCATTGCAATCAAGAGGCTGCATGTGATGAAATGTGCATTTTAGAAAGATTAGAATGATTACTCGGTGTGGAAATTTGGGGGGAAGGGGGAGAGGGAGGGAGACAGGAATCAAGGCACAGTGACCAATTAGGAGCTCATTGGAATAATAGGAGCTAAAAATAATGCAGCCCTTGAACTGAGCAGAGCATTGCTTTACCAAAAAAGCACAGCAACGCTCTCCCGCTGGCCGCGTCTTATCTTGTTCTTCCAATGGAAGCCAAAAAAACATTGTGCTAAATTGCAGGCATCTCTGCATGGATCCAGAGGAACCGGGGCCAAGTGTACAGATTGCTGGAGACCGGAGTGGATACTGGAATGGAGCATCAAAACATTAGCAGCCAGGGACTGGGGAGGTGGCTGAGTCGGGTAATTGCTTGCAACAAAAGCATGAGGACCAGAGTTCGATCCCCAGCACCCATGTAAAGAGCAGGCCACCCTAGACTGTTAAATTACTGCTAGTCCTTTACTGACTGTGGTGGTAGATAATAGAATAAATGTTGATTTTTGAAGGGTGGTCTGTGCAGAATAAAATTCAAATAGATTGGGTCTAGGGAGAGGGCTTAGAAGTTAAACCTTTTGCCTCTAAAGAATGATGAGTTCAGAGGCCCAGAAAACAATGTGAATGCCAAGTAGTCATGACAGCCTGTCTGTAATTCCAGCCTCATAAGGTAGGGGTGGTGGATCCTCAGAACAAGCTGGACTAGCCATATCGATGAGCTCTGAGACTGTTTGAGAGGGTCAGCCTCAATGAATAAGATGCAAGCGTGGTCAAGAATGATCTCTGACATCAACCGTGAATCTCTACATGAATGCACACACACACACACACACACACACACACACACACACACACATGTGCCTGCCCACACATATGCAAAACAAGCATGTAATATACACACAAACACCTACAAGCACAATGGAAGAGAAATTCAACAGAAAGAGAGCCCATGGACCTTGAACAATTAACACGTTGTTCCTTTATTTAAAACACCATGTTGAGGTTGGAACAATGGCTAGTAGTTAAGAGCATTTGCTGCTCTTGCAGAAGACATGAGTTAGGTTCCTAGCATCTATGATGGACAGTTCACCATCACCTGTAACTCTAGCTGCAGGGCATTTGAAACCCTTTCCTGGCTTCTGTGGACACACACACAGAAAGAGAGAGAGAGAGAGAGAGAGAGAGAGAGAGAGAGAGAGAGAGAGAGAGAGAGAGACAGAGACAGAGAGAGACAGAGACAGAGAGAGACAGAGACAGAGAGAGATAGCACACAAATTTAAAAAGTAAACTAAAATTTAAAACTCCAGGAATCTGTCATTGTTCACCAAGAGCCCCTTGAGAAGTAGGTTGTTTCCCAGATAAGGAAACCACCATGATAGGAACTGATTTATCAGAGGAAATAATGCCCCATTTTCTAAGCACAGTAAATGTCAATTATGGCCTCATTCTCTCCCCCATTTTGACTATTCTCACCTTCTAAGAGAAGAGCAGGTGAGTTTCTGTAGTGGGGACACACCCTGTGATGCATGCATACAGTGGAATATTATGTAGCCATAAATGAAAACTGGGTACATACTACAGGAGGAATAAAACCTGAGGGCATTATAACAATTGATATTATGTAAGCCAGTCTATATGGAGATAAATCCATATAATTCCACTGATGTGAGGGCACTGGAACTAGTCAGTTTCACAGAGACAGAAAATCGAGCAGCTCTTTCCAGTAGCTGGGGAGAGATGAGCATGGGGAGCTGTTTACTCAGTTACAATTTCAGTTCTGTACATTGGAACGTTCTGGAGATGGATGGATGATGGTGACAGTTTCCCAACAATGTGAATGTACTTAATATGATTGGACAACACACTTAGAAAAAGATTGATTCAGTGAGTTTTATGTTCTGTACATTTTAACACAATTAAAATAAGAAAAAAATATTATGTGTCTGTAAGAGAGAGGCAGTAGCGGAAGGTTAGTCAATACAAAATACATTATGTCAGTATTTTTCAAACTAAGTAGAATGTTCTCTCTTCCATTCGTTCTGCTCTCTACTATGTTTACTCCAGAACTAAATAGAGACTATTCTGGTATCCTTATAGCTTGGGTGACTCCAACTTTAACCCCTTGTGTCAATTCATTTGGTGTTGCTAAGATAAAGTACAGGAGGTTGATTACTTTATAAAGAGGGAGAGGTGTATTTTGGATCAAGGTTTTTGACGCTTAAGCCACCAGCCATGGTCAATGTGAAGGCTTCATGGTGGGTAGGCACAGATGATTAGATATGTGCCCATGTGGAAGAAAGGTCACGTGACAAGGGAGAAAGTGAAAGACAGTTGGAAAAGCCAAATTCATTTTACAACAGCCCATTTTGTAACAACCAATCCCTTCCTGATCCAGTCCTGGTAGACCAGCATTAACCCTTTCCAAAAGTGTGAAACCACCCTGCCCCCAGGGAACAAATTACACCCATTAGCCATCAATATTCTGGCTGAACCAAGTCAAGCATATAGAGTCCCTTCACCTAAGTTCCAGTTCACTTTCTTACCTGCCCACGAGATACCCAGCTCTCCACCTCCCACATGGAACTCGCTGTTCCACAAACACATCTGTGGTTGCAATCTAAGCTCAGATAATGTCTCAGTTAGAGTTTCTATATCTGTGAAGAGACACCATGGCCAACTCTTATAAAGAAAATTTTTAATTGGGTGGCTCACTTACAGTTTCAGAGGTTCAGTCCATTATCAACATGGTGGGGAGCATGGCTGCAGGCAGGCAGATGTGGTATGAAGAAATAGCTGAGAGTCTTACATTTTGCAGGCAACAGGAAGTCGACTGAGACACTGGGTGGTTTCCTGAGCATAGGAAACCTCAAGGCCTTCCCCAGCACTGACACACTTCCTTCAACTAGATCATACCCACTCCAACAAACCACACCTCCTAATAGTGTCACTCCCTATGAGATTATGGGGGCCAATTACATTCAATCTACCGTGGTTAACAATAGTATTATTCCTGATTCATATCAGAGCACCAAGTCTCCTCTGGCTCTCAATTTACAACCCTGAAATGGTTGACTTTCACTGTTAATGTGACTGGATTTAGGAGACCTAGGAGACACACTTCTGGATGTGTCATTGAGAAATTCACTGAGAAGGGAAGGCCTATCTTAAAGGTGGTCTGCAGTATCCCATGAGCAGGAGTCCTAGACTGATGTAAAAATAAATAAAGACCAGAGCTAGAAGAAATCTATGGGATATGACATCCTAGTCTACTCCCTGGATACACTTACAAGTTTACACAAAAATAAGCATTTAAAAAGAGTCATAGACATGTGTTTCAAGTCACCCTAACATGTCCCCTAACTGTACCCATTCTTTAGATTCAAATACTTCTGTCTCAACACCGTGTGTGTGTGTGTGTGTGTGTGTGTGTGTGTGTGTGTGTGTGTGTGTGTGTGTATGTGTGTGTGTGTGGTATAGGAGTGCAGGCCAGAGGATGACGTCTGGTGACACTCCTTAGGCACTATCCACCTTTTTTTTTTTTTTTTTTTTTTGAAACAGGGTTTCAGTGGCAGAGTTGTCTAGGCTGGCTGGCCATTGAGTCCCAGGATCCACCTATCTCCACACACCACCATACCTGGCTTTTAAAAGATGGGCCCTGGGGGTTGAGCTTAGATCCTCATGCTTAGAAGGCAAACACTTCAGCTACTGAACTATCACTCCAGTCCTCAACACTGATTTTTAATTACACACCCGCAGACACATATGCACACACTTGCATGCACACGAACACACACCTATGCATACACACATGCACACACATATGCAAACACATGTGCATGCACACACACACATGTACACATATGCATGCACACACACACACTATTCTCTTATTTAAAACATGTCCTCATTGCTCGTCATTAATTAGAAAATAAATTCCCCCCGCCTCCCTAGGCAGAGAGAGAGTTACCTGAAATAATACAATAAGTGGCCTAGTGTGGGTCAGTTGTTCACCCCTGATCTGATTGACTATGAAGAAAAGAATGCCATTGTTTCAGAAAAAGGCAACTGAGGTAGGCACTTCTAGAGAGGACACTCTAAGGTCTTTTTCCCCTTGCTTATTAAATTAAAATAGTCATCTAGGAACTGCTGGGATGAGAACTCACAGATGTCACTGAAGTCACGAATCGGTTTAACCTTCAAATATGTAGGGAATTTCTGTGGCCTGGCCCAGTCAGCAAGCTCTTAAATGCAGGGGTTGCCAGTGGCTTGCAGCAGAAGAAGTCAGACAGGCTTGAAGCAACAGCCAAACTATGTGGTAGTGTTGACTTTGAAGTGAGGGGCTATATGCAAAGCCCTCTCCTCCCCCGCAAAGAAGAAGAAGAAGAAGGAGAAGGAGAAGGAGAAGGAGAAGGAGAAGGAGAAGGAGGAGAAGGAGAAGGAGAAGGAGAAGGAGAAGGAGAAGGAGAAGGAGAAGGAGAAGGAGAAGGAGAAGGAGAAGGAGGAGAAGAAGCAGCAGCTCTCGGAGTGGAGAAGGACTTCAACCAATAGCCAGGCAGAAGAGATGGACTCTAAACCTGCATGCACAAGAAACTCAAGAGTGCCAATGGTCTGGATGGGCTGAAAGAGAGTTCTTCCTTATACCTTCCATGTGTGATCCCAGCCTCGCTAACATCTTGATTTCTACCTTGTAAAACACTAAATGGAGAACCCAGCCAAGCACACCCAGATGTCTGACCTAACATGCTTCAAGATGATAAATGGCTGTAGCTTTAAGCTGCTAAAACCGGGACAATTTGTCACACAGGTATAAAATTTAAATAAAACAACTGAGCTATATCATGGGGGCAGGCAGTGAGGAGGGCTTCCTGGAGTTCAGAGGGTGTGCTGAGGTGACAGATGCTCCAGCTATCAATCCAATTGAAATGCTTCCCACACACTTCTTTGTGACCTTTCCTCCCTTGCTCTGTGTGACATTGACTTTGGAACTTCATGGACACAATTATCGAAAAGAGGTTTTTGGACTAAAATCACAGTGTAAAAAGATCTCTCTCTCTCTGTCTCTGTCTCTCTCTGTCTCTCTCTCTCTCTCTCTCTCTCTCTCTGTGTGTGTGTGTGTGTGTGTGTGTGTATGTGTGTGTTTGAATGTAGCTAGGTGTACCACATGTGATCTGGTACCCTAAAGACCAGCAGAAAGTGTCAGATCTCCGGGAGTGGAGTTACAGGTGGTTGTGAGCCCCTGATATAGATGCTGGAAACCAAACCCAGGTCCTCTGCAAGGGGAACCAATCAGTTAACTGCTGAGCCACCACTCCAGCTCTGAAATAACTTCTAACACACACATTTGGGAATTTTATAAATGTATGTAATATATGAACACTCCTCCAAGATTCCTCCCTCCCAACTTCATGCCCCTTTTATATCCCATTGAGTCTAATCAGTGGTGTCCTCACGTGAATGGATGTGGAGCCATCTACTAGAATGTGGCAACCTGCCAGGAGCTTCATCCCTTAAAAGATCTGACTCTCCCTACTCTGACAGCTTTCAACCGGCAACAGCTCTTCAGGTAGCGGTCGGGTTCTTAAGTCCGTCCAACCCATACCAGAATTTTGACTGGCCTCATCTTGTACAGTCAAGCACAGCTGCTATGAGTTCATGAGCACAGTAAACAAACCGTGTCATGTTCAGAAGACCTTGTCTCCCAGCAGTCATCCCTAACCTCTGCCTCTAACAATCTTCCCACCTTCTTCTCTGTAAAGTTTCCTGAGCCTTAGGAAAGGGAGTAGGATGCTGATGTCCCATTTAGGGATGAACACTCTATGGTCACATTTGTCCTAGTCTGGACACACTGGTTTGGGATTGTCAAAGGCCAATATGATACCCTGTCTCCCACAAATTATTGTATATGGGTAGTAATCCTGATAAATTCCTCCTTCTTCATCTTCATCTTCTTCTCCTGCTTCTTTTCTTTCCTTCTCTCAAACATCACAAATTTATATGTATATCTCTTAATTGGAATAAAATAGTCATTTTCATTTAGAAAATAAAGGCACTAACCCACTATCCATACCTTCCAACAATTCTAGCTTAAGGAAATTATCATTGACTGAGCATGGTGGCATATACCTGTTGTCCCAGCACTGGGGATGTAGAAGCAGGTGGATCTCTGTGAGTTGTAGGCTAGCCTGCTCCACATACTTAAGTTCCAGGTTAAACATGGCCACATAGTGACACCCTGTCTCAAATACATAGATACATAATATATAATAATATATTTCATATATAATATGCAATCACATATTATATATATTATTTTGGAATCAGAATATACACCACAGATGCCTCATTTAATAGCTAGGAATATAACTCACAATTTATGTCACTGAATGAACTTAAAGGGAGATTTATTTGGGCTCATGGTTTCAGAAAATTCAGTCTGTCATGGTGGGGAGGCTATAGTGGAACAGAGAAGCTCACACCATGGCAGATAGGAAACAGATACAGGAAGGGTCTAGGGCAAAACACATCTTCAACTGGCACATCTCCAGTGACCTACTTTCTCTACTGAGACCCTACCTCCAAATTCCCATCATCACTCAGTAGCACCATCATGAATCCATCAAGGGACTTCATCCATTAATGAAGTCACTGCCTTCATAGTCTAACTGGCCCAAGAACTACCAGACACACACTCTGGAATATATCTTGCAAATCCTCAGGGCATCTCTTGTAAGAAATAGCATGCTATTTATATTTTCAATATAAAAGCACCTTCCACAGTTTTAAGTTCAACAATGGTTTATGTCAGGATGAAAAAAGTAAAAATCCCAGATATAAGAGCAAACCAACCTGGAGAGCCTCTAAAAACAGGCTGTCAGGAGCAAAGGCAAGATTTAACTCATATGACATGTTTCCCAGGGTAGGGTGTGATGGGAGATGTTATCCTGTAAATATGTTTCTCATACTTGTTAATTAATAAAGCACTGTTGGGCCAATGAGATAGCAAGATAGGCGGGGCTAGGAGACAAGGAGGAAGAAGGAAATAGGAGGGAGGAGTCGAGATGTAGACCTGAAAAGAAAGAAGATGCCGGCTGCGGATCCTGGATAAGATAATCACATGGAAATACTTAGATAAGTAGAAATGGGTTAATAATTAAGGCAGAGCTAGCACATAAACAATAATGGTAACTGACCAACAGGATTGTATCCAATACAGAGTATCTGAGTGTTATTTGGGGCTGGTACGGCTGCGGGACCATGACTGGCGGGGAGTTTAACCCTTCCCGTTTTTGCTCTAGTCTGTCAGTGATTTGGATTACAGAAAAGATACAGTTGAGTCTCCATTGTCTGGAGTTTGCTTCATTCCCTGACTGGACCAGCCTGTGATGCTCCCAGCAGGGCCTGTCAGCTCTGGCCTGGGTCTTCTGGCAGGAAGCCTCCTGTTTTAGGAGAACAGGGCTATAATCCAATGCCTATAGGAAAGTATTAACCTTAGGCCATGTACTGGGAAGAGTGTACCCTCCTGAGCACTCATCCAGTGAGGAAATGAGGAAGGGATGTGCTCTCAGGGCTATAAAAATTGCTCTTAGCACTCCTGTGGTGCATTTTCTTTAGGCTGCTTTTGCAGAAACAAAAATAAAATGCCTGGCCTTTCATGACTCAGAGTCTCTCGAATTCATTATTATGAAGTGTGGGTTCTCATTCCCCATGTCTCTCAGTTCAATCAAGTTGATGATCAAGATGGACCCTCGCGCTATGCGACACCTCTCCATGTTAGGTCATCATCTATCAGATGAGAGCTGTGGTATCACCTCCTGTGATTCACGGCTTTGCTGTGAGCATCCATCTATATAATGCCCGCTGAGTCCTTCAGGGCAGCCTGACACAAAGTCTGTACTCCGTGAATGAAAAGGAGATGAATATCTGTAGGACTTTAAATTCCAGTGTGCAGGCTGAAAAGAGGGCTCAGTAGTTAAGAGCATTTGCTGATCTTTGTACAAGACCTGAGTTCAGTTCACAGTATCCATGATGGGAGGCTCACAACTACCTGTATCTCCAGTTCTAGAAGATCTGACATTTCTTCTGGCCTCAAAGGGCATCTACATGCATTTGGCCCATGTACATACATTCAGTCATACACATATAATAAAATAAACCTTTAAAATCAAGTATGCTAGCTTGGGCTGGTACAGCACACAGGCCCTCTGTGTTGGGTTTTGTATTGGCTTTAAGTTTCTTGGATTTAGAATCATTGTTCTTCCTGGCTCTGGGTCCATCTCTCTGCCCTATGGGCTGCTTCCAGCTACTCATTTCTGAATTAGCTATAGATGCTCTTTCGGTCAGGCACAAAGAAGAGAAATGTAGGAAATGCACGTCGTAGACAGCTCTTCTTTCAAGTGTCATTTCAGAGGCGAGCCCAGATGCTGGAGTGCTCTGAGCGCAGGGTAAATAGACCTCTACCATCAGTGATTGCTTCCAAGCAGGCTGTGGTTGCTATATCCTGGAGGAACGTCCGAGTTGAATTACTGGAAATGTCAGGAGCAAAACAGGGCAGATTAAATGGGCACTGAGAAGTTCAGAGGGAGGCAGTAATTGCTCTTCATCTTAGTGTTAAAAAGAGGGAGTCTGAGAACTCAGGAAATGGAGTAAGTGTTGTGCAGGCAGAGCAGCCTTCAACATAGCCAGCAGCTCTTAGGGTCCCAGCAGGCTCTGAAGCATGGGATGGTACAACTGTGTAGCTTGGGAGAAATAGAGACATGCCCAAGAGCAAAAGAGACACTGTGCCAGAATTGTGTGAAATTCTAACTTTTGAAAATGTCTACTTTATGACAGAGAGAGAGAGAGAGAGAGAGAGAGAGAGAGAGAGAGAGAGAGAGAGAGAGAGAGAGAGAGCAAGTGCCTATAGAATCTAGAAGGTTAGAAGACAGGGTCAGTAGTTTCTGGGGCTGGGATTACAGGTGTCCGTAAACCACCTGATGTGGGTGCTGAGAGCTGTGTCTTCTGACAAAGCAGTAAGTGCTCTGAAGTGCCAGCCAAATCTCCCCAGCCCCAAACTGTAACTTTGGTTGCAAGAAGTCATTTTCATGCTCAATTGCCCCTACTCAGCACTAAGTTTAAGTGTATAGGCTCTGTCATAGTCAGATGCACATGGCTATAACAAATTGCCTGAGGTAATTGATGCATAGAGACAGAATGTCTATTCAGCTCATAGTTTGAAGAGGTTCAAGTCCCCAAAGGCTCGGTGAATGTTCAATGAAGACCACCATGCTTTTGAGGGACTGGAGAGATAGTTAAGTTGGTGAAATGCCTGCCTTGTAAAAACATGAAGACCCAAATTCCATTCCTAACACTCACATACAAAGTCAAGTGTGCTGGCACATACTTGCAATCCCAGCTCCTGAGGGGCAAAGCCAGATGGATCTCTGTGGCTTTCAGGCAGCCAGTCTGGCCTAATTGGTGAGCTCTAGGTCAGCAAGGAACTCTATCCTACAAAATAAGCCATATGGCTCCTAAGGAGCTGAACTCTTGTTTCTTCTCTGGCCTCTACACATACACATGCACTACATATGGGAATGCACACACACATGATTTAAAAACTCCTCTATGTGTGTGTGTGTACATGTTGCACCACTACATGCATGCAGAGATCAGAGGACAAGCCCAAGTGTCAATACCTGCTCACCACCATTTTTAAGAACAGGGTCTCTAGTTATTGATCACTATGTACACCAGTCCAGCTGGCCTGAGAGCTTCCAGGGCTTTCCCAGTCTCTGTTTCCATCCTGATATAGGATTCTGGGATTGTAGGTGTGCACTATTATACCTGGCTTTATAGGGGCTCTGGGGGTTTTTACTCAGGTCCTCGTGCCTTTTAACAAGCACTTTACCCATTCCGCCATCTCCCTAGACACAATTTTAAAGCATATGAGTGTCCTTTGACACAATACAGTGAACGCTGGTTACATGGAATCAGCTTTTGGCATAACATTCCACATTGGGGCAAATACATTCCCTTCATTATCAGGTTGGTAAAGGTCTTAAAAACAAGAGGAAGAGGTTATTTATGCCTTGGAGTGAAAAATGTCTTAACTTATACTAGGTTCCTCAAGTACACTTCAAAACCAGTACTGAGATAAACAGATCCCTGGAGCTGGCTTGCCAGCCAGCCTCTATTACTTGGATCTCCAGGCCAATGAGAGATCCTATCTCAGGAAACAAGGCAGGGGACTGAAGAGATGGCTCAGAGCTTAAGGGCATTCATGGCTCTTTCAGAGAGTCTGAGTTCAGTTCCCACTACCACAATGGATAACTCAGAACCCTGAGTAACTCCAGCTCCAGCAGTATCTGATATCTCTGACATGAGAGGGTATTGCCTGCACATATGTGTGTACTCTTGTACCCACACACACACACATACACACACATACACATACAAGCACATATACACACACATTAGGAATGACAGTCAAAATTGACCTCTGACTTCCATATACATATGCATGTACATGCATATAGGTCTCCTCCATACATGCCTATGCACACACACACAACCACAAAAGTGAAAATTATGGTTAATCATGAGAGAATACTTAAGATATGTATGAAGAATGGGGCTTGAAGACATGTTCTATCAAAAAAAAAAGTCCTGGTAATGCTGCTCCTTTTTCTAATTAGCTAATTTAATAAATGTATGCAAGTGTGCCTGCTTGTCCATATGTATACCATGTGTGAAATGCCCATGGAGACCAGAAAGAGGTATTGGATCCTCTGCAATTGGAGCTACAGGAAATTATATGCTACCTGATGTAGGTGCTGGGAACCCAACCGGGGTGCTCTGCATGAGCATCTCTAACTTGATGCTGTGTTTCTTCACCTGGGTGCTGAACTAAGTCCGAGACAAACCCACACGCTGGTTAGTTCTAACTGTCCATCTGACACAACCTAGAATCACCCAAGAAGGGAGCTTCACTTGGAGAACTATCTAGCTCTAGTTGGTCCATGAGCATGTTTATGGAGACAGTCTCGGGTTTTAATGGATGATGTCAGTAGACTCAGCCCACTGTGGTCAGCTCTATTCCCTAGGCTGAGCTCTGAACTGAGGAAGAGTAAAGAAAACTAGGAATCTGAATGTACTCACCTTTCTCTGCTCTTGGCTATGGATGGGATGTGACCAGCTGACCTAAGTCCATGCCTCCATGACAGACTGTGACATGGAATTGTAAGCTATAACTCTTTGTTTATTAATCTGTTTGTTGAGGGGGAGTGGTATTTTAGCATAGCAACAGGAAAGTAACTGGGACAACTTTGTTCTTTCATTTCTAGAAAGGCAACTATGCCTCTCTGGGCCACAACCTTCTCATTTGCTAAGTGTGAAAGAAAAATTGTTCCCGCCTACTGGCCGAGCTATCTCTAAGGTCAGGACGTTCAGTCTGTGGCAGCTCATTCAGCTTTACTTCTGATGGTAGAGGTTTTATTTCCATGTTTTCCCTCCATTCAGCTTTTTGCTTTTTAAAAAGATAGACATGCCTGTGTCTTCCTGAACTTGCGCCAATGTGATGGGATTTGGGGGTTTGACCTGTGCAGCAGCAAGATACTATGTATCTACTGATGTTTGGGGTCAGAAGACCCCCTAGAGAAGCACCTCTCAAACCTTCCTAATGCTGCCACCCTTTAACACAGTTCCTCATGTGGTAACCCCCAACCATAACATTATTTCCGTTGCTACTTCAGAACTGTAGCTTTGCTATTGTTATGGCTCATATTGTAAATACCTGATATGCAGGATGTAGGTTCATGGTTACAAATTGATTCAAGGGGGTTGCGACCTAAAGCTTGAGATGGCCTACCCAGGAGTTCGGGGGACTCCTGACTTAACCTTGTCTGAGGTCCTTGTCTTAAGCTATTTTACACACAGCTGTGATAAAATGCCTGACCAAAGATACTTCAGGCACATAGTTTCAGAAGGATATGGTCTACCACATTGAGGAAAGCAGGCTAAGGGGAGTGTGAGACTGGCCAGCTGCATTGCATTAACAGTCCAGAAACAGATGGAGAACAGAGCCTGGCTATATAGCCTCAAGGGCAGCCCCAGTGACCAACTGCCTCCCAGCAAGGCTCTACCCAATGAAGGTTGAACAACCTTCCCAAATGGCACCACTGGCTGGGGATCAATGTGGGTGTTCATACATATGTGTGTGTGTGTATGTGTGTGTGTGTGTGTGTGTGTGTGTGTATACATACATACATACATTATATTACATACATACATACATGTAAATGTATACATATATATTACATATGTGTGTTATATATAATATATACATATATATACATATATACATATATGTTATATACATACATATATCATATATATGCAACATTTCTCATTCAAACCATATCAGTCTTTAGAAATTTGCCCATTTTATCTTGGGGTTCCAAGATGCTAACAGGGGTTCTAGACCTGTTTGCTCTGTCTGATAAATATGCCTGGTGTAGTCACATATCCATTAAGTAAATAAATAACTCTCTTACACCTTGACATTTTGGATCTGTCAAGAAGAGAAGCAGGGAGTTCCAGCTTTGCCCATGGCAGGCTTCAGAACTTCACTTTGAAGGTGTGATGTGTGGCTCGCAGACAGAATGAATCTGCCCTGGTGGAGAAATGTGGATGCATGCTTGACAAATCAATTCTCCTTCTCAGAGAAGGAACAGGAAGGCTCCCACAGAGGTCAGGCAGCTCAATTACCTGAGGCAAAACAGAATGCAGCAGGTTCCTGAGGAGTGAAGGGGTCTCTGAGTGCAAATGCTAGCACAGCCACCTGCCAGCGTCACCTGGGCGACTGGGACTTACTGCTGGGAGCCTCTGATATTAATGACATCGTCACCTCCACATGCAGGGCTGGCCTCTGCCTTCAGTCTCAGAGGTTCTGAAACATCTCACCCAAAGCTGGAGCTCTGTGATAAACAGCCAGTCCCTTTGGATCTGCAGAGCCTGCACAATGGCTGCCTTTGCTGATAGTCCTATACACCTACCCCCAGCGTTTGCCCTTTACTGATCCTGACTACTCTCTTGCAGGTAGAAGAAACTAATATTTGGGCACCCCAGTGAACTACACAAAATGTGCTTTTCAATCAAGAGCTGTCCATTAAGATACAGTCAATGGTAAGAGGTGAGAGGCTGGGTTAAAACTCTACTCCAGTACCACTCAGGCCCTCAGCTTCCTTGTCAGCTAGAAAGCTTTCTCATGAGGCCGGGGAAGTGGCTCAGTCAGCAAAGTGCTTGCCAGTCGAGCATGAGGATCTGAGTGAGAGCCCTAGAAGCTGCCGTGTGCGGTGGTTTCTGCTGTACTCGCAGTATTGTGGAGGGAAGAGGAATGGCCCTGGGACTCGCTGACCAGTCAGCTGCAGTGGCTAGGCAAGTTCCAGGCCAGTGAGAGACCTTATTTCAAAAAACAAAGTGATGGCACCTGTGGAATGACAAGTGATGGTGTCCTCTGGCCCCTTTACGTATATACACATACACCACATACACTTATACATGCACCACACACACGCACGCACGCACGCACGCATGCACACGTGCACACACACATGTGGGCAGATTCCAGTCCACATCAATGGGTTCAATCAACAGTGGATGGAGTATGTCCGCAAAGTGTCACACCTCCACTGAACTGCCTCAGACTTTGAGACTTTGATTCTCATCATATTGCCATTTAACTACTAGCCCCATAACAGTCACATTATGTTAGTATCATCACTTATCTAGAGATAATGTGAAATGCATGGAAAGATATGCGTAAGTTCTATGCAAATATTGCACTATTTTATACAATGGTCTTGATCCTCCATAGGCTTTGGAACCTGTGTGGAGGGTTGTTCTGGAACTAACCTACCATGGACACCAGGGATGAGTATGCATCCAATCAAGTCTCATTATTGACAGATGCCTGCATAAACAAAGAGGAAGGGCTGGGGATTTATCTCAATTGGCAGAATGATTGCCTAGCATGCTGGAAACTTTGGGTATCGTACCCAGCACCCTGTAACCTGGGCACGGTGGTGTAGATCTGTAATCTGAGCACTGTCATCCAAGCATCTGGGAGATGGAGACAGAAGGATCAGAAGATCTGTCATCTTCAGGTACAGAGTAAGCTAGAGGCCAGTCTGAGGTACATGAGATCTTGTCTCAAAAAAGGAAAGGATGAAAGGAGAGAGAGAGAGAGAGAGAGAGAGAGAGAGAGAGAGAGAGAGAGAGAGAGAGAGAGAGAGAAAGAGAGAGAGAGAGAAAGAGAGAGAGAATAATTTTGTTACAACCATATTTAAATACAATTATTTTGGCTCATGGTTCAGGGGTACAGTACATTATGGTGGGGAAGGCATGGTGGCATAGCTAGTCACATTGTATCCACAGTCAGGAAGTAGAGAGAGATGGATGCTGGTGCTCAGCTCACTTTCTCCTTTTCCTTCAGTCTGAGACCAATAGAATGATACCACCCTCATTCAAGTTACATCTTCACTTCTCAGTTAAGTCTTTCTAGAAATGGCCTCATGGACACATCCAGAGATACAGCTATGTAGTGATGCTAAGTCTGATCGACGAGGATGAGCCATCTAGCAGGCCATGACAAGACACAGCTCCCAAGGATACAATCTGTGCCCCACCAGCTCCTCCCAGACTCATCTTCAAGTTTCATCACTTTTCATTAGTCTGTTCAAGCTTTTAATCCAAAGATGGATTGATGCTTGATTAAGTCAGGTCAGTCATTACCCAGTCATCTCTGAAAACTTTCATACCCTGGGTGGACTTTACTCACCCCATGGGTACTTCTCAACCCAGTCCTATTGGCCATCGGGGTTAACCAACACAAGAGGGCTCAGCAGTTACGGAAGTTCACTGACTGCCCTTGCAGAGGACCTGAGTGCTGTTCCAAGCAGCTCACAGCCACTTGCAACTCCAGCTTCAGAGGATCTGATAGCCTCTTCTGGCTTCTGCAAACAAATGGGTGAACATGTGTGCATGCTTGCACACACATGCACACAAATAAATCATTTAGAAGTTAATGATTGCTGGGCATGGTGGTACATGCATTTCATCCCAATACTCAGGAAGCAAAGGCAATTGGATCTCTATGAGTTCAGGGCCAGTCTGGTCTACATAATGAGTCCCAAGGAGGGTGGGGAGAAGTAACCAACAAAGACAGTTGCCTGCCAAAGTTTAGGCTTCCCTGGCACACACGGGTACCAACACTTTTCCATCCCCATGGCTACTCGCTTGGTCTTTTTTTCCTTCTTGCTTATTTGTACAAAACATTGGTTTGCAAATGTTCTTCTTTTTTTGGTTCAGAAAGCTTTCAGTCTTTAGAGAATTCTACTTTTCGGTTCTTTTGAATGTTAAAAGACATACATCCCTGTTCCTATCTACATGAAAAATGACATCCTGATTTGTCCCCCTTGACATTAATGCCCTTCTGTGCTCTACCTGTACAATTGTCAATTGTCTAATTTTTCTTCCTAGTCAATAGAAGCCTGTAAGAAAAAAACATTTTTCACATCTGCTGGGCTTTTAAAGGAACTCATTATAGGAATTCAGTACCTAGCCTGTCTGTTGAAAGCCTCCTCAGTTTCTCCAGGCAAAAGGCTCACAGACAGTGCTACACTTGTCTATTCAGCAGAGACCACATACAGGCAAATCTCTAAATGTCAAAGGAAAGCATATTGAAGATGTTTCCTTTGGTACATTCCTATGGGTGGCAGAGCTCTTTCTTAAAAGTCAAGGGAGTGGTGTATGTGGGGATACCACCAGAGCAGAAATTTGTCTATGGAGAAAGGAAAAGAGAAAGACTGGGGGAGACAGGGATGAAGGGGAGGAAAGAGGGAGGAGGGAGCGATTCTCAGGATCCCAACCTCTTTGGGTCAATTTGTAACAATGAAAATACATCCTGCATATCAGATATTTACTTTATGATCCATAACAAGAGCAAAATTACTGTTGTAAAGTAGCAATGAAAATAAGTTTATGGTTGGGGGGGTCACCACAACATGAGGAACTGTATTAAAGGGACGCACTGTTCTAGCAGATGTAGCTAGCCAGTCATGTGCCTTGAAGGTGATATCCATTTCTTTTGCTGGCTGGGATTTCTGCTTCTTTTACTATTGTATGCTGCCAGTATAATGTTTTAAATATTTGCATTTAGCACGTGTGTGTGTGTGTGTGTGTGTGTGTGTGTGTGTGTGTGTGTGTGTGTAGACATGCAGTGAGGTCAGAGGGTGGCTCTCAGGAGTTGGTTCTTTCCACCTGTGTGAATCTCTGGGACCAAATTCAAGTCATCTGGCTTGGTTGAAAGTACCTTTACCAGCTGTGGTGATTTGAATGAGAGTGCTCATGTGTGCATGCTTACTCATGCTTGTATGCATGCACACACACAGCACAGGTTTATACATTTACATGCTCAGTCCTCAGTTGATGAACTATTTGGGGAGGATTAAGAGGTGTGCCTTTGTTGGAGTAGGTGTGTCTTTCTCAGAGGAGATATGTGCATGGGGATGGGCTCTGACATTTCAAAGCCCATACCAGGCCCGGAGTCTCTCTATTTTGCTGCCTGTGACTCAGGAGGTATCTCTCAGCTCCTGCTCCAACAACATAACTGCGTGCTGCCATGCTTCCTGTCATAATGAAAATTCACTCACTCTCTGAAGCTGTAAGCAGGCCCCCAATTAAATGCCTTGGCCATGGTGTCTCTTCACAGCAATAGAACAGTAACTAAGACATTAACTGAGCTCCCTCAACCCCCCACCACTTTTCCTCCCCACCACTGCATTTTAATCCAGCAAGATGTGAGGAGCTGCTTCTCACATGGAATCATTCCAGGTCTATGCCTCCCTCCCAACCCTGAAGGAATCTATTTCCTGAAACTGTGTGAGCCAAAACTAATTTATCCTCCTTTGGGCTGTTTGTGCCGGGCACTCTGTCACAGCAACTAGAAAACTAACCAACACAGGCACTTTTAGGATCACAGGAAGAAAATGAGATAGACTTGTTAGCCAAGTGTCAATCATGTGGAGAGGTGGGACTCTATGATGATGGACATTAATTGTACAGACCTCTGGGCAAGTCTATGAGGGAGTTCCAGGACCTGGCTAACTGAGAAGGGGAGACCCACCCTGAATGTGGGCAGCACCATCCCATGAATAGGGTCTGAGTCTGAACAAAAGGGAGGGAATGAGCTGAGCACCAGCGTCCATCTCTCTTTGCTTCCTGACTGTGAGTGTCATGCTCCTGCCGCCATGCCTTCTCCACTGTGACTATACTCTGTTACTGCCAGCCAAAAGAAATTCTTCCTTCCTTGGGTTGCTTCGTTGTTCTCAGCAACACATAAAGTAAAATCCAGGAAGCAAACACTCATGAGTCAATTATAGATCCATTGAAAACAAAGTAGCCCCTTTGGGTTTATAAGGCTACTCAATAGCTAAGCCCCCAATACTAGTCATTGTACATATCATAAAAAAATATGGGTGTTGTATTTTATCATAATCTTATCATGTCCTACCAAAATCATAACTGCTAATCAATTTTCATCACAAACAGTGTTCTGGGTCATAAATTTATTTCTATGCTACTCTAGTTTCCTTTCTGTTGCTGCGATAAAATGCTGAACCAAAACCAACTTGGGGTAGAAATTTTTTACTTTGTTTTATACTTCCATGTCACAGTCCACCAGTAAGAGAAATCAAGGCATGAATTCAAGGCAAGAACATGAAGCAATCCCCCATAGAAGGCATCATCCTTTCTATGGAGCAGAAGAGGGATGGGATGTGGGTCGGTGGGAGGTGTGGGAGAATGGGAGGGAGAGGGAACTTGTATTGATATATGAAATAAGATTGTTTCTAATTTAAATAATAAAAATTTTCAAACTAAAAAAACAAGGACATGAAGTGAAAATTATGGAGGAATGCTATTTGCCAGCTTTCTCCAATACTCATACCTGGTTAGCTTTCTTATGCATCTCAGGAATAATTGCCTAGTGATGGTACTGACCACAATGGGCTGGACTCCCCAAAACATACCTGCGGCTAGCTTAATCTAGTCAATTCCTCGATCAAATGATTCTATGACAATAAAAGATTGTCATTCTTACTTAGTTGGTTAATAGTGAGCACATATTTGGATGTGCAGCATGTTAATGTAAAAATCTTTAATACCTGAATATTATGGTAACTGCCCATCATCCCAGCAACACATGGGAGCCTGAAGCAGGAAAATTGTGATTTTATTGTCAGCCTGGGCTACATAATGAGACCCTATATCAAAAACCATGTAAAATAAATCAAATATATGAATAAATATTATTTTACAATACATGTCCTTGAATAACAACATCTATCTTTCTCACAACCATTGAACAGAAGTAGTGTGTGTGTGTGTATGTGTGTGCGTGAGAGAGAGGGAGAGAGAGAGATAGATAGGAGAGAGAGAGAGAGAGAGAGAGAGAGAGAGAGAGTACATGAGTACATGTGTGAGAAGTCAGGATTCTCCTGCCTTGCCTCCCATTTCACCATAAGAACACATGTTATATATATGGCTTTTATATGGGTTCTGAGAATTCAAACTCAGATTCTCACACTTGTATGGCAAGTGATATCCTGCTGAGCAATCTTCCCATCCCTAAATAGAATTTTTAAACAAAAACCTTCATGGTTTCCTCTATGCAAAGTGTTTCTCTTCCATTTCCCACCCCTGAAGTGAAAACTGATATATATCCAAGACATCAAAGAAAACAATCAGCTATCAAATCCAATTTCAGTTGAAATGTGCACAATTCTGTCATCTTATGACCACATGGTGATAAAGCTGTACCTACCCATGCTTCCTTCAACTGTCCAACAACAGGTCCTACTTATGATGGCTAATCTCAATTGTCAACTTGATGAGATCTAGAATCACCTGAGAGATAGGGCTCTGAGGAGGCCA
This sequence comes from Cricetiscus sungorus, assembly GCA_030556225.1. Taxonomy (NCBI): domain Eukaryota; kingdom Metazoa; phylum Chordata; class Mammalia; order Rodentia; family Cricetidae; genus Cricetiscus; species Cricetiscus sungorus. The sequence goes on from JANBXA010000044.1 coordinate 17,108,893, forward strand.
TTGTGGGCTCTCTTGCTTAGGTTAATTGAAATAAGAAGACTTACCCACCGTGGGTACCATCATTCCCTGGGCTGAAACCCTGAACTATAGAATATGGGGAAAGGGATATAACCACAAATTTCTTTGTTTCCAGCCTTTTTGGCTATAAAGAGATCAGCTACACCAAGCACCCAATGTCTAAATTTTCTCATTATGATGGCTTTACCCTTTCATGGTGATCAAAAACAAGTCAGGCCAGGAACCTGAACTAGAAACCATGGAAGAATGATGTTTTGAGGTTAACTTGAGCACTCAATGTTAGCTTTCTTACAAAACCCAGGACATGCCTAGGGAATGGTGCTACCCACAGTGGCCTGGGTCCTCCTACATTAATTAACAGTCAAGACAATGTCCAAAGACCTGAACACAGGACAATTCCTCAGTTAGAACTCACTTATCACGTGAGTCTAGGATATATCATTTGGGCAATTAAGCTTAGTAGAACAGGAGCCAAAATTACATGTGCATGTTGAAAATGGATTTCAGCTTCCTACTTATGAGATTCTCATGAATACTTGAGAACTGAATTATGTGTGAATTCTGATGTCTAGAAAGAAAGACAAAAAACAAAGGTCATAAGTCAAACTAACCTAGGCCTAGTTTTGAAACACAATCGAAGGTTGTCTAAATACATTACTTTCTTGAAAAGATTTGACAATCACATTTTTCTACTCTTTCCCACCCTAGCCCTTAGGCTTCCTTCTCTTTCTCCTTCTTTTCTAAACATGAAAAAGAATTCTGGCTGTTATGAATGAGAAAAGTCCCCGGGGCAAGCAATACTTCTAAAATTTAAGCCCATTCATAAACCTTCCCAGGCAAGGTATTGATTGAAGATTTAATTTTTATTTGTGTTTGACGTGGTATATGCATGTGAGTTCAGGTTCCTTTGAAGGCCAGAAGAGAGTGTAGGATTGAATAGAGCTATACTCACAGACATTTATGGGCCACCCAACATGGGTGCTGGGGACTGAACTCACATGCCCTACAAGATGTAGCTCATGTTCTTAACATGGAGTCATCTCTCCAGCCCCCATTGATTGAATTCTAGGTCTGAATGCTAAGGGGGATTTACATGGAAATACCATGCGCGATGTGGGAGAGCACTGGGCTGGAGAGATGGCTCAGTGGTTAAAAGCGCTGGTTGCTCTTGCAGAGGACAGAGGTTGGCTTCCTAGCACTACCTGGAAGTTTACACTTGTCTCCACTTCTGGGGGGATCTCACATCCTCTTCGGGCCTCTGAGTCACCAGTACACACATGGTTCCTGCACATATTTGCAGACAAAACATCCATGTGCATATAATAAATAAATAAATCTTTAAAAAGAAGAAAGCCAAAAGAAAGGGAGAGAGAGAGCCTTAATCTAGACTCAGTATTCTTCTAATCTGCTTTCCTAGGATAAACTTCTGTAATCCCTCCCTATCTGTAGATTTGCTAATGCCTTCGTGGCATACACATACAACCATGCACATATGCACTTCTCAAATAACAATCTATTCTTTCCTTTTAAACCACAAAGAGGTCTTTAGCATGCTTTATCTGTTAATAAAAAAAAATGCCCCTCTGGAAAAGGCACAGTCACTTTCAAGAAATATTATAAGTAGTCTTTCATTAATTGGAACCCACCCTACCTCAATTGTACGTGAGAACAATGTGGAAGGCTCTGATCCCTGATGCACACAGATTAATTTCATTGCTCTGGTCCTGGCTCCAACCCTAAGGGTATGGGTGGCCCATTTCTAAAATAGGTGCATTTGAGAGAGCTTGGATGAAGTGGGACCCACCCTAAGTAAATTAGCTAATGAAACCTAGGCATACAGATAGGAAAGAAAAAAGCAACCAGTGAGATAAGACGTGATGGAAACTAAAGGCATATTTTGACAAAGGAGGCGGGTGGAATAATATTCTTTATCCTCCAACAGTGGGCAATGAGGAAATTTCCTGTCCTATAAACAGCAGTTGAAAACACAAGGAAATCCTTTGATTAGAAAAAAGAAGGTATAATTAAAAGTTAGTTTAGAAATTAGAAAAGACAGAAAAGGAAAAAGACAGGAGGAGTGGGGGCCTGGGGAGATGGCTTATTGGGTCAGGATGCTTGCTGCCAAGTCTAATGGCCTTTAGCTCTGTTGCTAGAACCCAAGTAATGGATGGAAAGAAACCAACTCCGGCAAGCTGTCCTCTGATCCACACAGACATGCCTGTGCCTCCTGATCCAAAATACAAGTAAATAATTGCAAAATCAAAATTTTAAAACAACAAAAATATATTTAGAAGTAAGGAAAAAGGATGACAGGGTGGGAAGGAATAAGACCACCATCTTGAATATTTGACAGAAAGAAGCTAATAAGAAAGGAAACAGATCTAAGGTATGAGACTCCAGAAAGCACAATGGAGATTGATGTGAAGAAAGCTGGCCCTTCGGATGCAAGCCTGCCATCCCAGGTACTTGGACAGAAGACAGATCCCAAGATCAAGACCTGCTGGGACTACAGTGAGTTCAAAGCCAGCCTAGACAAGTTAAGGAGAGCTTGTCTCAGAAGAATTACAATGTAAAAAGAGAGTTGGAATGTTATTCAAAATTCAAGTGTCTACCTAGTATGTCCCAGTGAGGGGCTGGAGTGTGGCTCAGTGGTAAAACTCCTACCTAGAATCCCCCAATGAGGGTCTGGGGTGTGACTCAGTGGTAGAGGCCCTGTCTAGAATCCCCCAATGATGAGCTGAAGGCATTTCTCAATGAACATATGTAAGGCCCCGGGTTTAGTCTCCAGTACCGGTGTGTGTGTGTGTGTGTGTGTGTGTGTGTGTGTGTGTGTGTGTGTATATATATATATATATATATACATATATATATATATATATATCCCTTAAGTGTCTCCTACATTTCTTTAAGACAGTTCCCAGGATATTCTTAACTAGAGCTGATACAGTTCAAGTCACAGATGCAGGGTTGAAGTCAGTAAATAACAGGCCACCTTATTGCACAAAACAGAAAAGCTCAAGATAAGGGAATTCTACAGTGTGCATCCAGTTCCTCAGTGTCAGCCAAAGATGGTTTTTCTGTTTGCTCCAGTGTGGCTACTTAGTGATGCAGGTCTATAGAAAACACACAGCCAGAGCAAAGCAAAGGTCTTGTCCCCAGTGGGTCTCCCTTTCAGAGTTTGGGGCAGATATTCTATCACTGAGCTGTGCCGGAGCCCTATCACTGGGTGATTCTAGGCAGGCATTCACCACTGAGCAACACCCTAACCCCTCACTGAGGGATTCCCAGGAGACATTTGTCTTACTTAGCAGGAGCTGATGCAGAGGCCATGGAGGAGTACTGCTTACTAGCTTGCTCAACCTGCCTTTTTTGTTGTTGTTGTGTGTTTGTTTGTTTGTTTTTGTTTGTTTGTTTTGAGACCAGGTTTCACTATGGTTTTTGAGCCTGTCCTGGAACTAGCGCTTGTAGACCCCGCTGGTCTCGAACTCACAGAGAGCCACCTGCCTCTGCCTCCCGAGTGCTGGAATTAAAGGCATGTGCCACTACCTCCCAGCCAGTCTGCTTTCTTATACAAGCCAGGATCACCAGCCCAGGAATGGCCCCAATTCACAATGGTGAATCACTAATTAAGAAAACGCCTTACAGCTAAGTCTTACAGAGGCATTTTCTCAGTTACAGTTCCCCCTTGCAGATGACTCCAGCTTGTGTCAAGTTGACTTAAAACTAGCCAGGATAGCATTCTATCCCTAAGCCATGCCCCTAAGCCCTCACAGGAAAATTCTAAATAGGTGTCATGCCTCACACCCTCACACCCTCACACCTGAGGAAGGCATTTACCACTGAACCATACCCCACCCTTCTTTTTTACTCTCTTTTTCAACAAGGTCTCCCCAACTCACCCAAGGAGGTCTCAAACTTGTAGTTTTCCTGCCCCAGCCTCCTGAGTAGCTGAGAGATCAAGCCTTCGCCAGCTTTCTCTTTTTATACTAGAAATTCAGTCTCCATATTGAAAATGACTGATTACCTGTGTGTTCACTCTGTAATATGTGTGTTTCAAAGCTGAATATGAGCATACCCATAGACACGGTTTGTCTGTGAAGCTATTACACTATATCGACTTAAGAAAGAATGTGTGTGCTGGGGATGGGGCTCAGAGTGCTTACTTAGCATGCACCAAGCTCTAGGTTTGATGTCCAGCACTGCGTGACCTGGGTACAGTGTCACATACCTGTAATCTCAACAGGTCTGTGATCCCAACACTTCAGAGGCGGGGGCAGAAGGGTCAGAGTTCAATGCCATCCTTGCATATGTAAGAAGTCCAAGAGAAGACTTTGCCTCCCACTCTAACAATAACACGTGATGCAGACATTCGTTTCCCATTCTCCTCTCCAGGGTGAATGAAAGACTGCCTAACTTTCACATGCAGTGTCAGCCCGTGAACTTTAGAGAGCTCACTCCCAACACAACAACAGAAAAGACAGAACGGTAGCCAGAGCATTAAATAACCTGCCACTGTCCGGGTTAAATACACCGGGAACTTCAAAAAATAATCCACCAACATGCCCAGGGTCTGTTGAAAAATTCTGCTATAGACACATAGAGGTAATTCTTGGCATTCTTTTCCCACCTGACTCAGATCTTAACTCTGCCTTCAGCTCTTTTCATCCTAAAATTTATATAACAAATGGGTCTCGGTCTTTTGAGGATTCTGTTTGGATTCCTGACCAATTAAGGACCCTGAAGAATCAATTATTTTGACTTATTTCCCAGGCTGGCGGGAGGGAGTCTTGCATTTTCAAGACTCTGGCTTTGAAACCCCTTGAAAGCATTACTGAAAAGCGAGAGGGAATTAGACAATAAGGATTCTTTCAAAACAGTGGGATTTGAGGGATCTTATTACCCACTTTAAGATCTTACCTTAAGGCTGGAGACAGTATTAATTGGAACGAGGACATCCAAAAGCCAGTAACTACTCTAAGCCATCTGCATCGTTCAGATCTGCCTTTTAGCTCTTTTAATTTCTTACTGTTCCATCCTCAACAAAAGTATCCAACTTCTAACTCCCTGGGTATATGCCTCACCCTGGGGCACAAAGAAATGGAAAGGAAAGAAAGAGAGGGGGAGAAAGGGAGACAGAGAGAAAGGGCCAGGCCACAAAGAATCAATGGCATTTCAAATCCCATTTCCTGCTTTGATCAGTGCATAATCCCTTTTAAGGGGAGTGGGATTGAAAATAGAGGGGTCAGGCTGCAAGCTACTGGGAATGCTCCTGCCCAGCATCTCTAGAGGATGCTCTTGTGACACCCAGTTACCAGAAATAACCAGTGCTTTCTCTGCCGAGAGTGTGAAATGCTTTAAAATAAGTAGGAATGGCTGACAACAGTTCTGCTATAGATTGGCTCTGGAATGTCCCCTCTCAAGTGGTGCTGCTTGATGGTTGGAACTGTTGAAAGCTGGGTTATAGTGGAGAGGTTTTAGGCCTTGGGGGCATATTAATTATTTTTCTTGCTGCTGTGACCAAATGTCAACAAAAGCAACTTAAGAAAAGGAGAGTCTATTTGGGTTCAGAGTGTGAGGATTCGGTCTGTCATGGCCAGGAAAGGATGGGAACTAGAGAGAGATGAATACTGTTGCTTAGTTTCATTTCTCAATTTTATTCAGTCCAGGACCCCAGTGCATGGGGTGAAGTTACCCATGTTTAGAATGGGTATTCTCCCTTCTATTAACCTCATCTAGACAATCGCTCACAGGTATGCCCAGAAGTATGTTTCATGTGATTCTAGAACCTGGTAGGTTGGCAATCAATACTGACCATCACAGGATCTAGAATCCTCTAGCAGACAAATCTGGGGGTCTAGATTTAGTCAACTGGAGTAGGAAGACTCACCCTAAATGTGGGAAGAACCAGGCCATGGGCTGAGGCCTGTGCTGTGTAAAAAGGATTAAGTGGGCTGAGCACCAGCATCCATCCCTTTCTGCATCCTGACGGTGTCTGCTGTGTGACCAGCTCCTCGCGCTCCTGCCGCCATGCCTTCCTGCCATGGTGGACTGCATCCTCAAACTATGTACCAAAGGAAATGGTTCTTCCTTCTAGGTTGCTTTTGTCACAGCTGTGAGGAAAGTAGTAAATGCAATCAGCAACCGACTTCATCTAGCGAAATGTCTGTTGCACTGTTAGGAAACCTGTGTGATGACTAGAGCAATTACGGTTCTGTCTTTCTAACTCCTGTCATTTCCCATCTCTGTGAGTTAGCATCGCTCCTGATTGTCACCAGCTCTGGATATGGCTCCAGAAAAGTAGCAGTCAATCACAGACGGCTTTGATTATTTTGATACATTTGGACAGATTCTAAATGTAGAAATAACTGAAGAACTAACTGACCCTGGGCAGCCTGAGATTTGCAGCACCAGCTTTTTGGACGGAGAGGAATTCTGTAGTCTTCCCACCCCACAATCTGGCTGATGCTCACTAGACTCTTCCCTCTGCCCCCCATCTTGTGGTGAGTTGGGTTAAAGGATGGGTTTATATGTTTCACCATTTTGTTCTGATGTAATAAAGGGAGCCAACTTGAGAACTTAGGTATAGCTCAGTAGTAAAGCCCTTGCTTAGTATGACGCACAGGGCTTTGGGTTCAGTCACCAGCACTGCCTAAAAGGTGAGATTGAGGGTGGAGGGGTCAAGATGGCTCAGTGGGTAAAGGTACTTGCCACCAAATCTGGCTGTCTGAGTTTGATCTCCATGACTTACATCATAAAATGAAAATCAACATCCAAACCTGCTCTCTGGCCTCCTCACAGGCATTATAGCACACACACACACACACACACACACACACACACACACACACACACACATACACTCACACACACACACTCACAGAGACACTCATGATAAATAAAATAAATGTAACTTGAGAAAAATAAGACGTACAGCAGGGAGGAGACATATAGACATACAGGAGGGAGGCTGAGAATGTAGCTCAGTTGGTGGAGAGCTAGCCTAGCATACTGAAGTCCTGGGTTCCATTTCCTGCTCCACACAAAACAGGTGTGGTAGACACTCCGGAAATACCAACATTTGGGAAGTGGAGATAGGAGATCCAGAATTGGAGACCAGTCTGGAGAATCACTTTGTTTGACCTCAGTGTGTTAGTGTGTATGTGTGTGTGTGTGTGTGTGTGTGTGTGTGTGTGTGTGTGTGCACTGTAACTTTTTTTTTCAGTACTGTGCATTGTTCAGACTACTACAAAAAGGTCACAAGCACTGATTTTGAGCTTACAAATAATTTATAGGGAAGAAGCCCAAAAGTACAGAAGTCACCAATAATGAGAATCAACTGTCACTTCCCATTGGCTATGCCATCTTGGATGGTGCACACATTCAAGTGGGTTTACTTGCCTGAGACAAAGGAGAAAGCAGCCTCCTCTTCAGGCTACAGTGAACTACAATGCAAAGACAGCTTTGATGGTTTAGAAGGTACTCATCCCTCTCTGTCTATTTAGGCTTATGACTAGATTATCTGTAATGTCTACACCCATTAAGGTGTCACAGCCTTTCTGAATGCTCTAAGTCACATAACATGGGAACAAGAAACATAAGATGTGTAGGAGGCAGGACCCATTTTATACACCTGGTATTAGCTAATATTGGCCTCAAATGTGTGTGTGTGTGTGTGTGTGTGTGTGTGTGTGTGCATGCGTGCTTGCATGTGTGGCATGTGAACATGTGCATACATACTTATAAAGACAAGAAGAGAACATTGAGGTCTTGATTAATTCTCTCTGCCCTGTTCTTACCGAGTCTGCAGCTAGATTGGCAGCCAGAAAGCTACAGCAATCCCCCTGTCTCTGCCCCAAACTGAGCTATGGTTATATGTCAGCTCAGTCATGCTTACCTTTTTAAGTGGGTACTCAGGATTAGAACTCAGGCCTCGTGCTTAGCTCTCTCACCTGCTGAACTCTCTCCCCAGCCCCGTGGATGCATTTTAATGTTTCTCTACTCACTGCATTAGTTTCTTTAATGTCAGCTTGGCACAAATACCTGACAGAAACAACTTAAAGAAAGTGGGGTTCAAGCTTTAAGGAGATACAGTACATCAGCTTTGGAGGTGCATGCAGCTGGGGGCTGTCATCTGTGGCACCTGGAGCTGGCCATGTGGCATCTTACATCTTGCTGCATCAAGAAGCAGGGAGAGAATACTGAGGCCAGAGGTGGAGGTTCAGCCTATACTCAGGTTTTGAGTTAGCCTCTAATTAAGCCAGGCCCATCTTCTGTCTTTCCTACCTTCTTCTTTCCTACCTGCCATAAAGAAAATAGTAAGCCCCCTACTGTCTGTTAATGTCTAATCCCCAGTAGACCTCCAGGAGTTCAGATTCCCGGAGAATGTCAGGCGCCATAATCTTCATTTTCCTAAAGAAGCTTACAGGCCCAGGCGACCAGCTCTGCATTATAAATGAGCTACAGGTGACACCCGTACCTCCACCCCTGCATGGGTGTGCCTTAACTACATGTGCCCCTCCCTCCTCCTCACCTACTTATTTCAAGCCACATGTTAACAAGAGTCGTTTCTTCCTTCCTCAAAATGCAAGACCCTTAACCCCTCCCCTGACACCTGGGAATCCGAGACAGCCTGACTATGAACAGTACTATGGACAGCTCATCAACCACGGGACTAGAACCTCTCTCTTCCATTGAAAGCTATAAGAAGGAACTAGAAACCTCTCTCTTCCATTGAGAGCTATAAGAAGGAACTACTCCCAACTCTGCCTTCGCAGACCTGAACCCTCATCGAAACCCTAGTCATAACCCTGTCTGTGGCATTAATAACTCATCTAATAAATCCTTTTCCCCAAAGGACAACCTGCCCCAGGTCCTACTTGACCCCCAAACCAGAAACTTCAAGAGCATCCTCTACCCCCAATGACTTCTTTCCTCCAGGAGAAATACTATATTAGTTACTTCTTTCATTGTTGTGACCAAATACCTGTCAAAAATGACTTAAGGAGAGGGATCTATAGGGGGTATAGGTGGATAGGAGGAAGAGGGAACTGGGATTAATATGTAAAATAAGATTATTTCTAAATGAAATAAATTAATTGGAAAAAGAAAAAAAATGACTTAAAGAAGGGTTTAAGGGTATCTTCCTTCATGATGGGAAGGGAGTGGCAGCTGGAGAATGGGGTGTCTGGACACTTTGAATTTACAGCCCAGAAGTGAGGCCAGGCCATAACGTTTCAAACCCACCCACTCCCATCTTGACCCTGACTTTCTCTACTGAAGTTCCACCTCCTAAGATTCCACAACCTTCCAAAATAGCTCTACCAATTGGGGACCAAGTAAGCATTCCCACACAAGAGCCTATGGGGGGCTCCTCACATTCAAGCCATAACCAAACACTTTGCAAAAGAATTAGGTTGTCCTTACATATTCTTCTCAATTCCAGAAGACAGAAAGAGCAAGGGAATGGCACAGAGGAAGGGAGAAGAGCCATGTAGCCTGGCGGGGCACACACCATCACACAGCAAGCCTGCCTAGAGGGAGTTCAAGAAGTCAAGTATTGGTGTTGAACCCAACACATCACAACGCCACAGTCATCATCTTTTAGCTTTTCCCAGGCCATTCATTCACCAAATAGACAAATACCTGCATTTTTGTAGATAAAAATGAATGCACAAGGAACCATTTCCAAAGACAGATGACTGTCCTTTTTCCTTCAGCAAAGTTTAAAAAGGTAAAAATTATCATATTATGGGCACAGTGGTCATGGAGAGAAAATGAGGCCACCGCTCAACAGGGGAAATTGCTCTCCTTGCTTGGGAATGTTTTAGCATTAAATTAACTCTCCTATCTCCTGCCTGCTAATAGGAAAGCTTTCACCTCCCTGTCTGGCAGGGGATCCGGATTTGCATTTAGATGGAGCTGTTGTAAAGATGGCCCCCACCCTCCAGCACAGAGGCCTCCCTGTTTACAATAGCAGCTGTGTGATAAAATGATTATTCCACAAGTGCCAGTGTTGCCAGTTTGGATAGGATTGGAAGCCAGAACTGAGGAAGGCTGTCAACTGAATCAGTCACTCAGGGGAAGGGAAGAGACCGGTCCTTCTAGGAAGTGGGAACTCAGTCTCCCTCCCATCTGTCCTCTGTCATAGCAAGGCAAGTGGGACAGCTGGAGGCTAGAGGCTAGTTTCAATGTGTGTGTGTGTGTGTGTGTGTGTGTGTGTGTGTGTGTGATGGATAGCTCAGTCAGGAAAGGATTTTTATGCAGACATGAGGACTTGCGTTTGATCTCTAGAACCAATGTATCAACAACAACAACAACAAATCTGGTAGAGCCTGCACTGGGGGTGAAGATGGGGGGTGACATTTGGGGCTCCCTGGCTACCTAACCTCACTTGGCAAGCTTCAGGCTAATAAGAGACCCTCTCTCAAAACCCAGCTTGGATGGTGCCTGAAGAACAGAACCCCAAGTTTCCCTCTGGCCTTCACACACTACTATACACACACCTACCTGAACAAACATGAACACACACACACACAAAAGAGGGTCATATGAATACAAAAATTGTTTCCCTCTGTTTTCCATTCATACTGGTAACATTCAAGAGAACTTTAAGTTTATAGATAATTAACTTTATAAATAACTGATGCTCATTTTGCAGTCTTTGACCCTCATTAAAACATTTCCACTAAAGAGGTGGCTCAGCAGTTAGAGCACTTTTGTTGCTTTCGAGGAGGATCCGGGTTTGGTTCCCAGCACCTGGGTTGGTGGCTCACACTGCCTTGTAATTCCAGATCCATAAGATCTGATGCCTGGTTCTGGCCCCCTCAGCCACTACACTCACCAGCACATACACAGACACACGTGTGTATGTGTGCCCCCCCACACAATTTAAATTAATAAAAATAAATCTTAAAAAGTAGACTTCCTTCCCAGTACCTGGGATATTTTTAAAGATTCCCTTCTGTTGCTGCTGCTTTTCCTCCAGCCCCCACTGAGGCCCAAAGCCCCCTGAGAGAGAGAAAGGAACGCTGGGTAGAGAGAGGAGGGAAAATGTCAATGAAAAGAAATCAGAAGGCTTTTTCTTTCCTGTGTCAAGTACCAAATTATGCTTGATATTTGAATTTCTCCCAAGGCTCACTTCCTTACTATCATGCCAAATGACCCTGAAAGCTTTGGCACTTCCCAGGGAGACTTTTGACTGTCATTAGACAAGTTTTCTCCATTGTTCTAGACACATTGGAAGGGGAGAAGGGCTGGGGAGGGCAAATGAGAGAAAGCTGGCAGAGGAATCGCATGCAGGGCTGCTAGGTTTCTGGTCAGAAACTCACACTGAGATGGAAGGGGCTGGAGGGCCAGAACTTTTCTCTTACTCATGTGTGGAGGGGCATGCATCCATGTGTGTTACACATGTGTGTATGCTTGCACTTGTGAGGACACACATGTGTGTGCATGCATTAGAAGCCTGAGGTTGATATTAGGAGTTTCCTTAGCTTGCTTTCTGCTGCTGCAATGAAACACTGACCAAAAGCAACTTGAATAAGAGAGGATGATTTATTTGGCTTACAGGTTACAGTCTACCCCTCAGGGAATGCAAGCGTCTTAGTTAGGGTTTCTATTGCTGTGATAAAAACCCATTGACCAAAATCAATTTGGGGGAAAGGATTTATTTCAACTTACAACTCTGAAGTCACACTCCATTGCTGAGGGAAATCGGGGCATAAACTCAAACAGGGAAGGAACCTGGAGGCAGGAACTGATGCAGAGGCCATGGAGGGGTGATGCTCACCGTCTTGTTCCTCAGTCTGGCTTGCTCAGACTGATTTCTTATAGCACCCAGGACCACTAGCCCAGGGATGGCCCCACATACAGTGGGCTTGGACTTCCCACATCAGTCATTAATGACTTAAGATGCCCCACAGACCAGCCTACAGGCCAAGTGGAGGCAAGTCCTTGTTTGAAATTCCCTCTTCTCAGGTGATTCTAGAGTGTGTCAAGAGGATAAAAAACTAACCAGTACAGCAATATTCTCAATCATTCTCACCACCACTCTATTCATTTGAGGCAGGGTCTCTCAATCAAGCCCAGACAGCATGACTAATGTTGCTAGTCAGCTTGCTCTGGGGAGCCACTGTCTCTTCCTTCTGAGGCTGAAATTATAGCCATGTTGTCAGGCCCACCCTGGATGTATGTAGGTTTGGGATCCAAATTCAGAACTAAGTGCTTGCACAGCAAGCACTTAGACACTAAGCCTTTCCCATTGGTCAAAGGAACAGACTATCCTAAAACAAGTGGAAGTATCATGGATGGCACTCATACCAACTCATGCCCACCAAAGTATGTGGCAAGTCAGATGCCATGCCAAGAATGTTACACATGACTTTGAACCACATAGTGCCACAAGAAAGCTGGCGCCAAAGTGTTGTTCTTTAGTTACAGTTATAGGAATAAAAGCTGGAGAAAGTGGGGAGGTGGTTGATGGAGCGTCCCAAGTGAGTGGAGTCCCAAGGTAAGGGACCATGTGGGAGAGCATAACAGGTTCCATAGCAGGTGAGGGTAACCAGGGTGGGAAGTGGAGGAGGGAATAACTCGCCAGGCAGATAGAGCTTACATGAGGAGTTTATTTAGAAAGGGGAGTGAGGGAAGAGACATAAATAAAGGCACGGTGATGGGAGATGTTATTCTGTATATATGTTTCTCATACTGATTAATAAAGCACTATGGCCAATAAGAAACAAGATAGGCGGGGCTAGGAGACCACAAGGAGGAAAGAGGAAGTGAGAAGGAAGAGTCAAGATGTATACCAGGGAGGAAGGAAGATGCCGGCCATGGTTCCCGGATAAGATGAGCCATGTGGAAATAATTAGATAAGTAGAAATGGGTTAATAATTAAGACAGAGCTAGCCCATAAACAATAATGGTAACTGGCCAACAGGATTGTATCAAATACAGAGTCTCAGAGTGTTACTTAGGGCTCCCTGCTTTTGTTGTGATCTGTCAGGTACTCTTGGCCTTAGCCAAAACTGGCTGTACCAACATTGCTCTGAGACCTTGGGTGACTGTCCAGGTAGCTTGCTGTTTCTGTCTTCGAGGCATCTTTTGGAAGTTGCCCATCTGTACTTCCTGTCTACCCTAGTAGTATTGCTATTTTCCTTCTCAGGTCTTGATGAGGTTGTAGATTAAACTATCACAACTATTATTCTCTCTTCCTAGTTAGATAGATTAGGTACTAGGCTTAAGCTTTCTAGCTTAGGATAACTCTATTGTAAATTCCGTTATGTCTTCACCCTAGGACTAGATATGTAGGTCTTTTTGTTCTCAGTTTTCCTTTTCTTAGAGCACACTTGTTATTCACTGTTTTGTATATAGTTTTGTATCAAACCCAAATCTTTTCTTTAGACTAAAAGGGGAATTGTAGTGAGATATTCACCTTGTCTGCACCTGTGGCTTAGGCCATGCCCATTGGGGCAGAGACAGGGCCGGATGGGAGCTGGGAGAAAAGGCTGGGAAAGGGTCGGGCCGCCCCTTTTGGTGGTGGATGCTGGAAGGCTTAGGATCCGATGGAACCCGCCACATTCATCTGCCCATGTTGTGAGTTATTTCTCCCTTAATAAACATCTGTTTGGCCTAATTGTTTATCCTGATCCTTATTAAATCGCAATAGCACGGGGAACAGAAGAGGAGAGAGGGGGAAAGAGAGGGAGGAAGAGAAGAAGAGGGGGTAGCTGGTGGCCAAAGAAAAGCAGAGAGAGAGAGAGAGAGAGAGAGAGAGAGAGAGAGAGAGAGAGAGAGAGAGAGAGAGAGAGAAACATGTGTGTTCAGTACCCAAGAAAGCCAGAAGAGGGTGTTAGATTCCCCAAGGAGTAGGTTGTCCTGGAGTTTGGGGTCACAGACAGTTATAAGTTAGCTGACATAAAAAGGAGCTGAGAACCTTTGCAAGACCAGCATATGTTTATAACTGCTAAGCCATCTGTCCACTACCATCAGTTAGATAAAAATTTATATCTGTATGCTATTTGCGCATCTGTGTATGTGTGTGTAATGTGAGTGCAGGGGCAGCAGAGTGACTCTTTTCCTCTATCTTAGTTCTACATTCAAAAGGGTCCATACTGTTCCAAAGCAGCACTACCAGGCTTGGGTCAAGCGTTTTAAACATGAGCCTGTAAGGGACATTCAAATCTCAGCTCTGGGTGACTACTTGGGGAAGTATTGCTTGTCTGTGATAGGCACTGGATTCCCTCCCGGGTCCTTCCCTGAGAAATGGAGAATTTCTTCTGCCACTGTTGTAAGTACTCACAGCAGAGAGCCCTTCACAAGTACTTCATCCTGGGCTGGGAGGTAGTTCAGTCCATAAAGTCATTGCTCTGAGTTTGAACACCAGAAACCACACAGAATTGTCAGGTGTGGTGGCACAAGGCAGAGGGGCGGGGGTCGCGGGGGGGGGGAGCTGAGGAAGCAGAGACAAGCAGACCGCAGACCACTGGGGCTTCCTGGCCAGCTTAGCCTAATTGGCAAGTTCCAGATATGCTGAAAGACCTTTGTCTCAAATATCACAACAAAGGAGGGAGGCAGGAGATGGATCAATGAGTTAAGGGCATTGGCCACCAAACCTGAGACCTGAATCCAGTTCCCAGAACCCACATAGTAGGAGGAGAGGACCAATTCCTGCAAGCTGTCCTCTGAGCTCCACAATGCACCATGGCATTGGTCATGCTTGTGTAAACACACACACACACACACACACACACACACACACACACACACACACACACACGAACAGGAGAACATGTATGGTTCCCCTGGTTCCTCTGAGGCATGAATGTGGAGGCCAGCAGACAGTACAAGGATTTGTGATTCAGAGATGACCCCACCAGCTGCAAGGTTAGGAGCAGAACAGAGCAGGGCATTCACAGATCAACCCCACGGTGGCAAATCAGCTGCTTTGGGGCTTACAATGGATAAACTGATTCCTTTCTGCTCTCTGCTCTCTGCTCTCTGCTCGAGGATGTTGCCTTCTGGCCTGGCGCCCATACAGCATCTTTCTAAACGCCATCTTCAAAGGCGCCAGCTCAAAGCAATGAAAGCAAGATGTGTTTTCCAAAATCGAATCTCCTAAAACCCAAATGTCGAGTTAGGAACCAGCATGTGAGGGCGCCGTCGCCTGGTGGACCTGGAATGGAGCCCAGGAAGGAGCCTGGGAGGGTGGATGTGAGGCCTTTTCCTGTGAAGTGAAAGCTGCACAAGCTCAGCTGTTTCTCCCAGCAAGCAGCTCAGGAACTCACACTCCTGCCTGTTTGTCCAGAGCTCTTGAAGGTCTCACCCCTGGGACTCTGATTGGTCAATGCATTTCCAAGGGGAAGACATGCAAACAGTGTCTACCCCTTCTGCCAGGGTCCCAATGACAAATGGAGGACTGACCTATTCCACAAAATTCATAATGGGAAACCAATGACTCGATCTGGCTTCCTTACAGAGCTTGGGTGAGGGGTCACTTAGAGGGGTGAGGGTGCCTTACCCAGCAGGGATATCCTGTAGGATAGCCTATCTCTGCACTGCATAGAGGGAACCCCTCTCTCCTACTCCTATCTGGCATGAATACTTGAGCCTTTCACCCAGGCCATATACCCTTAAGGCAGAGTTATATAAAAGCAGTGGGGAGCAGCTGGATACTCGGGTGAGGGTCTCATGACCCTCTACCCTCAGTGAAAGATTACAGTCAACAAGCCTAGCTGAGATGATCTTTTCTAAGAGGTCTCAGCTGAACTCCCCAAGATGGCTGTTGATGCTCTCCAAGAATAGTCAGAATAAATGTGAAGCCCAGGGAGGTCATCCCTGGCGAAGTATGTTCAGATGCTGGGGGAGGGGCCTCTCGCTTCAGGAAGCAGGAAGCACACCCCGTCTCCCTGTGCTTTGCTGAAGTGTCCCTGGGATGAAAAGGCTCATGAAGGGAACATGCAGCTTGAATTAAGATGTTAGAGAAGATGCTGCTGTGGCAGTTCACAGAAAAACACAGCAGCTGTTAGATGAGAGTTGCCACTCAGCTCCTTTCTGGGGAGAACTTGACAGGGCTGATCAGATGGCTCAGCAGGTAAATGCACCAAACCTGATAAGCTGAGCTCAACTCCTAGGACCCACGTGGTGGAAGGGAGAGCAGGCTCCTGAAAGTCTTCCTCTGACTGCTACATACATCACACACACGCACACACGCACACACACACACACACACATACACACCATGCACAAATTATACACAAACACAAAGAACACATACCACACACACACATAAACACCACACCACACATATACCATACCACACACATGCACACACTCATACAACACAAATCACATACATACTGTATTACATGCAACTGTGCATGTGTGTGTGAGTGTATGTGGTATGTATGTGAGTGTTATGGTGTATGTGTATGTTGTATGTGTGTGGTGTGGTGTGTGTACATGTGTATGGTGTGGAGGGATGAGTGTGTGGGGTATATGTGTGTGTGTGGGAGAGGGGTGTATACATGGTGACCTGAGATTGATGTTGTCAGGAATCATCCTCAACCATTCTTCCAACTTTTACAATGAGTCAGGGTCTCTCAATCGAGCACAGAGCTCACTGATATGGCTAGTCTCCCTAGTCAGCTTGTTCTGGGGGGTCTCTTGTCCCTGCCTTCTGAGGCTGGAATTACAGATGGGTCACCATGACCACCAGACATTTCACCAGACATTTACATGAGTTTCTGGGGACCTGAACTTCAGTCTCAATGACTGCATAGCAAGCACTCAATTGCTGAGCCATCTCCCCAGTCTGTTTTTTTTTTTTTTGTTTGTTTGTTTGCTTGTTTTGTTTTGTTTTTGTTTTTGTTTGTTTTCCTCTGTGTTTGTTTGAACAGTCTCTCATGGGGATCACAAACACATATACACCACATGTATACACCACACACACATAATTGTTCATTTAGACAGTCTCTCATGAGGATCGCAAGCAAGTATACACGCAGATGCATACACAATACACACATACACAGAGCACATCCTTCACACATGCATACACAAGAAAACCTCATCCTTAGTGGGAGTCTTCAAGTAGGAGGGCTAGCTATCTGTGGGGCCCTGACTCATTGGCTGGCCAGAGTCCTCTATCACACCCTGCTGCATTGCAGAGGCAGCCCATCTAAGCCAGCCCTCCCTGCCTTATGACACTCTGCAGACAGACCTGACAGATGCCACCTGTAAAAAGCAAATTTTCCTTTCAACCTTAGCTCTTCCAGGTGCAGTAGCAAGGTTGCAGTGTACAATGTGGCTTGCACTGCTAGTCCGACACTTGCTGGCTACGTTCTAAGTCAGAGACTCATGCAGTGTCGTATATTATGGTTTCTATGCCCAGAGGAGCAAGGAATAGAGGAGACTGTCATTTAAGAATCACATCTCCCACTGTGTCTTCTGTAATTTGCAGTATTTCGGAGTATGAGGGAATGGATCTTTAACCACCGAAACAACCCAAAAGGACCCTCCTCTCCCGATAGTAGACATTGTACAGTGCATTCATCATTTGAAAATATACATAACATTTATTATGAAAACATTGCAAATGGGGCAATTATTTGAGATGCATGTAGCTTGTATCAGTCTCAGCACTGGGAAATGTTAGAAAATACATACTAGTTGCCCTTGTGATTTTAGATACTCAGGATGCTGAGGCAGGTGGATCTCAAGTTCAAGGACTGGTTGGGCAACAGAATGAATTTGAGATGAGCCTGAGTCATGTCATGAGATCCTGTCTCAAATTAAAAACACAGAAAGGGCTGGAGGCATGGATATTGCCTGGAATCCCCTAGGTGAGGGGTTATGGGTGTGATTCTGCTGTAGAGATCTTGCCTGGAATATGTAAATAAGTCTGGGGATATGATGGAAAGAAGGAAGGAATAAAGGAACTCTGTAATATGTAGATATAGAGACATGCCTATTTGGTCACGAGACAAGGGTTCTTCTTTTTCATTTTATCATACTGGATTACATAAGGCTATTTCTATGCTGCTATATTGTACTTTGAATGTACTTTCCATCCTCCTCTTTACCCTCAGCCCCATTTGCTTCTTAGGCTGTTTCACTTTTACTTTCATGGTGTCTGTACAAATCTGATTTTATGAATGGTCTAGGAGCCACAGATGAGAGAAAATATGCACTGTTTCAGGCAAGGTTCTGCCAAATACAATAATAACATGCACGGTATCCTGCCCAACTCAAACAGCATCTAACAGCAAGATAAAAAGAAGACTCAGAGACAATTAGAGTTAATAAAAGTCACTAGTGAAATATGAACCCAAACCAAAGGGCTCTGATACCCAAAAATCTACTGTTCTTCCCACTCGGCCAGAATGGCATTGCTTGTGATGTTTTGTTTTATTTTTTTAAAGACTTATTTTGTTTCTTCTGTGTTATGTGTATGAGTGTGGGTGTCCATGGAGGCCAATGGGGGATGTTGGATCCCCTGGAGTTGAAGTTATAGGGAGCTGTGAGCTACCCTATGTGAGTGCTGGGAAGGGAACTTGGGTCCTTTGCTAGATAAGCTCTCCATAGCCATGTGTGATATTAAAATATTTTTGAGCATCATGCATGGGAGCAAATGGTAGTTCATTGCCTTAAACAATAGCTGAGTTTAAGTCAGTAATGGTTAATTTCCCAGAAGGAAGGTACCCCAGTGTTTCTCTGTCAACCCTTCCCACTATCCTGCTGCGAGTCTTATAGCGCCAGCTATTCTCTTTTTATCAATGGTCTGTGCATCTAAGCCTTCTGTTTGCCTAATCCCTGTGTGAGCCTCCTGGGGCTAGCAACCAAGGCTTCTTTCTCTCCACACACCCACTGCTATGGTTTGACTATGCTTGAATTTCTGACAGAGAGCATCATGTGTTGGAATCTTGATCTCTCAAGAATCTTGTAGTATCTTGAGGAGGTGGGTCCCTGGGGGCACTTAACATAGAAAGTTAATCTCCTTCTTGAAGGACCCCAGTTTTTTCTCAAGACCTGGGCTAGGAAGGTAGCTTGTGAATAAAATGCCTGCCCTGTGAATGCTAGGGTCTAAATTCAATCCCTAAGGCCCATGTTTAAAAAAGAAAAAACGGCTGGGGAAATGGAGACACAAGAACACACAGACATCATGCATACACACAAAATTAGTAAAATAATAATAATAATAATTTTAAAAAACAGAGTAGATTTGCCTGATGAACAACACTGGAGCTTGTCTCATAGGCTCTGTGTGCGCATATGCACCTAAGCAAGCATGCATGCACATGCACAGGCACACACACGCATACACACACACACACACACACACACACACACATACACACACACACAGAGTATACATACACCTATACAAACAGAAAATCAAGACTGACACCTCCTCTCTCTGGCTTCCAGACTGACCATGACACCCACCCATCCCCACCCCCTGCTCTGTGTGTGTGTGTGTGTGTGTGTGTGAGAGAGAGAGCGTGCTTGTCACAGAACGGTATAGACAGCCAAAGCTAAATTCTAGATCTTGGATTCAAACTTTAAGGACTCTGAATAGTTAAAGCTATGAATAAAAGGAATACCTTTTCTTTAAAAAAATAATACCTAGTCTCAGGTATTTTATCATATCAATAAAAAATGGACAAACCCAATGTTAATGTCCAATATAAAGTATTCAAATAAATGATAATAAGAAGCCAAATCAGGACAGAAGTTCAATGAAATGAGCAAATCCCAGATACAAAAGAAAGGAACGAGGGGGCCATGGAAATATGACTAGAGGAAATTAGGATCTCTGCCCTGCTGTGGTCACAACTGCAGTTGATTTTGTTTTGAGTATAACAGTATCATTTTAAAAAATGATCTGCAGGTAGGAGAAATGGCTCAGTTGGTGGAGTGCTTGTCCCCAGAACCATGTGATGAATGAATGAATGAATGAATGAATGAATGAATGAATGAACGAACGAACGAAAGCTAGGATCTTTCTGGCATGTGCTTGTGATCCCAGTGCTAGGGGGAAATGGGTCATTGGTTTAGCCAGCCTAGCCAGGTGGGTGAGTTCTGGGCCATGGAGAAATGTTCTTTCAAAATGCAACAACATGGATGGGTGTGAGGAATGACAGCCAAAGTGTCTCCTGGCCTCCACACTCATGTGCAGGGATGCAAAGCAGAAGACAAACCTGATTTAACTCTCCCCAGCGTTCAGGGAAGAGGAGGTAGAGAGAGTGTAAGAGCCAGAGGATGGAGAGGAGAGATGTGGCATGGTGTGTTCTGGACATGATGTCTATTACACTCACCAGCAAATGTGGATACCTGCACAAAATCAAGCCAGCTAACATTATAGCATGGATGGGGTTATGGTCTCTAGGCACCACCCCTTACCAAGAAGCAATTGGCAATCGGTAGCTGCTGGAGAAGGGAAAGCCCTTCTTTTTGGAGGATTTGGCCACTGGTGAGGACTTCCAGTCATACCTGTTCACATATGAGCAGCACTAACTAGACCTTATCAGGTTATCAAATTAAAAAAAAAAAAAGACACAAAGTTTCGAGGAAGTATATATTGGGAATAAATGGGAGTAAGAGAGGGGATGGGTGTGATTGTATTTCATTGTATATATGTGTGAAAATTTCAAGAAAAATTTTTTTAAATGATTTGTAGGTTCCCCAAAGTGCTGTGGTGTAACTTCTAAACAATAGGGGCAAACAATAAATTACAAAGGGGGTGGGGAGAAGACAAAGGGGTGCTTGCACACCATAGTGACAGTGACTGTCCCCACCCATGCCATCTGTGTATCACAACAAACCCATCCGCTTTCATTCTGAGCAGGGAGCACTGATTAATTGCCAGGTTCTCAAGCCCTTTAAAGTCTGCTTTTAGACTCAAAGGCCTGACATTTCAAAGCATAAGCATTATGGGTTTGCATATCATAGCCCTGGTGTGTTTGTGAGGTGTCTGCAATTCCAGACACATCAGCAGTCCCCTACAAAGGGAAAAGTGGGAAGGGATCTTTCTAGTTTAAAGTTCCCCGTTCCCTTGCTGGATCCTGTTCTGAGGGAGCTCAATAAGACGAGTCCATTCTGCCTAGTCCATAGAGGAAGGTGGCATCATAGGGGCCTGGTTCATTTCCACCTTGGAACTTTTAATACTAGACCCAGAAGGTGAAAGCCATTGCTCTTTCAAGGCAAGTTTTCTTGTCAGACACCCCATCACTCAATTTCAAAAGGATGCTACCTTTAAAAGTTGAATTTAAGGGGTTGGGGAAATAGCTCACCTGGTAAAGGACTTGCTATGTAAGAATGAGGACCTGAGTTCCATTCCCAGAGCCCACATAAAAATTCAGGAAGGGTAGTGCACTTTTGTGATCCAGCATTGGGGAGATGGAGACAGGCAGATCGCAGCACCTGGGGCTTGCTGACCAGACGCGCCTAGTGAACCCCTACACTAGTGATAGACTGTCTCAGAGCCTGTTCACTGTCAAGTGCTTGTTGTGCAAGCATAATGACCTGGATGTTCAGGAGGCACAGACAAAGCCAGGTGTGGTGAACACCTGGAACCCAGAACTGCAAGGGTCCTTAGAGCTCATTGACCAACTAGTCTGGCCAAATTGGCAACCTCCAGGTTCAGGGAGGGACACTGCTTCAAAAAGCAAGGTGAAGAATGGTAGAGGACACTTAATATCAACTTCCGGCCTCTACATGCATACAACATAGACATGTGATCCTGCATACATGTACACACACACACACACACACACACACACACGTGTGTGCACTTAAACTCACATAAATACATACCAGTAACACACATACACATGCTCACACACACCCTAAGATTTAATTCAGTGTGGCACTGCCTTTCTTTCCCTATAAGGAGAAACACACAGATTCCAGGACAATAACTTTGCAGAAGTATGGCAGACAGTTATCCTGATAATAAAAATAGCCGACATTTATTGAGCACTTACCAACTACTGAATTCCTTCCCTGAGGTATCATCTGCCAGTCCAGAAATCAGAGCTCCTGCCAGGAAGGACAATACAGAGGTGAGCACAGCATGCAGGGACTGCACACAAATGTGTGGAAACAATCTGAGGCTTCCCAGGGACTGTGTAGAACATCCTTCCTGATACTAGGAACAACAAGGGCTACTATCCCGCCCAGGTTTTCTGCATTCAGCCCTGCAGCCACAGTCAGGGAACCCTAGAGCAAATGTGTTCTTTGTAACTGTGATCTTAGGTGCTTTGATAGCCACACCCCAATGTCTGAGTCTCTAGACATTGCAATAATTTCATGACCTCATCCTCTGCTTCCAAGAATGAGTTAGCTTTTCTTTTTCTTCGTCAGTACCAAAGCTCTAACAGGAAAACTGTGGTATGATATCCCCCTACCAAAATACAAAGACAATGGCTGGAAGTCATCTTCAATACTTCCTGTGAGCTACTTTGCATGTAGCAGATGTTCAATCAATATATGAATTAATGGTAGACTATGAGATTTCATTATTTAGAAGTAGGAAAACATTATTCTGTTAGCTCACAGTCTCCAAGTCCCTATCTCTATGTAAAATCATATACTAAGGAAAGGTAAAAATCGAGGCTGAAGAGATAGCTCTATTGGTAGAGTCATTGCTGTGCAAGTATGAGAGCTTGCCTTTGATCCCTAGAACAAAGATGGGCAAGCATCTGCTATCCCAGTGTCCCCTACCAGTAGACAGGAAGCTGAGGCAGGAGAATCCATGGAAACTCATGGACCACTTAGCCTGACTTATACAGCAGCAAGCAACAAGAGACCCTGTTTCGAGGTCAAGAACTGACAACTTACTGTTATCCCCTGCCCACCACACACATGCTATGGCACACACATCCACACACAAGAATATGCACATACATTCATTCATCTCATACAAATAAATATATTAGACCTGGGGTGAAAACTTGGATACCTTGCAAGCATGAGGACTTACGTTTAATCTGCATAACCCATGTTTAAACTAAACAAACAAACAAAAACAGGAGTGAATAATTATAATTGCATCACTGGGGAGGTAGAATATCTCTTGGGCTTTTTGGGCATCCAGCCTGGATGAATTGTTGAGTTCCAGGCCAGCGAGAAATCCTGTCTCAAAAACCAAAATAGAGACTTACAGAGACCTGAGTTTGACCTCTATCCCCCTGCCACCACACCCACACAAACACTCTCAAGTGTGCACATGTACACACACAAGTTTAAAGTAAACACTGATACATTAAAGAAATCATTTGCCTGACATTGTGGTCCATGCCTATAAATCTAGCACTTGAGAGAGGTTGAACGGGAAGAATGGATGCTCAGTGTCCCCCACAGTGTTGTGTGTTGGAAAACTTGGCTCCTAGCAAGTAACTGAGGAACATCTAGGGTGGAGGCATAGCTGGCAGAGATGGGCACAGGAGTGCTTTTGAAGTTCACAGACACACAAGCCCTACTTCTGGGCTGAGCTCTCTGCTTCTGTCTACAGCCACGATGTGACCACACTTTTGACATAGTATCTCATGTATCCCAGGCTTGCTTTGAACTCCCCATGTAGCAGAGAATGACCTTCAGATGCTTCTCCTTATGCCAGCCAAGTACTAAGATTACAGAAATGTTTCACTGTGTCTCTTAGTGAAAGTGCTTAGGATGGAACCCAGAGCTCCACACATGCTAAAGCAAGCACTCCACCAACTGAGAATGTCCCCCAGCCTCAGTGATGAGAAAATTATATGCCATTGTTCAGCCAACTTTAGCTCAAGCCTTCTCAGTTCCCTTGTGGTTTGGTAGGGAGTCTGTGTGTGTATGCATGACCTCTATATAATTATTCCCAAATGCAAGTGTGTTTCCAAGGGGAACTCCTACTCTTGAGCCCTCTCCAGCCTGAGCATCTGGATCACTCATGTTCTCAGAACATTGGGTGATAAGGTCAAGGACTAGCTCCCATTCCACTGATGAGTCTGATGTAGGACATATGTTCCAACATGAGAACGACAGTAGGATTAGAGCTGAGCTTGCACTGTATTTAACAGTTTTCCACAGCCTTGAATTCACAGTCATCTAGCCTCAGTGTGGATGTGAAATGTCTCTCATGGGCTCGTGTGTTTAAATACTTGGTCTCCAGCTTTTTTTTGGAAGGGTGTGAAACCTGTAGGATGTGGAGATGATAGGAGAATGGAACAAGCCTTGGAGTTCTATAGACTATTCCAATGAGCTGTCTGCTCTTTGCTTTCTGTGGATGCAAAGTGGTAAGCTGCCCCAGGCTTTAGGCAGGTGTCTTCCCTGCCACAATGGACTGCATCCCTTTTTAACCTGTGAACCTCCATAATTCATTCTTCCTTGAGTGGCTTCAGTTGTCTGGTATTTTGGCACAGTAGGGGGAAAAGTAAATGACATACACATCCTCTCAAGTGCTAGGGCTATGGATATGGACTGCCATAGAAGACTCATTGTTAAAAGTGTACATGTGATGGTTAATGCTAATTGTCAACTTGATGGAATCTATAATCACACGAGAAAAGGGCCTCTAGGTCTGTCTGTGAGGGTTATCTTGATTATATTCACTGAAGTGTGGGAGACACCATTCCCTGTTTGGAATCCTGGACTATGAAAGAGAAATGGAGCTAAGTAGCATCATGTATTCACTGATCCTTCTTCCCAAGGACAGAAACAATGTGACCAGCTGGCTTCCTGCTCCTGCCGCTGTACTTTCTCTGCCTGTTGCCAGGTCTTGCCCACCATGATGGACTGTATCGCCCAAGAACTGTAAACCAAAATAAACTCCATCATTAGTTGCTTTTGCACTGGTATTTTACCACAGCAATCGGAAGGTAACTAGGACAATATGTAAATGGCTGGAGTTGTATGTAGCTCAATGATAGATCACTTACCTAGTACGCAGGAAGCCCTGGGTTCAATCCAGATGGTCACACAAAACAACAATAACAATGGTAACTACAACAACAGTTAGTGTAGGTAAAAGAGACAACCCAGAATTGAAATATCAAAGCATATGTAGAACTAATCACAGAACAAACTCAAATGGCTCATAGCCTGCATATGCTCAGTGTGGGTCACATGGGCGATGATCCTACGTCTCTAGCAGTCAGTGTGACAAAGAGGTACCTGAGACAACTTCTCCTTGAGATGTTCATTACCATGAACGTCTTAGCAGAATGTGGAGTGTGCTAGTGGCAGCTTGATCTTCCACTCTTAAATGTTTTAATTGATTACTTAGACACTGGCGATCAAACCCAGAAGCTTGCAATTGCTGTACCACTGACGTGTAACCCAGCCCTTGTTTTTGTTTTTGTTTTGAAAGAGTCTCACTACATAACCCGGGCTAGCCTTCAACTACCCTTTCAACCTTCCAAGTGCTACAATTACGGGTGTGTGACACTGCATTTAGCTCTAATTGAGCTCATCGTAAGGACTGTCTCAATCAACTGTGGTACCTCAGCCTTACTAAGCCAGGAGACATGCCCATCAAGGCCAGAGTGACCCCAGAGCCATCTTCTCCATTCTTTCTACCTATTCATTCCCCCTGCTCTTATCTACACCCTATCCAGACCCCTTCTGCTGGATCCCTTCAGTTCCCATCCATAATTAACTCCTTTCTCAGTTCTACATGGTAGATTTGGCTCCTCAGCTCAAGGGACCCTTTTCCCTTCACAATAGGGAAGCCTTTTGTTACTGTTGAAAAGTACCCAAGGCAGCTAACTTTCCAAAGAGGTTTATTTGGCCTAGTATTGAAGGTTCAAGGGCACAAAGATCCACTTACTTCTGGGGAGGACTCTCTGGGGGAGCAGGCCTGAGACAGTTCACAAGGATCATCAAACACATGTGTGACCATCTGGCCCTCTTCTTACAAAGCCACAGGGGTTCGATCTTGGCAGCTCCCACCCTAATGCCCTCATCGAAACATAATCACTTCCCAGGCCTCCACCAATTTTCCACACTTCTAATGCCATTTACATGTGACTTGAGCATTAAACTCCAGGAAGGGTTCTGGGAGACAATCCTATTTATATGACAGTGACAGTCTTCTGAACAGTCTCACAGCCTTCATGGCAGCTAACCTGAGGCGTGTGGCTCCTTCTGTCTTGCTTCTTCCCTCACAGGTCACCCAGGGGTGACATCTAAGACAGAAGACAGCAGCTCTCCAACATGCTTGGATCAGAACAAACATAGGCAGCTGGTACTCCACACATTGCTGAATTAGCAACTTTACACACTGTTATGACAAAGTGCCTGATAGAGCAATCTGATGAAGGAAAGGATTCTTTTGGCTCACGGTCTCCTATAGTATAGCCCACTGTGGAGGGGCAGCATGGTGGCTGGCACTGGTCAGTCCATGGTGGAGGGAATTTTGTGCTAGTTTCTCAATGGAGTTAACCAGGAAGCAGAGAACAAGACTGGAACCAAAGACTGGATGTCCTTCAAGGTCAGCCCCCAGTAGTCTATGATAAACCAGCTAGATTTCCTATTTCATAGTTCCTCAGGCTCTCAGAATAGAACCAGTAGCTGGAACCAAGTGCCCAGACACATAAGTGTTATGGAATATTAGTTGAAGATGTGTTACAATTGTTTATGCTGTGGAATATTTGTTTTAATGATGCAAAGATGTGCTGTGTTGTTTTATGTTGCATTTGTTTAACTCTGTGAAACTGTGTGACTTTCCCTGCCTGAAACACTTGATTGGTCTAATAAAGAGCTGATTGGCCAATAGCTAGGTAGGAGAAGGATAGGTGGAACTGGAAGGCAGAGAGAATAAAATAGAAGGAGAAAAGGGGGATTAAGGGGTGAAAGGAGAGGGAGAGGAGGACCCCAGGGGCCAGCCACCCAGCTATATAGCAAGCCATAGAGTAAGAAGTAAAGAAAGGTATATAGAAAGGTAAAATCCCAGAGGCAAAATATAGACAGGATAATTTAATAAAAGCTGGCTAGAAACAAGCCAAGGTAAGACCAGGTATTCATAAAAAAGAATAAGACTCCATGTGATTTAACTGGGAGCTGGGTGGTACCCCCACCCCAAAGAGTAAAAGTAACAACTACATATAAGTCTATGGTAGATACTTCCACAACCAAGCCATAATAATTGCTAACTCCTAGTTGCTTATTCTTATCTCTCCCTAAGAGGTTTGTTTATATAGCACTTTCCTTTGAATTGAGACATTCCCTCCTGGGGTGAAGAGGGCAGCTAATAAGTTTCAAGATTTAAAAAGAAAAAAAAAGGAAACTTACACATCCAAGGGAGATCCTGCAACTGACAAGACTTGTAAGATTTCCCTCTAGTGTTATATAAGCAATAACTGTCTGCATGAAAGATTCTTTGGTGGAGCTGCCTGTAAGCTGTTTATGGAGCTTCGAGACTATGGCTTTGGTGAATTGTCACTCATGCTGGGGTGGCATTTTTGTGCTTCAGTTATCTTTGAGTCCCTCTTGCTCTCAAAAATAACTCCAGTGAACTCACTAGTTCACTAACCTAGAATTGGATGGAACCATTTCTTTGGTCTGTCATCAGCAATTCTCTGAGTTGAATAGGCATTTGTTGGGTCTCCCCAAGGAAGAGTCCCACAACAAAATCAGAAACAGAACCCATGTCCAGTTTGGACTGGATCAGAACAGCCAAGTACAGAGATGCCCGAACCACATTGCCGTACCAGGTGTGATTGAGTCTTAGGTGCAGCTGACTCAAAGTGAGCCAGTGGGAGGCTGATGTGCCTCCCGTTCCTACGCAGGCCCCTTATCAGGGCCTAATGGATTTCAAGTCATTCTCCAAGTTGCCTTGGAACTAATCACCAAGACTGTCCTATGCAGGGTTTCTCATCTGGGTGCAGTAACTCTATGAAGTGTCTCGTTCTTACTGATTTTCACACCGTTTTAGAGAAATTGCACATGTCCCCTCAAATAGTCACACCAGCTCCTGGGTAAATATGATTATGATGGCTGCTTTGTGATGGACACAGCGACAGAGTGCCAGGCAGTGAGGTGAATCAGGAAATCAGACCCAAGTCTGTTCAGTCTAAAACTCATGCACAGACTATCGTCCTTGCTGGAGACACACAGTAAGGTCTGCCTAAGTTCTTGGAATTGGCAGAGAAGAGCAGGCTACTCCCGCCTAATGAGGAATTAGGGATTAACTTTCTTCCCTGCTCTTCCTACTACAGCCCTTACAGAGAGCCTGCTACTCCGATTTTAGGACAACGGTTCCCATAGCAACACCCTGGCAGCCTCTCTTGTCTGTCACAGTGTTAACAAAGTTGATTCCGAGACCAGATAGTTTTATAAAACTTGCAGAGGTGACACCAACACAACCAGCTAGCCAGAACTTCACATTTTAAATATCCCAATGAAATCACAGCATAATTTGAAAACTATCAGATATTTGTGGTCACATGACCACTCAAAAGGAATGAAAAAGGAAATGGTCCCTCTGGGGTGTCCAGAATGTTCTTTTGCGCATTTTAAAGTCTTTTAAAATTTTTAGTAAATGCACTTTATGTGTGTCTGTGTGAGTGTGTACAGGTGCTCCTGGAAGCAAGAACAGGATGTTAGATCCCTTGGAGCTGGGGTTACAGTGGCTGTGAGCACTGCGTACAAGTGCAGGGAACTGGCCCAGGTCCACTAGAAGAATAGCAAGTGCTCTTAACTGCCAAGCCATCTTTTCATCGCTTTCTTATTCTAATGTATGTGTATGTGTAAGTGTGTTCCTATGTGGATGTGAGGAAGCCAACACACTTGCCATTCCTCCGGAATGCCTTCAGCACTGGTTTGGGGAACAGGGCCTCTCCCACTGACCTGGAGCTCCCAAAGTAGGCTAGGCTAGCTATTTAGCAAGCTCCAGGGATCTTCCTATCTCCACCTTCATAGTGCTGGCCTTAAAAGAGCCAGCTATCACATCTGGCTATGTCTTTTAATGTGTGTTACTGCACAAGAAATGATACCAGAATAGAAGGCAGTGA
This sequence comes from Cricetiscus sungorus, assembly GCA_030556225.1. Classification (NCBI taxonomy): domain Eukaryota; kingdom Metazoa; phylum Chordata; class Mammalia; order Rodentia; family Cricetidae; genus Cricetiscus; species Cricetiscus sungorus. The sequence goes on from JANBXA010000044.1 coordinate 17,137,893, forward strand.
GAGGTGGCCCCAAAGATTAAGCAGAGGATGTGGAATGTTAGTGTTTAGAAAACTGTACCTCATTGTTTGGCACACTGTCTTAACAAATGCTTTGAACTCACAGAAAATTAATGGCTGAGGCATCTCTCCAGTCCCAGATGCCCATTAAACTTGATGTGTCATGTTTTAGATTCAAAACGGCATCCTGGGTACTGGGGAGACAGTTCAGTTGGTAAAGCATTTGCTTTGCAAGCATACAGGACCCCAGTTCTGGGTGAGCCCTTATCACAAATTACTCAACCTGAGTGGGGGTTATGGAAGCTTGCTTTTAATTTATAACCAAGTGGAACAGAAGTGTGAGTATCCTGGATACCCATGACTTTGGGGGAAAGCAGGGTAGCTGTAGCATGCAGAGCCTGGTCATGTGGTGGTGGGTCGATCAGGAAACACAACATCTGACCTGAGTCATGTTTACGGTACTAAGCCTTTCACTTATGAAGTCTTCCCCAATTCCAAGTAGTTAGTGTAAGCATTGAGTTCAATTAACACATATGATCTCATGTGATCTCAGAAGCTAAGCAGGGTACAGCCTGGTTCGTGGTTGGATAAGAGGCCTGAAGCAAATCATAAAATCACTCAGTGTCTACAGAGTTGACACTGGGGATATTTGAGGGCTGGGGATAGAGCTTAGTTGTTAGAGTGCTCAATGGCTGATCTCTTTAGAATGTGCAATGTCGGCTGCAGACTCATGTTTGAATATCTGGTCCCAAGATGGTGGCTATTTATGGGACCTTTGACCTTGGTCTATGGAGTTGAGGGTGGGTCTTAAAAGTGACACACAATCCCAATTCCTGCTGGAGAGCTCTGATTTCTGGTCCCCTATGATATGACCAACCACTGCAAGCTCTAGATACCATGGACTGAGCAGCCACAGCCACCCCGGTTCATAATGGACTGTATCCTTCTAACTATGAACCAAAATTAACATGTCTTCCTATAAATTGCTTCTATAAGATATTTTGTCACAGCAGCAAATAATTAATAAGGAAGATCCCTCAGCTCCATCTCCAGCACCAGAAGGAGAAAAAGTAAAATAAAATAACCACATTTTTGGTATATCTAATAAATTCTGTGAAATTTTTAATTCACAATTCTTTTCACATTTTATCACCAATTTTCTATCACCAGATAGAAAACTGATTTGTAAAAAATAAAAATGCCCCAAAATCAAAATTGGGCCCCAAGTTTTTATTTAAACCACTTTCTCTTAGGTAATATTTCTTCATACTTGGTTATAGACAGCTTGCCTGTGTTGTTGTGGCTCAATTTGGTTTCTTTTCTCTCTATTTTTGACAGGTTTATTTTACAGAAATGCATTTTCCCAACTTTTTTTTTTCTTAAACTTGCTTAAACAACAACAACAAAAAAAGAACGTGTTTACAATGTTAATGGCCTCATTTTAATTTGCTCGTATTCTTGTTAATAATGAAATCTACTTAATGTGAGTTAAAACTAAAAGCCTGTCAGGGTAATTCACAAACATGCAAAAGCCCTGCAGCAATTCTATGAGGATCCGCTGTTAATATTCTTAAGGACTTTCAATGGATAGATTAACCAGGCCTTGGCACCAACAGAAATAGCAAACAAATTAAAATTGGGCTCTTGGTAACAATCAGGGAGTATGAATGTTCGCACCCTTCAGCATGATACTGGATGCTGGATCTGGCTGCACCAGCACCCCCCACTACTTTCTATTGAATACGCATTCTAAGAATCACTGGAGATGAGGGGGCGACCTCACCTTATCTGTCTTCCTCTCAGGAAAGCACAAGAGAACATTGATCAGACTGAGAATAATACAACCCTGCTTGGCAATCATCTCACAGTCATCTCTATTTGTACCAGAAAGCAAATTTTCATGTACGCAATATAATTTACACTGAATGTACATTTTATTAAAATTCTGGCCTGGGAGACATCTGAAAATCCATTCTCAGACCTTTGAGATTCTTGCAATGTCTAAATGATCCCCTGTTTCCACGGTGGATTACAACTTCAAGAGCAGTGCCCACTGCTGGATGGATTAAACCCCCTTCAGGTTTAATCTCTTTGAGAATTCAGTTTATATTAAAAGAAAAGCACTTTGCTATGTATTTATACATTAAAAAGTAGGTCTTAGCACGGAGCTTTGGTACCGATCCTGTTTAATCTTCACAGCAATCTTTGGCAGGCAGAATTCATGTTGTTACTCAGAGCTGAAGCTCTTGTAGCTCAGAGAGACTAGGTGTCACTTCCAAGTTCACACAGCTAGTGAGATGTAGATGGGCATTCAATTCAAACCTTCCAGTTTATATGTTAAAGCAACAGATATTGCTTGTCATACAGAGATACTCAGCAGATGGTGTGTGTGTGTGTGTGTGTGTGTGTGTGTGTGTGCGCGCGCGCGCGCGCGTGCATGTGCGCACGCGCATGAGCATGTGTGCATCCTCAAGAGCAGTTCACCTTGTTTATTTTAGACAGGTTTTCTCATTGATCTGAAATTTGCCTGAAATTCACCAAGCAGACAAACTGACTAGCCAGCAAATCCTAGGAATCTGCCTGTTTTTGTTTCCCCAGTACTCAGGGTACAGGGATGCATGGGTATCCATGGTTCTGTATGGTGCTGGTGATGGAGCCCAGAACTCCAGGCATACCAGGCAAGCATCCTACTAACCAATCTTCATGCATAACCCACCAAAGTTGCTTTTGTTGTCAATTTTGGTCAAACATTCCTCAAAAGCAACTAATACAACACACTACAGCCCAATGTGGTCTGATGCCAGTCTTTGTTGTTCTGGAGCAAGGCTATGCTTATCTCTTTACATATTATCTACGTCTGTTTTATGCTAGAAAGACAAAATTGAGTAGGTAGCTGCACAGATTGCACAGTCTGCAAAACATGAACACCCTGGCGATCTAGATCTTTGTAGAAATGACTGGCTAATTTCTGTAGCTGAAAATGAAATTCAGAGTTAATCAAGCTGGAGCCAGGCATGGTGATGCACGCCTGTACTCTCCCTTCTTTTCAATGATGGGAGTCACTCAGTTTTATCTGGAACAAACCTCCCCAGCACTGGGATTACAAGTACCTACCACTATGACTAGCTTTTTGTTTTGTTTTGTTTGAAATGTGAGTCTTCTTGCTTACATGGCAAACCCTTCACCAACTGAGCTGTTTCCCTGGCCCTTATAAAACTCTTTTTCTTTACTAAACCACAACCTAGATGGATGTCAATGGACAGAGTGAATAAATATTATCAGGCACTTCCCCCTCTTCACCCACTGGATGCTCTAATGTTAGCCTTCTGCTTTCTGGAATGTACAGGCACTTTCTATGATCTGTCTTGCGCCTTTTAAAGCACAGAAGCCAAATGTCACCTTCTGGGGACTGTACAACATGAGGGGCTGTCATTCCAGTGACAGAGCACTCTCGGGAGCAGTGCCGCTTCAAAAGGCATCAGACAGGTAATGACAATGTGAGTTATTTGTTGCCAGAATAGGGAATATTTTGAGTAGCTTGTGGCTGCATTGTGGTTGCATTAGAGGATATTTTGGTTCCAAGACAAGGGGGCTTCCACGGCGGACAACTGGCTGGTGGTCCTTTGCATTTGGTGCTCTGAGCACTACATGGTCTTCTTCTTGACATCCTCGATATCCCTGTGACAAGTCTGCTGGCCTCTCTGGGCCCTGGTTACCTTTCCTGTAAAATGAATAGGTCACACTGGATAATGAATGAACACTTACTAAAGGCTGTATGTGGAAAGCCTTTGCAAACTGCTGCTCCATGAGCATGCCCAATGCACAGACATATGATGCCAATTTGGGGAAAGACACTGGGGCCAAATCTGTGGAAAATTAACTTACAGAGCAGCAAGGGTCCAGTTAGCTGCAGAAACAGTCTACCCAAACAGGTAAGGTAAGCTCTTAAACCAAATGGCTTCCATTTGAACCTGATGGGGGCCAATTCATTTTAATAATTTAATTTTCAGGAGCTATGTGGAGGGCTCACTGGATAAGGCTCTTGCCATGCAAACATGAGAACTAGTGTATATATCTCCAGCTCTTATGTAAAGCACGGGAAAGTGCGGTTACTGTCTGTAATCCTACCATTCAAAAGGCAGAGGCTTAAGAGGCAGGCAATCTGACAAGCTAGACTATGGAGGATTGCAAACTTCATGTCCAGCCAAGAGGTCCTGTCCCAGTAAAGAAAGTGGAACACAATTGAGGAAGATACCTGATGCCAGCCTCTGGCCTCCACATGCTTACACATACACATGCATTTACATCACACACATACGCAAATGCATATACACCACACATATATATACACATGCATGTACACCACACACATATGCACATGCATGTATACCTCACATATATACACATGCATTTACACCATACACACATGCATGTGCACTACAAACATGTGTACAGGCATGTGCAACACACACATATGCACATGCATGTATACTACATACATGTACAACACACATATGCACATGCATGTATACTACATACATGTACAACACATATGTATATGCATGTACACTACACACATATACAAATAAAAAAAGTTTTCAGTTTTTATATAAAAAGTAGGTCTTGGGGGAGCTGAATTAGTTATTTTCCTTGTTGCTGCAACAATACACCCCAATATACCTGACATAAAAAAATTGAGGTAGGAAGGGTTTACTCTGGCTCACAGTTTGAAGAAACAGTCAGCCATGTCAGGGAAGATGTGGCAGGAGCAGGAGGCGGCTGGTTACATGGCACCCTCTGTTGGGAAGCCGAGAGAGAAGGAGGCTGGTGCTCAGCTCACTTCTCTTCTATGCTCCAGTATCTCAAGCCCACAGCCCATGGGATGGTGCTGTCCACATTCAGGGTGGGGTGGCTCTTCCCACATCCGCTAAACCCCTTTGAAAACGCCCTCACAGACAAGCCTGGTGGTGTGTCTCTTAGGTGATTCCAAACGCAGCCAAGTTGAAAATGGTGATTCAATACCATATCACATTCCCTATGCCCCTTCATCTCTCCCTCATCTCCTCTACCTTTGCCATTAGTCCCTTCCTCATTCCAAATAACCCCCATTCTACTTCATATGTACACAATTATCTACCCACATGTCTATAATGCATACCCAGCACATGGAAGAAAACAGGTGACACCTGTCCTTTTTTCCCTCTATGGTTAGTTTTGTTTTATATGATTGTGTCAGATTCTGTCCTTTTTTATACAGATGATATAATTTTGTTCTTACACTATTCTCTGATTGGCCTATTTCTTGTCAGGCATGAACCTAGCAATGAGTAAAGGAAACATATTAATTTTTCTCCTCTGCAGTCCAATCCTTCCAATGAAACTGTAAAGCTGACCTTCCTGTTGAAGACAAATTCCAGCCTGTAGAACCTCCAGGCAAGCATGAGAACAAAGCAGAAACCTGTTTTAGTATAAAGTTGAATGACAGGGGCTCATTTATTACAGTAACCAATAATCTCAGAAAAGAGAAAGAAATTCCATATTGGAGTAGTGTGAACTATTTATGAGGGTTGGATTGCTTTTTGCTCCAAGCATAAGGACATATTGTAGGTGGGGAAGGGAAGGACTGGTCTCCCGGACATTCCCAGGAAGTGTTCCTGTTTTGAAATATTTAACTAATACCATGTAAGGTATATGATCTTGAATGAGAGCAGCCTGAACACCCCTTTTGATGTGACTAAATATTTCCCCATAAAATTCCAACAACTATGTTGAATTAATTCAAAGGCATAGCAAGACAAAAGGAAAAAGACAAAGGATTCATAGCATCTGTGTCTTTGTAAAGAGAAATAATAGAACCCTTTGTTCTGTGCTGCTCAATACTGGCTACTGGAACCAGGACCATCGTGAATGCTACACAAGTGCGTTATCATTAAGCCATGGCCCCTGTACCTAACTGGGGGCTTCTACCACTGACTCAAGCATGTCCTTCACTCTTACTGGGAGATTCTACGCCAGTGCTGGATTGCCAAGTCATTATCATTTGCACTTAACTGCATGATTATAGGCAAGTGCTCCACCATTGAGCAACACCCCCAGTCCCTCACTGGGGGATTCTAGGCAATCACCATGCAATGCTTTTAATTCACATGAATTACCATTAGGTAGAGTTCTCTAGAGGAGCAGAACTGGTAGGATGAATGTGTAGATCAGAGGGGATTTATTAGATTGACCTATACAATAGGGGTCTAGGAAATCCAACAATAGCTGTCTGCATGCTGAGAAGCTGAGAATCAAGTAGCTACTCAGTCCCCAAAGCTGGGTCCTCAGGAATTTCAATCTTGTGCTGAAGGCCTGGGAAACTTCTACAGAGCAACAGTATACATTGGAAGGCTAAAGAAACTGGCTTCTGGTCAGTGACGGATGTCAGCAGAGGCAGCATCTAGAGTAGATATCCTCACCAACAGGAAGTGAAGGCAGACAGGGAAAAGCATCATCTACTCCCTCAATCCTCTTGTATCACAACAGTCTCTAGAGCAATGGTTCTCAACCTGTAGGTTGAGACCTCTTTGGCAAACTTCTATCTCCAAAAAAATCACATTTTGATTCATAACAGTAGCAAAATTATAGTTATAGAGTAGCAACAAAAATAATTTTATGGTTGGGGTCACCATAACATGGGGTACTATATTAAAGAGTTGCAGCATTAAGAAGTTTAAGAACCACTGCTCAAGAAGATGCTTCCTAATATGGGGGCAAACTAGTTTAAACATCTCAATAATCGTTGCCTATTTGCCCACCATACATCTTCTTTAACAAAATATTTGCTAACATCTTTTTATTACGGTGTGTATGTATTTGCATGTTCACATGTGTAAAGGTACATAAGGGTGTGCAAGTACATGTGCAGGTATGTTTACTTGCATATTGAGGTCAGAAAAAAATGTGTTGCTTTCTAACTGTTCTCTGACATGAGTTTGTTTGCCTGTTTGGTTTTTAATTATTCGTTTTTTTTTTTTTTTTTATTTTGTGTGCTTTGGTATCTTGCCTGTATATATGTCTCTGGAACTGGTATTACAGACATTTGTGAGTTGTCATGTGGTTACTGGAAATTGAACCAGGGTCCCCTGGGAGAGCACTCAGCACTTGGACATCTCACCAGCCCCTGCTTGTCTGTTTTATGACATAAGGTCTCTCACTGGCCCAGAGATCACCTATTGGGATAGTGTGGCCTGTCAGAGAACCTCAGGGATATACCCGTATCCACCTCTCTAGTGCTGGGATTTTAAGTTAGTGCTTTTTTAATTAATTTTTTTATTTTCATTTTACATATCGATCCCAGCTCCCTCTCCCTCCCTCTCTCTTTCCCTCTCTCCCACCCTCACAAGCCTCCCGACCACCCTCCCCTCCCATCCCCCACTCCACATGTAAGGTGATGCCTTCCAGAAGGGGTCATCTAAATCTGTCAATCATTTGGAGTAGAGACTAGGACTTCTCTCCTGTCTCTAGGTTAAGGGAGTATCCCTCCATGGGGGATGTGCCCCCAAAGTCCTTTTGTGCACCAGGAATATATCTTGGTTCCACTGTCTGAGGCCCCTTAGACTGCTCAGGCCTTCTAGCTGAGACCCATGTTCAGGGGGTCTGAGTCAGTCCCAAGTTGGATTCTCAGCTATCAGGCTGGGGGCCCATTAGCTCCTCCTTGTTCAGGTCAGCTGTCTCTATGCGTTTCTGTAGCCTGGTCTTGTCCCCCTTCTCTGCATCTGGAGTCCAGTTCGGCTCAGTGTTTAGTTGTGGGTGTTTGCTTGTTTCCATCAGCTCCATGATGGTGGATAAGTTAGTTGTCAATCTCATTATCAGGGAAGGGTATTTATCATTTATGGTAGCCTTTCCACTGTTGCTCAAATTGTTAGTTAGGGTCAGTCTTGTAGGTCTCTGGACATTTCTCTGTAATTCACACCACCAGAGAAACTAGGATACAAGGAGGATTCTAAGAGATTCACATAAGGGCCCTCACAGAAGGGGAAAGGGACAAGTTCTCCAGAGCACATGAGGAGTGGGGGGGTGTGGAAATGAGTGGAGAGGGAACTAGGAGAAAGAAAAGGAGAGGAGAAGAAAGGACGTTGGACTAGGAAGATTGAGTCAGGGGAGGAATAAAGGAGGAGGAGGAGAAGGAGGAGGAGGAGGAAGAGAGAGAGAGAGAGAGAGAGAGAGAGAGAGAGAGAGAGAGAGAGAGAGAGAGAGAGCATAAAAGAGGGGGCCATTATAGCTTTGAAGAGAAAACTGAACCTAGAAGTTAGTGCTTTTTTATGTTGGCTCTAGGGAATTAAACTCAAGTCCTTATGTTCGCATGACAAACATTTTTACCAACTGGGCCATTTTTTTCTGGACCTCTGTTTATCATTTCCTTTTAATTGAGCTGTTTTCTTTCCGAATAGGTCTTGAGGGGTAGGCATCCTGGGGGGCAAACCTCTTTAGATACATGTTTCAGACGCATTTAGTGCTGTACTGTGGTTCATCTTTTCATTCTTTGAACAGTGTTTTGGAAATGCAAAAGTTTTCACTTCTGAGAAAGCACAATTCATCTTTATTTTTTAAAAAACTCTTTTAAGAATTGTAGTTTTGATCTTACATTTCAGCCAGGATTAAAAAGGTTTTCTACTGTTTTTGTCCCAGAAGTTTTCTAGCTTGGTCTTAATATTTAGTTTCTAGGATCTATTTCTGTATGTAACATGATGTGAATTAAGATTCATTCTCTTGTTTATGATAACCCAATTGTTGCATTTATTCAAAAGATTCTGTTCACTGGCAAGATGGCCCGGAGGGTAAAGGCACTTTCTGCCAACAATGGCAACCTGAGTTTGGTCCCCAAGACCCATGTGATGAAAGGAGAAAACAGATGCCTACAGGTTGTTCTCTGACCTCCACACGCACTCCCTGATATGTATACTGCTGCCTACGTATACATGCATGCGCACACACACAATAAATAAATATAAAATATTAAGAAAGCAGATTACATATTGTCATCCTGATGCCTTCGTCAAATCAATTGACTAGATGGGTATGGTGACTCGGCATCTGTAATGTCAGAACTTGAGAGACTGAGTTTGATACCAGCCCAGGCTACATAGTGAGTTTTAGGTGAACCTAGGCTGGAGATGGAAAACCTGACTCAAACAAATAAAACAAATAGCTCAAAACACATAGGCATGGCGGTACACACCTCTAATTCAGAACTCAGGAGACAGCACGTTCAAGGCTAGCCTGAACTATATACTAAGTTCTGGAATGGCTAGGATTACACAGTGAAAATCTACCTCCAAAAACAAAATGAAACAAAATCAAAGACTACAATTGAACCTTCTAAGAAATGTGGCTCAGTGGTAGAGCACCTGCCTAGAATCTCCCAGTGAGGGGCCAAGGGCATAGCTCACAGACAGAGGACTTACCTAGCATGCACAAGATCCTGGGTTTATTCCCAATGTAACAGCAATCCTGGAAACAAACTGAGAGGTTCTCTTGGTCAGATTCCAAAGGTTTCTTCTTTTAGCAAACTCTTAGTTGATTTTGCTTACAATACTCAAGTATATAAACAATCAAACAGGCTGACAAAATGAAATCTGTCTCACCCACCTGAGCATGGATATCTCTCATACACTCACAAGAGACCACCAAAGAGACATCCACTTTGTTTTCAGAGGTAAGGACTCTCACTGAACCTGGAGCTCAACAAATAGACTAGACTTGCTGCCCATGGAGCCTCGGGAATTTACCTGTCTCTCCCTTCCCTAGGCTAGAGTAACAGATGCATACAATTGCAGTTGGACTTTTTAATGTTGACTCTGGGGCTTGAACTCAGGCTCTCATGCTTGCACAGAAAATGCTTTACCAACTGAGCCATCTCCCCAATTCCAGATGCATTTTTCAAGCAATGTAGTTTAACTGAATCTGTCAGGCTCATCCACTTGGGCATTGCTGTTGAGAAGCCCACAGAAATCATAATTTCCTAAGAGATAATATCTTGACTCTCATGTAAATATAAAATGAACATGTGTCAAAGATCTTATTCAATCTATTCATTAATGACATGTTAAGATTAGTTCAAAGAAAGTCGGAAGAGCTCGGTATTTAAAGATCAGTTTTCAAAGAAATATTAAGATGAGAATTTTCTTTAGCTAGTTAAAAAAACTTTTTAAGTTCTACAGGATATCAAAACATCATTTGAAGGCTAGATGTACTACTACGCAGAAGGTATTTGTTGGACAGAACCTCCCAGTTAATTGTAAGTTCACATTTCTTATACTTACAATGTGATGTGCCCCTACCCAGGTTCATGTTTTTGAACACTTGGCCCCTGCCTGGTGATGCTGTGTTGAAAGATTGTGGAATGTTTATGACAGTGGTTCTCAACCTTCCTAATGCTGAGATGCTTTAGTATAGTCTTTCATATTGTGGTGCCCCCCATAAAAATATTTCATTGCTACTTCATAACTGTAACTTTGCTACTGTTATGAGTTATAATATAAATATCTGATACACAGAAGATCTGATACACAAACCACTGTGAAAGGATTTTTCATCCCCTCAAAGGGGTCACGACCCACAAGTTGAGAACCTCTGTTGAGGGAACTGAGTCACTGGAGGAGGGTCTTGAGGTTTTGTGGCCTTGACCCACTTCTTGTCCACTCTGTTTCCTGACTACACATGCAGTATGACCAACTCCATCAATTCCCACCACCATGACTTTCCCCCCTGGGTGATCTACCTCCTTTCTTACACCATAAACACAAATCAAACCTTCCTTATGTACCATGCTTTTATTGGTTATTTTGTTGCAGAAATGAGAAAAGTAGCTAATAAAACATAATAGGAACTTTGAATGAATAATAATAAAACATGTTTCCTGTGTTGAGTGGATTGGGGCTTCTATATGACTGGCATTTTATGTTCCTCCTTTGGTTGACTTATTTCCAAGTTTGCATAATTTTTCTGAACATGCAAGGAAAAGTTCAACTTGGGATACAGAAACTTCATGCCATTTTGTCATTGGAAAGCTAAAAGAGTAGAATTGATCCTCATGATTGATTAAAGGACATCTACTTCCTTTTGCCCCAACTACAAAGCCATTCTGGGTCAGGGCCAAGGTCAGGACACAGAAATCTCAACTCCCATTACTCTACACACTATGTTTGAAATACTATTCAAAGAAAAAATGCTATTAGTCCCATGATAGACAGAATCAATGAAACAAGAATAGACATAAAATGTTAAGAACCTACTCTAGTGAGCATGCATGTTGCTGCGATAAAACACTGCCCAATAGCAACTTGGGAAGAAAAGGGTTTTGTTTGGCTTACATTTTGTGGCCAAGTGCTTCATTGGGGGAAATCAGGGGAGAAACTGAAGGAGAAACCAGAAGGAACGCTACTTACTGGCTCGCTCTCTGGCTTACTGACTCATGTTTAGCTAGCTTTCTTATACAGGTCAGTCCTACTTGCCTAGGGATAGTGCTGCCAACAGTGGTATGGCTGCTTCTACATCAATCAAGATAACCTTTCACAGTCATTGCTACAGGCTAACCTGATCTGGGCAGTCCCTCAGTGGAGGCCCTTTCAGAAGAAAACTCTAGGCTATGAGTGAAACTATTAGAACAGCATACATTAAAGAAAAGTAGCAGGAGCAGAAAGTGATTGTAACAGCTAACCCATTTTTTCCAATAAGGCTATTAAAGGGTGAAATGGGCTATAGCATTCCAAGAGGTCTTATTAAAAGCAAGAGCAGAGAGCTGATGCTGATGCACAGGATGTGCCTCTTCCCTGAAGATGTATGCTATGCTTTAAGCATGGAACACCTCCCCCCCCCCTAGACACTTGTATTTAAACACTTGGTCCCCAGCCTTTGGAGTGGAAGGCATGTCTGTCAGGTCTGGGGGAGTCACAGAGGTGCACCCCTGAGAGTTATATAAGCCTGGCCTTACTTATACTCAGAGTCCACTGCTTCTGTCAGCTGCTAGGAGGTTCCACACATACACACACTGACTACTTGCTGTAGCTGCCATGCGCTTCTTGCCATGATGGACTGGACCCTCTCTCCCAACCATGAAATAAAATACTCCCTTCTTTCGTTGAACTGATGCTGTCCCGTATTTTGCCACCGCAGAGACGAGAAAAAGAATGACTACAGTGCGTACTAGGGTTCTCAAAAGTGAACCAGTAGGATATTTACATGAGAATTATTGGGGAAACTGGGTCACACAGCTATGAAAACTATCCAGCCACTCATTCTGACAACTGGATAGATTGAGTTATTGTTGATGTAGCTGAATCTGATTCAGTGTCCTGAAAACCCGGGGAGGGGGGAGGTGCTGGGAGTGAATTGGAATCTGAAGGCTAGAAAGCCCCAGGGTTTTGATAGAGATGGGGAGAAGAAAGAAGAGAAAGTGGAGGGGAAAAAGAAAAGGAGGAAGAGAGAAAAGGAGGAGGGGGAACGGAGGAAAAGCCAGGGTTCCTATAGTGGGCTAATCCTCAATGAAACTGAAACCCTTGTGATCCAATCGGTCCCCCAGAGCTCCTCCTTGGAAAGCTACTATCTTGAGAAGTAATTCTATCACACCTAAATCTCATAGATATCTCAGATCTAAACTCTACCATATACCCTGCCCACTCTTGCAGAAGGGGAGGGAAGAAACCTCCATGGTTTTCTTAGTTCCCCAAACACAGGTAAAGAGACACTGCCATATTTTACATCAGAACATTTTAGAAAACATAAAATATTTTTAAAGAAGATGAAATATCTGTCTGCATTATGCCAAAAAAACGAATATGGAATATTATAAAGAAAGCAATTAATCTACACTTAAAACTAATTGCCTAACCCAGTGGGTCTTTAAATTATTCATTAGTGCTATTTAAAAATAATTGCAGTTTATAAGGACAACCCAATATGGATTTCTTTTAAGAATAAAATGAAAAAGATCTTTAAATTTTTTTTTTTTACAAATTGTTTACAGTTTTAAAAACAGGTTCAGTTTCTAGACCAGCTTAATATTCTCATTACCCCCTACTTCAATCTGATTACCTTTAGCTTTTACCATACCCATACTCCATGAGTTTCCCTGAAATTGATTCTGAACTCGTAAAAAAAGACTATGGTACAGTTTTGGAAGAATATGAAAGATGAGGAGATGGGACAATGCTGCAGTTAATAAAGTGTTTGCCACTCAGCATGAGTAAAAACCACACACGGTAGCATGTGTTTGCAATCTCACCACTTGGGAGACAGAGACAGGCAGACCCTGAAAGGTCAGGCTAGCCAGGCTAGTCAACAATGCAGTGAGAGACCCTGCTTCCCAAAATAAGACGGAGAGCAATCAAGAAAGGAATCCAAGTTGACCTCTGCCTTTTACACATACACATCACACGCACATATGTACACTCAAATGCACACACACACACACACACACACACACACACAGAGAGAGAGAGAGAGAGAGAGAGAGAGAGAGAGAGAGAGAGAGAGAGAGAGAGATGGCCCAGATATAAAAGTACCTTCATTTCAAGTATCTTCCAGTTCTTACAGGACCCAGGATCTCTCTGCATTCTCTCTCTGCTCTCTCATGTTACTTCATGCTGTACACACACACACACACACACACACACACACACACACACACACAAACACACTTCCCTCTGCTTCTTTCACTTCAGAGAGTCTTTATATCCATAGCCATTTAAAAATGGTAGAACTGGAAAGAACTTTTATCTAGCCCAGTGGTTCTTGCTCTATATTCATGGGCACTCCAGAAGTTCTACCATAGAATTAGTTGTTGAATTGCCTGGGCCCTTTGATCCCCTGTCCCATTCCCACTCTCTGCCTCCAAGTCTCCATTGGAAAAAAAATTAACCTTCTAAGGATGGTGCTTGAGGAAAGTGTCCTTCCTCCCCAACCAAAATTCAAAACTGATTTTCATGGCATAGATGAGAAAACCAAACCACAGAGATAGGCAATCAGGAAGCAGATGAAAAGGGACCAGGCCTCCTGACAGGCATAATTATTAGCCTACTCAAACTAGGCCAGGTTTGTGGGAAAGAACTTGGGGGTCAAAACTAACTAGATACAAATGTGATTTTATACTAGGAGTGTAGCTCAGTGGGTAGAGTGCTTACCTAGCATACAGGAAACCCTGGGCGCCATTCCCAGCACCACATAAACCAGGCATAGTGATACTTGCCTGTAATCTCAGAACTTGGGAGGTAGCAGAGGCAAAAAGACCATTCATGGCCATTCTTTGCTACATAGTGAGTTTGAGGCCAGCCTAGGCTATAGGAGACCCTGTAAACATTTCAACTAAATATGCCATCTCAGTAAGTTCCTATCATTTGCCTTTAGTTAATTCTGTGAAGACCTCTGTGTCCCAGTTCTTTCCTTTACTTAAAGAGGAGGTGAGAATATTAGCTAAATAAAGCTATATCACATGAAAAAATCCTTGAAAATAATGTCATATGTCCTCAAGAAACCACCCACTGAGAGATTATTTGTGTTGGTCAGTTTGGGAAATCCTCCTAGCCTTCCCCTAAGTCAACCTTTGCTTTCAGTTTTTCTGGCTGTAATGAGTATATGAAAACATGTGGTCCTGCACACTTACTGTTAGGATTGCAACACATGGGCACCAAGGAACTCTTGTAGCCTGCAGTTTCACTGGCATTCTTCTACCCAAGCACTGTGAATCCATGGGTACCCAAACCTCTTAGAGTTCTTCATCTAGATCCATCAATCTTCCTTCTTGGTCTTCCTAAAGCAAACTGCAGATGGGCAGGCAACCCCATCAGATGTTACACCATCATTTTGCATAGGTTTGAGAGGAACCATAGAAAAAGCTGGTCTGTTTAAACTAATTGTTAATGTGAAACTGACCTAAATTGTACATCTATATCACCCCTCCCTCCACCAAGGCTCAGGGAACATTGTGGAAGGAAGAATTAAGAATGTAGGGGCTGGAAGACAGGGAAGAGTACTGTGAAATGTTGTCATTGTGTTATGACATAGCTATTGAAATCATTATCACACAGTGACTGTGAGACATGTCAACATTCCATCATGGGTATAGGAGCAGGAAGGCCCAAAGCTCCCCAAGGAGCTACAGAGAAAGAGAGAGAGAGAGAGAGAGAGAGAGAGAGAGAGAGAGAGAGAGAGAGAGGGAGGGAGGAAGGGAGGGAGGGTGGGAGGGAGGGAGGGAGGGAGGGAGAGAGGGAGAAAATATACTTGTAGTTTTTAAATAGTTAAATCATTAATAGTTTGCTCATCACAATTTTCCACAAGTTGTTTGTTTGTGTGTGTGTGTGTGTGTGTGTGTGTGTGTGTGTGTGTGTGTGTGTATGTGTGTGTGGTCTAGTGTGTGTATTGGTGTATTGAGTGATGGAAGTCTGGGTGCCTGTGCACATATGTGTAAAGGCTAGAGATTTTCATCAGACTTCTCCCTTTATATTTCTCCAACCTATTTTTTTCCATAGACTATCTGATCACCATACTCCTGTAGTTATAATTTCTTTTCATTCTTATTCAACACAGCAATAGCCGGCATTATCTGCTATTATTACCCCTTTTTGTATGTATGGTTTTTCAGGACAGTGTTTCTCTGTGTAGCTCTGGTTATCCTGAAACTCACAGAGATCCACCTGCCTCTGTCTCCCAAGTCCTGAGATTAAAGATGTATGCCACCACTGCCTGGCTTATTACCCATATTTTAAAAGAAAATAAAGGTAGAAGAACAAAATTAATATGTTCTAAGATTTGTGGGCCCTGACAGATAAGTTCAAAATTTTCTGGTTCCAGTGGCTGTCTTCTTACCAGCCACCCAGTGCAGTCTCAAGATTTTAGCAGCTGATGAAAGAGACTGCCATGGTATCACAGATGCTCAAGACATATTTGAGAAATGAATGATGCAATGAGTGAATCTGCCAAAAGGCAAAATGTTAGGCATTTTGATATTGACTCATTTGAGTCTCATTTATTTTCCTCTAATTCTGAGAGTGTGAAAATAAATCTCCTTTAGGTTAAGTTTGAGTTAACAGGTTTTTCCATTAAAAGGAATAAGCTCCCAGGAGTTGCATACCATCAACATGATTAAAAACAAATTTATGGAAAAATATACTCTATTAGTTTTGCATTGCTAAGAATCAGATTACCTGACATAAATAACTTAAAGGAAAAAAATATTTATTTCCACTCACAGTTCCAGAGGGGCTAGTGTGTAGTTTCTTGGCTTTGTGTGTTTGGATGCGATAACACGATGGTGGTAGAATGGGAAGAGAGCTGCTTACCTGACAGGAGACAGGAATCAGAGAGTGAATCAGGAAGGGACCAGGTACCCAACAACATGGTCCTTTAGCACTTTCTTACACAAGGTCCAACCTCCCAAACTTTTAGCATCTCCATAAGCTAGAGAACAAGCTGTCAAGACATGAGGCTATGGTGGACACTTCCTATTCAGGTCACATTTCACAGAGAACACTCCACCTCCTCACTTCCAGGGCTGGGAGGCAACCAAAGCAGGGTGAAGATAGAGAGCTATCCGGAAAAATACAAACCAGCACAGACATGATTATTATTAATTTCATATTTGTTTCCTCTACTAAAGAATGCACTGAATGATAGGGTGCTGAATGATAGGTCAGTAGCCAAAAGTTCTTGCTGGTCTTCCAAAGGACCAGAGTGGGGTTCCCAGCACCCAGATTAGGGGACCTCCAGCCATCTGTAACTCCAGCTCCAGAAGATCCAATGCCCTGTTCTGGTTTCTGTGGGCACTGCATTCATGCCCATACCACTCCACCCCCAACACACAAATAAATACAAATAATAAAAATAAATCTTAAAAGATTGCTATTCACAAAGCCTAAGTTGGCTCCTAAATTTCTTTGGAGTGAATAGTTGATGAGTATGTTTATAAGATCAAATCAACAGGATGTTAAGCAATAAATTTATTTGACAAAGGTAAATATCACAATGGAGAGGTCCAGGTTTTTAGCATTCTTCACCAAAGCAATAAGTAAACAGAATTCTCCCAGAGCAAAGATGGAAATACAATTATTCAGTCTCTCCATGTTAAATTTTCCCCAGAAATTGAAATATTGTTAGCAAACAGAGATTTAAATTTTGTGCTCCAATGAAGTGGGAGATCTTATTTATCGTTTTGATTTCTCTGCATTCTACCACAGGGAAATTATGTAGCTTCTCACAGTACATGAAAGCAATACCAATAATTATGGAATTTGCTGCTTAGCTTGGAGATAGTTTTATGGATCTCTTCTGATCTATTGATTTGGTGACTGCTTGTATGGTAGGGATCTATGTACTCTAGCTGGATTGGAGTTGGACTCAAACTCATAATCCTTCTGATTCAGTATCCTGAGGGTTGAAGTTAGAGAGGTATACTATACAATCCTGTGTGTGACTATCCCTAAAACCTGTGATCCCATGTAATTTAAATGTATTTGAGACCATGCAACAAATCCCAAGGCAATCATTTGACTCATCAAAAAAAAAAAAATAGTGCAGATAGTGTTTACTGAAGGGGTGTATTGCTTAAGATATTTAGATCAGGCTGGGATGAGCTAACTCAGTCTATAAAGTCCTTGTTCCAGAAGTATGAGGACCCAAATTCGATTCCCAAGACTATTGTGTGACACTTTTTCTTGGAAGGCACAACAGACATATTATATACTCATCCCAGATAGGGAACCCAGGACAGACCAAGTGCAATTTGGTGAGCCAGAACCTATTGGGGTTTGTTACAGCAGGTCTCCCCGCCGGCTGCCGCTGGTCCTGCCGCCATGGTCCCACAACCACGTGTGCCCCAAATAACACTCAGAGACTCTGTATTTGATACAATCCTGTTGGCCAGTTACCATTATTGTTTATGGGCTAGCTCTGCCTTAATTATTAACCCATTTCTACTTATCTAAGTATTTCCACGTGGTCGTCTTATCCCAGAGCCACGTGGCAGGCGTCCTGCTCCTTCCCTGGGCTACATCTCGACCCCTACTACTTCCTCTCTCCTCCTCCTGGTCTCCTAGCCCTGCCTATCTTGTTATCTCATTGGCCACAGTGCTTTATTAACCAGTATGAGAAACATATATACAGAATCACATCTCCCATCATCTCCTCTTTTCTGTCTAAAGTAAAAGAAGAGGTTTAACCTTAACATAGCAAAATATATAACAGTAATCAAATAAGAATCACAGTTAACAATATTTAGTCCATTAACATTTTGTAAGACTTAAAGAAAATATCATCTATCCTATCTTTGTGAGGCTAAAGTCCTATATGTAACTTATCTTTAATCCTAACTAAGGAAAACTATAAGCATAACTATCTGTCTTCAACTCCTTCAAAGACCACAGAAGGATAATATATAAACTCTAGAAATGACAGAGACAATTCATTGCCTGGTCAGTCACCCAAAGTTCTTCTGTAATGTTCCATCTTCAGCCCATAGGACATAGTGTGTATCCAGACTCCTCAACAAGGCAGGAAACTTTTCTCTGTGTCCTGTAGACTGTCTGGCTGTCTGGCAGCCTCTTCCATGAAGCAGGAATCCTGTAGCAATGTCCATCTTGAGTCAGCAGTCACCTTTTTGTGGGTCCTGCATGTCCAGTTTCTACAACATAAAGTCAAACAGTCCAGAAGAGCAGTACCTTGCCCAAATGGCTAGTCTTGCCATATTAGAAGCAAACTCCATAATGTGTTTCTTCGATGTCCATCTTCCTTTCTTCTGTAGGTGTTGTTACCAGGAGCAGTTGTGCCTCACTGTCAAGAAAAACCCTAAACCATTTTAAATGCCATATTCTGTAGGTCTTTGAAAGGTTTGAAGAATGCCTATCCATCTCAAATACATCTCTGTATATCTAGAAATTCTAACTCAATTAACTCTAAGTTTTAACTATCATAGGTAATTCTCTAATCTGTATAAAATTATGCATTACATTTTCCAATGAGCTATATAAACACAATACCTAAACAAGAGGAGAAATATACATATCACAAAATTGACCTTAAATTGTATCAATACAAGAAAATCCATTCCAAAGCAAAGTATTCATATCTTTACCATAATTCCCTTTTTACCTTTAAAAAGATTGCTTGTGGTTATAACCATTTATAACCAAGCCCATTTAAATGAAAACAAACATTTATAAACAATATTTGGGAATTTGGGCGTCGTTCTTTCCAAACTACTTCCTGCTGGTAGAGGGCGCTGTCATGGGGGTCCAAAGAAGACGCAGAAATCTTGGCAGTAGTCTGCGAGGCTTTGTCTCAACTGCTTTGAATGTTGGATCATCTGGGGCATTGTTTCAGGGGGTCTGGCTTGATCAAACCACATAAGTCTGGAAAGAATCCATAGCTTTTCATTTTCTGTGGAAACAAAAATAGAAATCCTTTTCCCCAGTAACTTGTCCTTAGGCTTAAATTTTGGAGTCAAAGCATTTTCAAAATATATAAATTGAATTAATCCAGCAGCATTTCTTTTATTAGTAGTTGTTATTTTCTCAGCAATCAAATAATTTAAAGACAACAGAATCGCGTATAGTATCCAAAATTTCTCTGTGTTTTCCATCTTTATGTGGCTTTTTTTATTACTCTATTTATTCTACTTCTATTTTTACATATTTTGAGACAGGGTTTCTCTGTGTAACTTTTATCTGACCTGGAATTCATTGCATACCAGGTTTTCTTTGAAATCACAGAGATCTGCTTGCCTCTGTCTGCCGAGTGCTGGGATTAATGGCGTGTGCCATTATACCCATTCATTCTACTTTATTTTTTCTTTTTTAAACCATTGTACCCTGTTTCTTTTTCTCTCCCAAGACAGCGTATTTTTTAAAACACAGTGTAAACCTACATTGTAGCTCTTGTACACACCAATGAATTGTTAGCAGAGCTCTTTAAAAGCAAGACGGCTTTTTTGCCGCTTATGCTAATTGGAAACCTCCCTTAAAGGAGCCACGCAACTCTCTGTCTACAACAAAACAAATCCAACCGAGAAAATGTTGCTACCAATAAGTCTTGCTAGTCTCTGTTCCCTTGTTTCTAAAAACTATTTTTTAAGATTTTGTTAAGTTTTAAGTGAAAGTTTTCAATCCCACTTCTGACACCATTATGTTAAGGCAGGTTTCCCTTATTTGGGGCTGGCACGGCTGTGGGCCCACGTGGCGGCAGGACCGGGAGGCCGGCAGGGAAACCTGCCATAACAGGGATTACTAGCAAAAATATGAATGAAGTGTTGTTTATAGGCATAGGGATGACTCACAGCCTTCCCCAACAATGGTTACAACTTACAAAAACTACAACCCGGAGCTTCTGCACCATTTACAGGTGAGACTGTCTCTTCTAGGAAGTTCGACTGATGAGTCTCCTTCCCTACTAGTTATTACTGAGCTTCTCAAACCTTAGGAATGGCCCTGATAAATCTTGTGAGTTTTAGCTTTCCCAGACTTGTAAAGTTTGTTCAATTCTGAGGGCTCATGAGGCTCTGCCCTCATTCCTGAGAGAATGTTCTAGTTCTGAGAAAAATGATATTCAGTGCGAAGTCACATTAAAGCAGGGCATGGTTGTACATACTTGTGATACCAGCACTAGGGAGGCAGAGACAGGCAAGTATCTGGGGCTGACTGGTCTGTAATCCTAGCCAGGCCAGCTAGTACTAGGCTACCTCTTCTTAAAAAGAAAGATGGTGCTCCTGATAAATGGTACCCAAGATTGACCTCTGATCTACATATGTATGCATGTGTGTATGACTATTTACACAGGTACATTAGCACACACACACACGCACATGCACACGCACACACACACACACTAAATTAAAAAGAGACCTTATATCTGTAGCTTGAGGGTAATTTTATACAGTATTTTAATAACTGCACCTGAAACCAAGTTTGTGCTTAGTGAACTATCAGACTTACAGCAAGTGTTTGTGAAAAAAAAAGTTCCCGATTTTCTGTAGGGAGCAAGTGAATTCCTGAATTAGCATGAATTGTTTGGCATGAACATGGCCATGTCAAGGACCAATGTCTCAGCCCTATGGTCATGGTAAAGCCTTCCCCGGGAGAAGTTTAAAGGGATGGTAAAGAATATGACTTACCCACAATGCAACATGGCAGGTAATTTCTGCTACTGAATGACGTGAGTGTCTTGTGAAAGAGGTAGGCATGTTAACAGATGTGAGAACTAATGATATTATTCCCTGCCTAGACCCTCTATTCTCTATTGTGTCCCTGTGTGTATGGTGTGTGCATTCATGCATGTGTTTGTGTGTATTAATGCAAGTGCATGTGTGTGGGAGTCAGAGGACAACCTCAGCTATCTTACTGCCTTATTAGAGGCAAGTTGTCTTCTTGTTCACAGCTGTGTGCATCAGGCTAGTGGGCCATGGGTTCTGGGGATTCTCCTGTGTCTACCTCCCAATCATCACAGGCACTCCAGGATTACAGATGTATGTTACATTTTCCAGCTTTTAATGGGTGTGCCAGGGATTTGAACTCAGATCCTCATGCTGGAGTTTCAGCAAGCCCTTTATTCAATGGGCTGTCCCCCAGGGCCAACACCTATGTCTTGGTATTTAAGTTGTTACTTTCTCTATCCGATGCCTACTGTTCCATAACACTTGCATAAAGTATTACATGTCTTCATGGGGAGATTGAAGGCTGGGTTTTCAAGTCGACTGCAGACATGAGCAACAGAGATAAATAGAAGGCGAAAATAAGTGTTAGATGAATTCAAGGATAACATTCCAAATACTATCCTTGCCTAGAACCAAATTCTCTGTAAGAATTCCAGGGGAAGTAATTCTGAAATCACTCAATGCATGTTCTAGCAGGAATTTATTTTACTTGCTTCAATCCCATATTTAAAGAATCATTAGGGGCTGCAACGGATCATTTAGATTTTTCACTTATGCATAGCTAAATTTTATGAATAAAAATTACATGTTTTCGTGGTATTTGAAGGCTTGAGTACTTGCAAAGGTCTAAAGATGTGTCCTTCCACAATAGCAAAGGTCTGTGACTCAGTGTCACTTAATTGTCGTAGTGACCCTGTGAAGTAAGGGTAGTTATTCTCATATTAAAGACGAGGCGGGAGATGAGCATCTGAATAATTTGTTAAGGAAACAATTTAAGGAAAGGAATACTCATGGTTTTCCTTGTCCCAGCTCTGGTGTCTGGCACATAGCAGACATTTGGCATGTGGTCCCAGGTGTGTGTGGTCCCCAGACCTAAGCACGGACATCACCTGGGGACTTGCTATGGACATGAAATCTCAGTCTCACCAAGTCCTTCTCATTCTGGATATAAAATTCAGTAAGATCTGTTGCAATGAATCTTCCAGAAGTTTCTGAACAAGCTCTAGTGGGCTTCAGTTATCAATCTGACCCAGACTAGGGTCATCTGAAGGGATCTCAACTGAGGGATTTCCAAGATCATTTGGCCTGTAGCCACATTAGTGAGCAATTATCTTGATAGACAATTGTTGTAGTAAGGCAGAGGTCACTGCATTCAGGCCCACCTCTGGCAGGTGGTCCTGGACTATAGGTGAAAACCCCAGCAGAAAGATTTTTACAGCTTTTATGCCAACTGGATTCTTTCTTTTAAAATAAATATATTACTTTTCCTTGTGTGCATATGTGCCCCTGCATTCATGCCAACGTATGCAAACAGAGGTCAGAGGACAACTCCCAAGAGTAGCTTTTTCTTCTTCCACCATGTGAGTCCTGGGGATCAAACCCAGATCATCAGGCTTGGCAGCAAATGTGTAAATCCACTGAGCCATGTCACTGGCCACAACTGACTTTGTTCAAATTAATCTTTATGCCTTGCTCTTCTTGCTCTACTAAACGCCATGATGGGGACAGCTTTACACTATTGTAACCAGTTTGCCATGGTGTTCTGCCTTGCTGTGCTCCCAAAGCAAAGAAGCTAAGTGACCACAGTCTGAAGCCCAAGCCAAAGGAACCCTGTCCTTTCTAACATTGCTTTACTCAGATAGTGTATCATAATAACAGAAAGACAATTGACAAGATACCCTCCTATATCCTAATTCTCCAGAAGTGTGTGTGTGTGTGTGTGTGCGCGTGTGCGTGTGCGTGCATGCACCCAGGTAAACATACAGTTGTGTGCAGTTGCATGTGGAAATTAGAATTCAACCTTTACTATTGTTCCTCAGATGCCATCTACCTTATTTGTCGAGACAAGGTCTCTCATCAGCCTGGAGCTCACCAAATAGACTAGGCTGGTGAGTGAACACCAGACATCCTCCTGTCTTCACTTTCACAGGATAGAAATTATAAACATATGTTAGCATACTTGGCTTTTATTTTCTTTGAAGGAAGGCTACATCTTGTCTTCCTAGTCTCAGGTGTTCTACACAGTCAGAGAAACTTCTCTAATAATGAACTATAGAAATGATTCCTGAAAACATAGTTGTTTTTTTTTTAATTTGCTTTTCTCATTACATTGATTTATCCATTGTGTGTATACCTTTGTACGTGTGCACACACATGTGCTCCCATGAGCATGTGGAAGTCAGAGGATAGCTTTAATGAGTAGGTTCTCTCCTTCCACTGCGTAGAATCTGGGGTAGACTTCAGGTCATCAGGCCAGGCAAAAGGCATCTTCATCTGCTGAGCCATCTCACTGTTCCTTTGTTTTTTCTCTGTTTGTTTGTTTGTTGTTTGTTTCGGGAGTGCATATTAGACAACCCCTCTGCCTTTAAGCTAGATCCCCAGCCACACATATTTTTGTTGTTGCTTTTGTTTTTGTTTTTGTTTTTTTTTTTTTAAATGGGTTTTTGGGGATTGAACTCAGGTCCTCAAACATACAAGGCAAGTACTTTACTGATTAAGCTGTTCTCCCCAGCCACTCATGCTCTAATTCTTCAAGAAGCCATGTGCCATGCAAGCAGCCTCAGGCAGAACTCGCACAGAGCTGAGGGCCCACACTATGCTTCTCTCTTGCCAGTGTACAGCATTCCAACCCTGCCCTGCGCGGGAGATGATAGACCACATTTCCCCTTCCTTCCTTCCTCCCGTAATCTCCACCATGAGGGCCACCTGAGAGAAGACACTCTCATCCTCCACAAAACCAGATTTGTTCTTTGTTCCTTGCACAATGCAGTGAAAACCCGAATGAATTTTCTACACTGGCCAGCACTTAGAAGCTTTTCATCAACACGAGAATAAAGAGGGGGGGGGCAATTTTCCTCATGCCTGTTTACTGTGACCATAGCACTGAGAGAAAACAATTTAAATGTATAAATGACTGAAGATGGGTTTTGATGTAAAACAAGCAACACACTTGTGCTCATTATCCAGAATCACAGCTTGTTTGAGATGAAAAGGGCCTACAGGATAATCCTCCAAGTCCTCGCTAGATAAGTTACAACAGTATTAAAGGCCATTTATTCAAACAACATCAACAAACGTTATGTGGGGGCCTGGGGAGATAAATCTGGTACCAAAGTACTTTCTGTACAAGCCCAAAGGCCTATTTAAAAGCCATCTGGGGTGGCATGTGCTTACAAATGCCAACACTATGGAGGTGGCTGGAACTCACGGCCAGCCAGACTAGGCCAATCAATGTGATCTCCATTCACTCAACCCAACCGCAGTAGACAGGTGACAGAACTAGAGAAGATCAGCTGCTGATAAATGATAAAATGGCTGCTGGGGGTGGAGTGGGGACACCAGTATGAAGAGATGCTTAATGGAGTTGGGAAGTTGCGGCGCCTTTAATCCCAGCACTAGAGAGGCAGAGGCAGGTGGATCTCTGTGAGTTTGAGGCCAGCCTGGTCTACAGAGAAAGTTCCAGGACAGCCAGGGATACACAGAGAAACCCTATCTCTACAAACCAAAAAAGGGGGAGGAGCTTAACTTCAGAACTGAGGAGGAAGGTATGTGGGCAGTATCATTCCATGAGAGCACACCAGCATTTACCTCTGTTTTCTTGACTGGGTACTCAATGAGACCAGCTGTTCTAGCTCTAGCCTGCTTCAATGAGTGCAGAGCTATACAAAAAGCAAGAGTGTCCTGCCATGTAGGCTTCGGGAGGATTCACCAGAAGCAACACCTCTGTAATCCCAATACATGGGAGGGAGAAACAGGTGGACCAGATGTCTAAGATAATTTTGCCTACGTAAAAAGTCTGAGGCCAAGCTGAACTACACAAGACCCTGTTAAGAAAGACAGAGGGGGTTAGACAAGTGATGAAAATATAAAGAGTATATCCAAACAGGACCAATAGTGGAAAAGGGGAGGGGCACAGAGACCCTATAAAATACCCAAGCCAGCATCCCTCTGGCAGACTGCCAGCCTTAGGGCCCCTCCCATACCACAGGATTAGAGCTTAGACTTTTCTCTTGTGGCCTGGTCTTCGGTCTTTCCTAGCTATTCAAGTCTTTGTCTCTACCAGGGAATGACTTCAGCAATGCCCCCAAATGGCCACTATCAACCCTGTCACAGTTTTACACCACCATAGGGAAAACGGCCTCTGACACCACGTTTCTTCACCGCTGGGAACTGAAATCCCTCTAAAACCATGAGCCAATATAGGCCTTTTTCCCTTGAGGCATTCCCGCCAGGCATTTTGTCATAGTGACATATAACCATGCACCCTGTGTCTGTAGAGGAGAGTGCTTAATCCACAGCACTCTAGGTGCTTTTGTTTAGCATTACAGATTTCCAATGAGATTTTCATTTCCTCCCTGTTAGATATCACATTGCAAAGATCATATTTCTCTTTGTGTTTTCCTAGCCAGGAAATCCTTCATCAACTTCAATAAATCCTCCTCTCTCCCTCCTGAGCCCTCATCTTGTCTGTTTTCTGTGAGAGAGAACAACTGGTTGTTCTTAGGACAGCATAAAACAAAACTTCACATCTGCCCACTTGAGCACAATGTAGGAGTTCAGATAGTTCAGCATCAGGCATCTGAGCATTCATTATGTTCCATTATGTTCTCCCACACCAGTGCTGATGGGTACAAAGCCAAGCTGACTCCAGCTAAGCATTATCGCGGGGAGGGGGGATGCTGGAGGAAGCAGTGAGCAAACTAAGGCATCCCCAGAGTGTCATCACTTCTCACATGCTCATCATCACTTCTCAGCCTCACCCTAGCACTTCATGTCCACTCACCCATTGCCCCTCCTGGACACCACCACCAACACACACACACACACACACACACACACACACACACACACACACACACACACACACACACACGCCTCTTTGCATTTGCCCTTTCCCCTACTTTCTCAGCTATTTTCCCACCCACCCCACCCTGCCCCTGATTCATTTACAGCCTCTTGGGTGATCTAGAATATTCTTACTCTCTCAGTCCAAAACTACAGCCTCTTTAATACAATGCATTTCTTTTTTTTCTTAATGTTCTATTACATTCATTTATTTGTTTGTTTGTTTGCTTTGCATGTAAGAGCGCATGTACACACCCATGTAAAGAGCAAAAACAATCTGTAAGGATCTGATCTCTCCTTCCATCATGTAGCTCTTGGCAACAAGAACTTTTACCTGCTGAGCCACCTCCTGACCAGCCTGGTTTGCATCTTCTAACTTCTCTTGTGTTCCCATTTGAGTCTAAAATATCCTCCAAAGTCTTATGTGTTTGAATGCTTGCTTGCTCCCGATAGTTGGTGCTATTTTGGGAGATTGTGGAAACTTCAGGAAATGGGGTACACAGGTAAAAAAAAAATAAGTCTTTCAAGAAGAATTTCTAGAACATGATATCTAGACCCCAGTATGAGCCAAGCCTTCTCTGGGTCCTGATTCCACAGTGATGTGGCAACTGCCCTACACACACACACAAACACACACACACACACACACACACACACACACACACACACACCACACTGGGTTTTGTTTGATTGCTGCTTTTGTTTGCTTTGTGTTATCTTTAAAAGGTTGGTTTGCTTTTGAAATAAGGTCTCACTGTGTAGCCCAGGCTGGCATTGCACTTGCCTCTATTTTGTAGTAGTACTCATGCTGGTCTGGTAGCCAAGGTAACTAATGAAATAGAACAATAGTGATAGTTAGGTCTATGGGAATAGTAACTAGGATGTTGATACTCCCTGGAAAAGGGAGGAAGGAGAGGGTCACAGGACCGTCACTTGGGATTCCAGCCTTTACTCCCTCTTTACCTCCCCCAGCTGCAAGGGATCTTGGAGGATGCTAAACAGAAAGTAGAATGCTATCTGAAAAGGTACTCCATGATGCAGCTTCCATGAGGTAGCACTCCATCACCATAATCTGATGAGACTTGGAGAAGGTCTCCACGAGCTAACAAAATCTTTCTCTATCACCGGCTTGAACAGTTACTGTTTTGCAATTAAATTCACTCAGGAAAATAGGAGCATTACTGTGAGGAGTAGATAACCAGGGAAAGGACAAAGGCAGGCAATTCCCAGTGATGTCAACAGAAAATTGTCTGACTCCCTGGGACAGGCTCTATGAAGTAGCTGCAACCCTGGGAAAGACTCTATGATGTTAGGTGCATCCCTGGGTGACACCCTGAGGTTTCAGTGTCATGGAGAGAAGTTGAGAAGTAGAGATGCCAAATGTGGCTCTGAAAACCATCATCTCCCTGCACACACAGCCAGGACTTCTGGGTCAAGTTCAATAACCCCACAGAGTCCCTGCAGCCCATCCTCCCATTCACTTTTACTGAGCACACTAATAATGTGGTAGAAGGTTTTCTAATGTAAAAATAAACAAAACAGGTTGACATTTTATTAGGTGATGTGAACATTGTTTTGGGTTGTTGAATAAAATATCAATGGTCTCTTTCTTCCTCTGTCTCTCTCATACATGGGAAGAGACACAGCATGCAAGTGTCAACACACCCAAGAAGATTCTCTCTCCTCTTTCTCTCCTCTCCCTCCTCTCTCCCCTTCTCTCTCTGTATTGCTAAGGATAGAACCCACAGCCTTGTGTATGTTGAGCAAGCATTCTCCAAGTGAACTGTATCTTCAGTCCCCAATACAGGATCTTATTTGGAGTTTGAGTTTTCACTATTTTGGTTTGTTTAGTATGCCAACATCTCTGGCATACTAGGTAAACATGGAGCTGCTGAGCTATATATCCCCAGCCACAAGATTTTGAAAATAAATGCCCTTGCTGCTCAATTTGAGCAGGACATTAAGAGTGTCTTTGGGTAGTAAGAGTCTGTCAATAGTGAGAAGGCTTGCAGGGACGGTGTTTACTTAGTGAATAAAGATCCTGCTGTGCTGGGAACCATGCAGAAGGAATGCCTGCAATGGAAAATATGAAATCCACTATCATAGGGCTTACAGCAGAAACTATTGTTAAAACATTTTTGTAGTAATGGATGGAGAAGAACAATGAAAGAGCATATATCTAAGTGTTGTCACTTCTTCAATGATGAGGCAGTAACAGGGCTTGTCTCACAATCAGCCTCTTATCACAGAGAGCTTCAATGGTCTGAGTGTGACACATTGACACTGGGCCAGTGCATATGCTAGCCTGGGCTGGGCCCATGGCATTTTATACAGAACTTGCAATACTCTAAGTGACTGACTAAAGCGTGTTCATTTCTATTGAGTCCATGGGTTGCTATGATGGCAGAAGAGAGCTATTTAAAAAAAAACCCACTTAGACTTTTCTTGGTCTGACTCCCTCCACCTCTGTAGCATTAGGCCATAAGTTTCCATGTCTTTGGAAGATGTAGACCATTTTCTCTGATGTGTACTGGCTCTCTCTGTGTCTCTCTCTGTCTTTATCTGTCTCTGTCTCTTTGTGTCTTTCTTTTTCTGTCTCTCTGTATCTTTCTCTCTGTGTCTCTCTCTGTGTGTGTCTCTTTCTGTCTCTCTTTCTTTGTCTCTCTGTCTCTCCTCTTTCTCTCTCTCTCTCTCTCTCTCTCTCTCTCTCTCTCTCTCTCTCTCTCTCTCTCTCTCTCTCTCTCTCTCTCTCCCCTCTCCCTATCACACTGCATCCAGGCAGGGATCCACTACAAAGGCAGAGACCCTGGTCCCACAACATGGGTGCCTGTAGGCTTATAGAAAGTGGGGATGGGGAGAGATAACCAGATAGGGCCCCCTAAACCTAAAATAACCCAGAAGCCTTCAGAGACAATAGCACTCAGCTCCAAGTGTCCATCTCCATGTGCTTGAAGCATATATACTATTTGCAAATAAACTTTGGTTTTGTTCTGCTTTGAGCACTTGCGCTATCTTTCAATTCTTTAAGCTTGGTAAGCATCATCATTGCATGGGTGTTTCAGGCTCAAGGAAAGGAAGCCAGCCGGAGTGCATTGTCTTCACATGGGATCTTCATGGGATGAGTTCTAGCACCATGACCATGTTGAAGAAGGGTTTCATTAGTGTAGAGAACCGTGTAGTGCCATGCCTTAAAGTGGTGCTGGCTTCTACCTTACACCTTCCCGCTGGTAAAGACTCTCTGGGTAAACAAGCCCTTAATTGGTTAAGTCTGTTCAGCCTGTCTGCTTCCACATTAGAGTAGCCTATCTGCAGAGTCCACGTGGCTCACTGGGGTTGGTTAGCTCAAGGGTATTTAAGCCTGTGCAGGGGCTCTCTCGCTCTCTCTCTCTCCCTGCGGGCCAGAAGCAACATGTTTAAAGGATCCTAATTAAAACTGCATGAAGAAGATCTACCCGGAGTCGAGTCTTCTTGCTGGCAAGGGCAGGCGCATACACATTAGGAGAGAGCCATTGTGGGAGCCCTGAAGGAAAAGAATTTATCCCTTAATTCAATTCCCTTTAGTTATGAAGAACAAATGGAGCCTCTGGCTCATTTTAGTTTTCAAGGATAGAAGGTAAATTCTGTGTCACGTGACCTAGCCTACATGCCAGATGTCCAGAAGTCACAGCACAAAAAGCCATTAGATAAACATCTCTTAACTAGAGATATGGCACAGCTGCTAAGAACTCTCACTTGCCAGGCAGTGGTGGTGCATGCCTTTAATCCCAGCACTCAGGAGGCAGAGGCAGGTGGATCTCTGTGAGTACAAGAGCAAGTTCCAGGACAGGCTCCAAAGCCACAGGGAAAAAGAAAGAAAGAAAAAGGAAAAGAAAAAAAATGAACTCTCACTGCTCTTGTAGAGGACCCCAGTTCATTTTCCAGCACTCTTATCTGGCAATTCACAACTGCCTAAAAGTCCAGCTCTAGAGGATACAAAGCTCTCTTCTGGACTCCACAAGCCCCCACAGCTACACAGGCCCATACTCATACAGATTCACGTAACTGAGAAAAGAATAAGCCTTGGGGCCAGGGAGATGGCTCAGTGGCTAAGAGCACTGGCTATTCTTCCAAAGGACCCAGGTTCAATTCCTAGCACCCACGTGGCAGTTCATAACCTGTAACCCAAGTTCCAGGGGATCTGACACAGTCATAAAAGTGCACTAAAATAAATAAATTATAAAAAAGAATTTAAAAAAGAATAAGCCTTTAAAAATACAGTTAAAATTTGAAGTTGAGCCTGGGTATGGGGCAGGGGCTCACAGCTACAAAGGAAGGGAGAAACTTCAAGGCCACAGTATTATCTTCTCCCTGTATACCGAGAGAGAGAGAGAGAGAGAGAGAGAGAGAGAGAGAGAGAGAGAGAGAGAGAGAGAGAGAGCGCATCTCGGAGGTGTGTGGCCTGATTTCTGAGCAAAGGAGGAGAATCGGCTAGAGAATGTGTGATCTAACACCTATGTCAACACAATCCTGACTTTCATTCATCTTGGTGAAACCGAGCCCCTCCTCCAAAGTCATGTTTTACAGAAGCTGGCAATGGATATAAATTCCAGGAGGGAGGACATTGCGTCTTACTTTTATTTGATTTCTGCAGATTCCTGGTATACCATTGCTCCAGCATACCAGGGGCATCAGCAAGAAGACAAGTGGAGGAGATGGGAAGTAGAGTTGTCAGGGAAAGGTGGGAGGTCCCAGAGAACTGTTCACTCATTTGCCTGTAGCATTGTTTGATGGGAGCATGATGAATCAAACAGGGGTAACAGCCACAAAACAAAACAACCCCCCTGTAGCTTGTATGTTTTCCGCCAGCCCGCCCGCCACCAGTCTGGGCCCATAGCCGCGCCAGCCCCAAATAACACACTGAGACTCTGTATTTGATACAATCCTGTTGGCCAGTTACCATTATTGTTTATGGGCTAGCTCTGTCTTAATCATTAACCCATTTCTACTTATCTAAGTATTTCCACGTGGTCATCAGGGAGCAGCCGCCGGCATCTTCTTTCTCCATGCTCTACCTCCTGACTCCTCCTTACCTCCTAGCCCCGCCTATCTTGCTTTCTCATTGGCCCAACAGTGCTTTATTAATTAACCAGTATGAGAAACATAATAACAGAATAACATCTCCCATCACCCCCCAAAAAAAACAAAAACAAAAAAACAAAAACAAAAAAAGGATAATCACAATTCATCACAATTCACATGTAGTATCTTATCTCATTCTTTCAATTATCCCATGTGGGCTTCAAAGATTAAAATACACACACACACACACACACACACACACACACACACACACACACACACACGCCCAATTCCTAACAAGTGTTCAATAAATGATCATTGGCCTTTTTGGTTCAGCTTCTTCTAGATCTCTCTGTTAAATCAGACCAGATGTCTGCTGAAACTTTCAAGCTTCATCGGTGCAATTTCTGTCCGCTGTAGCCTATTTATGGGCATTACTTTATAGTACTCTGTGTCGCCAATCATGCCTGTGACCAAATCACAACCTTCCAAGAAAGCAAGTGTCCCAAAAGGACTGAAGGAGAAGTGTCAGGTGTGGCCACAGCGGTGGCAGAGTTCTTTGCTGGAGTTAATGGTGGTTAGCTAGTCTCTGAGGGGTCCCCTGAGTCCCTCTGCCACTAATTAAGAACAATGCAGAAGGAGGCATCCTTGTCCCCAGGGCTCCTTCTTCATCATTTCTTGTGTCTCTTATTCTTGGTAGCCATTAGTGCAGACTGTCCTCCTTATTTCTGATTGGTAAAAATAAACCAGGACAAATGTGTCCAGAGGAGCTAGCAAGCCTGGGTGCCCAGGCAGTGCCTCATGGGCCTTCCCTGAAACGTGAGCCCTTATCACTGGGAGCCTTAAACTTACTTGTCCTTTCCTCCATCAGGATTTGTAGAGGGCTTGTCTATACATCAAGCATTCATCACTAAATCCCAAACTTACCAAAATAACAATGAATGCAAATATCCACCTAATGCCTGAGAGCCCTCAAGTCTATTTGACAAGGTGCCAACCTTGGAAAATTCTAATCAGATTCCAACAGCTTAAAAGAGTCCTTGACCTAGGCTAGCCCATGCCTATGTCAGTTTCACCAGCTCACACTCCAGTTTCTCCCCCTTTCCCTTCTGCTGCAGTCCCTATAAAATCAAATTCCAGTAAGTTTGGGTACCTGTGTCTGCCAGCAGGGACAAGGCACAGCCCCACGGGGTCACTGGCAATAGCCTGAGGAGTTCCCGTAATGTTTTAGGAACCTCAATTCAGATGAAATCAGATTGGATTTGACACAGTAAAGAATTTCAAGTTAAGTCAATATGAAGCAGAATTTGAGTTTATTAAAAGACATTTTCAATAAAGATTCTAAGCACAGGGGTTAAGGAAAATGGGTGATTAAGAAAGATAGGATCTATAGGTGCTGTATGGGCTTCTTAGGGGAAAGTCACAATTACATGTGTGAGCAGTGGATTTGTATACCATTTTGGTGGCCCTCAAGCTACATCTCAAGGAATTGCTAAGAAACCGTCTATTCGTTCCACTCTCGTTTTATTAAGTGTGGTTGTAGAGTGGCTCTTGGCAGGGTGTCTTATGGATGGATTTATATTATGATATAATAAGACCAGGGACGAATAGAGTTAAACAAGGGGCTAGTGCATGTCCATTCATTGGAAATAAGACTTCTGGTGAAAGCTCTACATGTTTACAGCTGGAAGGAGGCAAAGCAAATGTTGTTACTGTGCTGATGTTCTTGCATTTATCTAGGGCTGGCTTACAGGTCAGCAATTTAGTCCATTGACATCACAGTGGGAAGCATAGCAGCATGCAGGCAGACATGGTGCCAGAGAGGTAACTGAGAGTTCTGGCTCTGAATCGGCAGGCAGCAGGAAAAGAGTGAGATGCTGGGCCTGGCTTGAGCATCTGAAACCTCAAAACCCAGCCCCAGTGACACAAAAGACCACCCCAATCCAACAAGGTCACACCTTCTAGTACCGCCACTCCCTGTAAGTTTGTGAAGGTCATTTTTATTCAAACTCCCACAGGTATCAACCAGACTCTAGAGTAAAGGTCTCCTTTCCCTTCCTGTGCCTCCTTAACTATCCATGCTCTTCTATCCTGCTGCAAATGACCATTAAGTAATAACACTTGGTTGGGCGAATCCACCCACTGCATCCCCGAGCATCATCCATCCTTCCTGCCCTCAGTAGACACAAGACGAATGATTTGCACCAACATGGGCCTTGGTTACCTTTGCACTTTGTCCAGTTAGAAGAACCACCAAGAGGTTAAAAAGTCAGGAGGAAAGGTCTGACTCTATACTAGGTAAGACTGGGTGTCTTCAGTGGAAGAGAAATGCTCATCAGCACCAGCAGCCAGCAGCCAGCAGCCAGCAGCCAGCAGCCAGCAGCCAGCAGCCAGCAGCCAGCAGCCAGCAGCCAGCAGCCAGCAGCCAGCAGCCAGCGGAGGATCTGCCCCTCAGAACATCCACTAGGTAAAGGCAATGGATCCTTGGCCAAACCACAGAAAAGATTTTTAAGAATCAGAGTGTAGCAAAGCTAGTAAGTTTATTAAGTAGAGGTAAGAGATAGTGTGTGCCTACAACTTAAACATGAGAGAGAGAGAGAGAGAGAGAGAGAGAGAGAGAGAGAGAGAGGAGAGAGGGGGGAAGGGAGAGGGAGAGGGAGCGAGAGGGAGAAGAATCTACGGGAGGGGGTAGGGTAATGGAACAATTTGTGAAAAGAACGATATACACCTGGGTATAGGCTTCTCCAGGGAGTCACACTTAGCTGTCTCTGAAATGGCTGTGTGTGTGATTTTATGCCTTCCAAAATTACTGTGTTCAAATGACACAGTTAGTTTACAAAGTTTTAAAGATGAAGTAGAGTTTAAACATTAAGTACAAAAAACTATGGGCTGGTTGACTTATTTCTCTTAGGAGCATTTTCTATCTGCACATGAAATTGTAGGAAGTTTTGAGTTGATCAGATGTAGGCACAAGAGACAAGCGAAGGTATGGGTAAGTCAAGATCGCCTTAAATAAACGCAGTTTGTTTAGAAAGATCTCTCAGCCAGGCTGGCCCCCTAAGGAGCTACATGGCTAAAGATGACCTTGAATCTCCTCTTCTCCTGCATACACCTCCCAAGTGCTGAGATTAGAGGCCTGGGCCACCACAACCAGCTCATACTATGCTGGAAACGGAACCCAAGGTTTTGAACAGGCTAGGTTGAGTATTCTACCACCTCCTCTGTCCCCATGTGGTTTTTTGTTTTGTTTGTTTTTTACATTCTCATTTGAGTTCATCTTAGGAAAGTGCATATTGCTGTCTGTAGACAACCATGACTTTGTCATTTGTCATTGAACTTTCTGGTGCTCAGCCAGCAGGAACTGCAGAGCAGATCCCTGGTGAGGGGTCTCCCTCCTTTCCTACATGCCCTCAGTTTTCTCAGTCTTTTTATTCTGCCTGGGATCGATGGGGTTGCTAGGGTTTCCAGGGTTTCTTTTGCCTTCATCCAGAGATAGAGGGCTCCTCTGATGGAATCAGCTCCTGCAGAATGTGGAAACACCCCCCACATTCTTAATTCTGACCCAGAGGTAGTAACAGCCTAGACACTTGACTGCCTCTAGCAGCTGGCTTAACCCGGCCCACATCTGTGTAAATAGTCCTGTCTCTCCACTCCCTTCAGCTTCTTCTTTGGAGTGTGCCATCTGTTTCCTGCAGGGACCCGACTGAGACAGATGTTTACATAAATACTATGAGACTAAAGGATTTAGATCAATCCTGGAATTATTTCCCCAGTGAATATGGTGTTTTATAGAGGGTCTCATTTGTAAACTTAACCAAAGGGTTTTATAGATGACTATCTTAAGAAATGTTTCTGCCATCTCTTTTCTCCCCAGACACGTTCAGGAAACTTAAAATATTTGGGGTTCCATCCTCCTGGATTTGGGGGCTGAAAGAATCATGGATGATTGAAAGATTGCAAATTTGGGGCTCAAAGGGAACTCTGAGACAGACGTTCATTTTAATAAATAATTTATTAAAAGAGATACTAGCAGCATAGAAGGACAAGCAGACAGCACCATGGCAGGGACACTGAGGAAAATTCTGGCTCACAGAGAGAGAGTCCCTACTTAACAGCAGAGAAAATAGGAAACTCTGTGCCACGTGACTGATGGGTAGTCTATGGGGCATGCTTATGGTCAGGCTGCCTTTGACTGCTGGCTGGTCAGGGAGAGATGGCCAGGGAGACATGGCCAGGAAAAGATGGTCTGTCAGCCTGAGAGCTGTATGCAGAATTGGCTATGACATTAGGGAAGGCAAGAATCTCTAAAACCAAGTTAATGGAAGACCCTTACAAAATGGAGTGACTGCTCTTGCAGAGCACCTGAGTTTGTTTCTCGGCATCCATGTTGGGCAGCTAACAACTGCCTGTAACTCTAGCTCCAGGGGATCCACCCCCCCCCGGATTCCATGTATAATTGCACTCATGTACATAGAGTAAAATAAATCTAAAGAAATGGACTGGCCTTGGCTACGAAATACTACTTAACATCTTCAAGGCCTCCCTGCCCTAAAGAACTAGACAGAAATGTTCCCCCAAACACTGAGATGTCTTTACAATTTGAGATTGACCTGACATTCAAGTCCTTCATTCTCTCCTCCCAGAGTATGCCTCTATGGTCATAACCCCCAGAGCCTCTGCCCTAGGTTCATTCCAGCTTCTTCTGAGGACATCTCCCTATCTTGCTAAACACATCTATGCCCACTTCTCTCATTATTTATATTATAGTCCTTTGGGAAGGTCAAGTCCTTACATCTCTACACTAACTTTTGCCTGCTACTCTAAGCTGCTTAGTATTTCATCCATCTTTGTTATTTTCCTTCTTTACATTATTAATGTCTTAATATTTGCACCCATGAGAATCTGGGTTTGATCCTCAGAACATATGTGTTTTTTAAGTGTATTATCATAGCTCGTGATTGCAATCCCAGGACTGGGCAGGTAACAAGCCAGTGAGATATTCTGTTCCCTAAGCTGGACAGTATGAGGAACAACACTGGGAGTGCCTCCTCATTCATGCAGTCACATATGCACGCATGCTGCCATACACAGGTACAGCAGCACACACATGAACATACACACAATACATATACAACACACATACAAAAAACAAAACAAACCCAGAAAAACAAACCTTTTCAAGCTAGAGAAGAACACAGCTGATAATATTTTGGGGTCCATGCTTTTTTGTCCATGCACTTAAAAATACTGACTTCTAGGTAATTTTAAAGTCTTCAGACAATGACAACACTAGCAGAATCTAGATTAAGTCTCTGGTTCTCAGATTTTGAACCCCTGGCCACTAAACTATTTCATACAAGTAAATCAACAATTCAACCATCTGCAAAATCTTATTGATCACTAGACCTATCATCAAATTATCAATAAGGTCCAAAAGCACAGCCTCATGTTCGCAATTTCTGAAGATTCGATCTATTTTCAATTATGTGCACTTATGTGTATCTGTATGTGTGTATGTGCCCCATAAGTGCAGCACCCAATGATTCCAGAAGAGGGAGTCAGATCCACTGGAACTGAAGCTTTAGGCAGTTAGAAACTACCTAATGTAGATTCTGGGAACTAAACTCAGGTCCTCTGAAAGA
Source organism: Cricetiscus sungorus (assembly GCA_030556225.1). NCBI lineage: Eukaryota > Metazoa > Chordata > Mammalia > Rodentia > Cricetidae > Cricetiscus > Cricetiscus sungorus. The sequence goes on from JANBXA010000044.1 coordinate 17,174,829, forward strand.
ACAGTAATCCTTAATTGCTGGGCCATCTCTCCAGCACCCAAAAGCATATTGTAAACCACTTCTCATCCTCAACCCTATTCAGCATTTCTGAAGGAGAGAGATTAAGTTAAAAGTGATGAGTCTTAGAAAGCATCCCTACAGTGCTGTTTTTTTTCCAAAGACTTAATCAAGATTAATTAAGTTTTAATTATATGTGAAGCACAGAGCTGGATGCTGTGATGAATTCAAAACAAGTATAGGCATGGCCAACCTTGACAGCATTTTCTCTACTATAAAGATGATTCAGCATGAGACCAGAACTGAAATCCAGATCAGTCATTTCTTGTTGTGCTTGTGTGGTTCAGATTCTAGATCCACGGACAAATCAAGCAAACCTAGGTTCAAATAAAAATCCATGAAACTACTGCTAATTCCTTCACAGCATTTTCTGAGAGATAAAATAGCATTACTAGTGGGCTGGGGAGATGACAGCAGGAAAATCACTTGCTCTGTAAACGTATGAACCTGAATTTGCTCCCCAGAACCCACATGAAAATGCCATATGAGGTGGTGCATGCCTGTAATCCCAGAACTGGGAGAGATCGAGGGCAGAGGAAATGCAAGGCTCCCTGGCCAGCCATTCTAGCCTAATTAGTGAGTGCTAGTCTTAAAGAAGGTAAATGGCTTTTCTGAGAATGACATCTGAGTTTGTCATCTGGCTCAACATACATGTACACACACTTGCACAAGCACCTGCATATAGGTAAACATACACACACAGACAAAACATTACTTGTATAAAAGCTATTACTACAGTGTTTTGACATGGTACATACTATGCCAGTGTCCAATAGTCACATGGTTAAACAGATGGATGTATACCAGTAGTTTACTATCTGGCTGGAAAACTCAGAAAAGTATAATAAAACTACAAGAAAAGAACTGTAAAGTATGCCCTGGATGTCATATAAACTGCCTACTTGTGACAGGAATAAAGTGGCATGAAATAGCATTACCTATATACAGAGTATGTTTGGCCAAAATACACTTTGGAAAGAGGAAACCTTGAACTGGGTATAAAAAGGAGCATAGAGCCAGCTATGGTGAAAAGAAAGAGGTGCCTCTGGGTACCACACCAAATAGAACCACTAAAGCATCATTTAGCACCTAGCGCTGTTGCCTTCAGCTGTATTCTGTGCCTCTTATCTTGAAATAATGCAAACTCATAATTCCCAGCTTTAGTCCTTCTATTCAGACATCCCCAGGATTTTTAGAAATAGCAGCCTATGTGAAGATAGACTCATTGGGTGTCTATGTTCAAAGTACTTTCCTTAACCTTGTACCTATTCTTGTACCAAAGTCCCTTGTATTCAACAAAGGAAAGCATCTCTTCCTCTACTTGGTACTTCAAGTAAAATGATGGAGAACATCTGTAAGCAACAGCCTAGGCTCTGGCTGCCTCCAGAAAGCTCCTCCATTAGAGCACTTGGTCTAAGGGCCTATCTCTATGCTCAAGTACAAGAAGTTCATGATGGGAATGGAATGAGCTATCACATTCTTACTCTTTTCCTTTAGCAAGTGAGGATTGTATCCAGGGACTGTGCATGCTAGGCAAGCTTTCTACCACTTTTACAAGCTAGAAAATCTATTTCCTCTAGAGGAAAAGAATACTTTCTTTGTTGGTTAATACTGATGGGAGATGTTATCCTGTAAATATGTTTTTCATACTGGTTAATAAATAAAGCCCTGTTGGCCAATAGAAAAGGAAGATAGGAGGGACTAGGAAACTAGGAGGAAGGAGGAAGTAGTTGGGAGAGGTCAACATGTAGAGCCTAGAGGAAGCAAGATGCGGCCCCCCAATCTGGCCGGTAAGATGAGACACGTGGAAATACTTAGATAAGTAGAAATGGGTTAATAATTAAGACAGAGCTAGCCCATAAACAATAATAGGAACTGGCCAACTGGATTGTATCAAATACAAAGTCTCTGAGTGTTATTGGGGACTGGCAAGGCTTTGGGACCAGACCGACAGTGGGCAGGCAGGCGGAAAACATGCACGCTACATAATATCATCTTTTTTTTTCTTTTTTTCAGACAGGCTTTTACTACTCAGTCCTGGCTGCCCTGGAATTCCCTATGTAGACCAGGCTGGTATCAAACTCATAGAGATCCAGCTTTCACTGACTCCTGTGTGATGGACCAAAGGTATGCACCACCATACCTGGCGTTATGGTTAATCATGATTGTCACCTTGATGAGATTTTGAAACATCACAGCAACACATGTCTGGGCATGTCTATGACACATTTCCAGAGAAATTTCGCTGAAGAGGGAAAACCCAACCTGAATGTGGGTGGCACCATGCCATGATATGTTATAAAAAAGGAGAAAATTGTTTCCTGACTGTGGATACAACGGGACCAGCTTTCTTATGCTATTCCTGTCTTCATAGAGTGTATATACTCAAACTATGAACCAAAATAAACACCTTGCCTGGTGCTTGTTAGCACTTTGAGTTAAAAAGTGAAACAGATTTTACACTCTCAATGGTGTATTGTCAGTATTTTGAAACATATAGAAAGCTAACTGCTTCCTGTTATGATTTTGAGGTGTCCCCTATAAAGGTACATATGTCGAATCTTTAGTTCTAAATGTGGCAGTGTTCACAGGCAGGAGTTTGAGGAAGTGATTTAACCATGAGGGCTCTGACTTCATCAATGGATTCACCCACTTAATGGATTCCTCATTTAATAGACTTATTGGGAAGTGGCTGTGGAATATTTTGGATATGGTATCTAGTTGGAAGGAGTGGATCAGTAGGGTTGTACCCCTGGAGATGGATCTTTTTCCAAACCGCTTCCCCTACTCTCCTTTCTGATTCTTAGATACCATGCAGTGAGCAACTTTGCTTCCCCAGGCCCCTCTAGTGGGATACGCTATCTTACCACAGCCAGAAACAATGAAGCCAACTGACCATGGGGTGAATCCTCTGAAACCATGAGCCAAAATAAAGCATTCCTCCTCTGAATTATTTTAGATCAGGTATTTTTTATAGCAGTGGAAAGCTAGCTAACATACATCCTGTGGTTATTATAATGACTTTGGAAGGTTAGTAACAAGTCCCTGATTTATGGGTAGTTGTGGCGGCTTGAATGTAAAACATCTCCATAGGCTCATTTGTTAGGACACTCAGCTCCCAGTTGGTTAACACTGTTTGGGAACGTTTTGGAACCTTCTTCCTTTAGCTGGAGAAAGAAGGTTGATAGGAGCGAGCTGTGAGGGTTTACATCCTGACCCCAATTCCTGTCAACTCTGCTTTCTCAGAAGCATGTGGCCAGCCAGCTTCCCATTTCTGTTACCATGATAGACTTCATCCTCATGGGAATATAACATATAACTTGTTTTTTTCTTAAATTCTTTTGATTAGGGTGTTTTATCACAGCAACAGAAAAGTTTCTAAGAGAGGAGTGAAAGATATTTCATTTAAAAAGATGAACTTACTCGCTGGAGGCGTCACAACACAGGAAGATTAAGTGTAAATGTGAACTTATCCTCCATTGGCTCAAAAGCCTGTTTTAAAAGTGTTCTAAATGTTGAGATATATTAAGAGCCGTGAGAAATCATAAGTTGCATTGTCAAATCCCTCTTCCATCTCTGTCTACAAAAGTTAGAGAAGTGATTAGGTATGCAGGGGAAAATAAATGAACACTTCATACAAAAGGGAAATGCAGAGAGGTGCAGAGGAAGAGAATTTGATATACATGAGGATTCTGGTAAAAGGCTGGCGAGAACTCATTACTTAACAGTATTATCTGTCATTATGGATGCTTCGCAGTCCTAAATTTTACATTTATTTGTGACTTTCAAGAAAACAACCCACACAGAGTCTTTCTGATATGAAAGTCATGCTGATAAAACATGATTGATTAGTTTGCAATTATGTATCATCACAGTATGATCACAAGCAAATGAAATGTATTTTCTGGGAGCTGAAGAGATGGCCCAGTGGTTAGAGCATTTGCTGCTCTTCCAGAGGACCTGAGTTCAGTTACCAGGAGCTTCACAGAGTGGCTTACAAACAACTCTCACTCCAGCTCCAGGCATTGACACCCTCTTCAGGACTCTGCAGGCACCTGCACACACGTGCACATACCAATACATAGACACACACAAGCACATGTAAATAAAAATAAAAATACCTTTTATTTTCATAAAAGCATTTTCTTGTTTTTTTAGTAAAAATGTTATTGTTATTAGTTATCATTATCATCATCATCATTGTTGGAGAGCTCACTACTACTATTGGCTCACAGTTGCATCACACCAGGGAAGTCAAGGCAGCTGGTCATATTGGATCCACAATCAATAGTCAGAAGTGCGAGTGTTGAATGCCTGTGCTCAGCTCCATTCTTCCTTTTATACGGTCTAGGATCAAAGCCCAGGGAATGGTACCACCCACCGTGGGTGGATCTTCCCATCTCAGTTAAGGAAACCATTATGATTCTCTACAAGCATGCACAAAAGCTAACCTAGATGATCCCTCACAGTTTTGCCCACAGGCTTTTCTACTAGGTGATTCTAGGTCATGTCGAGCCAACAGTTAATACTAATTACATCACACAGCCCCCTTCACTGCAGCACTAACTGCCCATTGAAAAGACAACTAACAAGGACGAAAGTAAGGATTCTGGGATGAGTTTCCTATTTGTTTCAGAACATGTTCTATGATCAAACACCTGACAAAAAGCCACTTGGGTTTACTTTGCTCACAGTCAAAGGTTGCAGTCCAGCATGGTGGAAAAGGCATAGCAGCAGGAGCATGAGGTGGCTGGTCCCATTTATCAACAGTCAGGAAGCAGAGAGATATGGATGCTGGTGCTCAGCTCACTTTCTCCTTTTTATTCAACCCAGGACCCCTACTTAGTGGGGTGGTGCCATCCACAGTTAGGGTGGGCCTCCCCATCTCAACCTAACTTAAAGAATCCTTCCTAGCTAAATGTAACTGCCTTTTTCTGTGTAGCACAATAAGACCAAATGCCCACCACCAATGGAATGCATCACGCTCCTGATACCATGCTTTCTGCAACAGGATGAACTGTACCCTGGGAGTGTGAGCCCAAATAAACTCTTTATCCCTTAACTCCCTTGCTTTTCACAGGTGTTTCTGAAGTAATACAGTAATGGGTGGTCCCATAAGAGGACCAGAGAGTACACGGAACCCAAATAAGACAGAGCTCCCCTCTCCCATCTAGATGGTTAGACATCCCTCAGAACCAAGAGCAATGATAAATGTGAATGGCAAGCTACACTATTCAGGATAAACTCAGGCACCAAATGCCTGTCTTCAAAGTGAGATCTGAGCTCACACAATGGAGACAATATCTCCCTGAGTCCCGGGCAATCAAAAAAAAGAAGAAGAAGAAGAAGAAGAAGAAGAAGAAGAAGAAGAAGAAGAAGAAGAAGAAGAAGAAGAAGGAAGGAATGGGCTTTGTGATTAAAAGAAAAATCCAGGGCTCAGTGAAAGGAAGAGAATAAAGAGTCCTTATAAGTCATCTGCCCTCCAGACAGACTTGGGCGCTCAAATAATGCCGGCAGATATTGGGCTTAGAAAATTAGATACTGCTGAGAAGTTGGACAAGACTGAAATGCCAGGACTCCTTTCACTGAGTCCTAAATCAACAAAAGCTCTGCCTCAGAAAGCAGGCTCTCCTTCATTTGCAAATCTAATGTATGCAAAACCACCAGTGGCCAGAGGAAGATTCTATTACCTGACCCTCAGCCACTCTCACCCATGACGACACCAGAGTCTTTGGACTGCACTGTGTTGAACTGATCTGAACCCACACTGGGACTCAGTGAGAAGCCTCTTCATGCCAAGTCATGTGCTGGACTCCCAAGACCAATACAAGGCAGCTAGACCTAATTTGGTTCTTTTTCAGAGCCCTGCATTGAGTAGGAAAGGCGTGTATCAATAGATGTCTAGAGACTTGTGTAGAGATTACACAAACAGCAGGGTCACCTCCTTCCTCCCATTTAAAAAGGATATACATGGCTGGAGAAATAGCTCAACTTGCTACTCATGTACAGGGCCTACATTGGGTTCCCAGCACCTGAGTCACTCAGCTTACAATTGCCTGCCACTCCTGCTCCAGGGAATCTGACACCACCCAAGTGTGGCATTCAGTCTCCCAGACACATACCCATAAAATAATTTTTTTTAATTAAAAGTAGGGTCTGGAGAGGTTGAGATCATTTGTTACTCTTGCATTGGATGCAGGTTTGGTTCCCAGTACCCACATGGCAGCTAATAACTGTCTATAACTTCCACTGCAGAAGCTCTATGCTTTGCTCTGGCCTTCCTGGGCACTGAAAACATGTGGTGCATACACACATAGACACATGTGCAGGCAAAACATCCATGCACATAAAATAAAAATAAATATACATATTTTTAAAACAATAAATAAAAGGGTATACAACAAAGTTTTCCACAATGTCATATGGGCATCTGAAAATGGGAATATTGATAAAGCAATATAATAGCAGAGCCTTAGTAAAATTCTATTTTCTCAAGAATAAAAGCAGTTCTTAAGCTGAGTACATTGTAGACTTGATGTAGTTGATAAAATACTAAACATACACTTAAGCAGTTTCATTTTGTGCTGACCCCTGAGTACTTTATTTCCTTCCAAGCTTGCCCATTACTCAAGATTTAGATAGTCTCTGTGAGCCCAGTCATGGGAGCACACCATGCTTCCTAATTGGGGCGGGGGGGGGGGTTGGTTTGGTCAACTCACAGCATTCTCTTCTGTAGTTCTCTGAAAGTATCCTTCAATTAAACAACTGTTTTGTGCTGACCCCATCTATTCTCTTGTATAGTATGTGAGCCACTTGTAACTTAGACAGGAAACTGTGTTAAGAACCAGACCCACTATGTGGTGTAATTCATGTAGCCAACTTAGCAGGATCTAGAATCATCTTGGAGACTAATCTCTGGGCATGTCTATGAGGAAGTTTCTATACTAGGTTAACTGAGGTACCAGCACAAACGATACATGTAAGTTATTGAGGTTTAATAAGGGTCAGGATAAACAAATAGGCCGAATAGATGTTTATTAAGGGAGAAACAACTCACAACACAGACAGATGAACACAGCAGTTGGAACTGGATGCTCCTCTCTCCGTGTCCCACCAGAAAGAGAGCGATCCGGGCCTCCTTCGGAGCCCTAGTACCACAGGTCACTTCCGCCCCTGGCTCCACCCCTCAATGGGTGTGGTCAGTGCCACAGAAGCAGACACAGTGAATATCCCACTACAGTAAGTGGCAGCATTCTCTGGGCTGGGGTCCCCAGCTACATAAGAAGGAGATAGTCAGGTGGGCACCAGCATCCATTTCTCTCTGCTTCCTAACTGTGGACCTCCCTCATATTCCTGAAATCATGCCTTCTTCTCCATGATGTATTATTGTATGCTGTCCAAGGAAGGTGTTGTTATCTCTGAGTCATAAAAGAAGAGTAGACAGTCTGTCCTTTGCCATAAATGTTGGAAGTTTCACCTAATAGGATCCTTCCATTCTACAATGGTTAATTTTACATGACAACTTAGTTGGGATTATGATCTCCAACTATCATATTGGTCATGCATCTTAATATGGCTATAAAAGTGTGAAGATGCTTTTGAAAGATATGATTACTCATAAATAAGTAGGCTTTGAATAGCAAAGCCTGTGACTCTCCATTATGTGGGTGGATCGATGAGCAGAGGGTGGATGGATATATGGCTGGGTGGGAGAGTGGATGGGTCAAGGGAAGAAAGATAATCCAGTTTCATTTTTGCTGCTGTAATAAAATATACTAGCAGAAAACAATTTAGGTGCAAAAGGGGTTTACTTCCATTTACAGTTTCAGGTTATAGTCTATCATTGTACAGGAACTTAAAATAGCTAATTGCACTGCATCCACAGTCAAGAGCAGAGAGAAATGAACGTAAGCATGCTTGTTTGATTGCTTGTTTTGTGATCACTGAGATTTCTCTACTTTTATAAAGTTCAGGATCCCCTGCCTATGAAATAACACTGTCCACAGTGGCCTGATCATCCCACATCAATAAACTTAATTAAGACACTCCCCTAAAGATATACCCACAGGCCATCCCAATGTAGATAATCCCTCATTAAGACCAGCTTCTCAGATGACTTTAGTTGTGTCAACTTATCAGTTAAAGCTAAATAATAACAGATGGATGGGTTGGTGAATGGATGAATGGGTGGATGGATGGAAGATAGATAGATAGATAGATAGATAGATAGATAGATAGATAGATGAAAAGATAGGATGGGCAAAGGGATGGATAGATGGATAGATGGATGGATGGGTGGATGGATGGATGGATGGATGGATGGATGGATGGATGGATGGATGGATGGATGAAGCAAGATTATAGAAAAGGGGCCAAGAAGTTGTCAGAGATAAATATAGAGGCAAACAAGGAAGGTTATGACTTAGCTCATTCCTTGCCTATAAGCCTGGATCCACTCATGAAATTCTGTAAAAGTATAAAATTCCTCCCAAGGAGAATGTTCTTCATGGCATTTTCCTCATACCTAATTCTGGTCACTCACTATTCAGAGTGAACCTTGCCAACTGTCACCCAGGTTCTAGTTTTATTGTGACACTAGGCTGCAATGTCAACTATTCTTGATAAACATTTTAGTTCATTGACCTCAATCTACTATGACATGGGCAGGCTCCTCTCCAGGTACTGAAATGTGAGAATCAAGCTTCTCGGATATGACTAGTCCCAGCTGTTGTATGATTGCTGCTCAATGTTTCCCCCAAGCCCCTGCCACCAACAGTTGTCATAACAGCTCGCAAGTTCAATGTTCATTATTTGCATTTTTTAATAGAGATGCAAATACAGATTATAAAAAGCACTCATAAAAATAGAATATGTTTGCTTATAGAATAAAGCAGCACTCAGAGAGAAGAATGAGACAGCCTGCAAAATGCCAGCTTGTAAAACTATGGGTTGGGGATGATGACTCAGTGGATAACATGTTGGTTATACATGTGTGAGGACCAGAGTTCAGATCCCTAGCACCCCTCAAACTGGAGGATATCACTTCTATGTGAGACAGGAGACAAAGACAGGAGAATCCTCAGATGCTCCTGGGCTAGCTAGCCTCAAGATGTGCCTGCAAACAACAGACCCTGTGTCAATCAAGGTGGAAGGCAGAAACTATCACCTAAGGTTGTCCTCTTACCTCCACACACTTGTGAGTGTGTGTGTGTGTGTGTATGTGTGTGTGTGTGTGTGTGTGTGCAAGTGTTCTCTCTGAGCACACACACACATACACACTGTTAAGTCATACTCTCTAATCTGTAAATAACATTCAATGAGAACAGGACAGGCTCTATGAATCAGGTTGCTAGGAACCTGAGGAGCTGCAGCCTTGTAGTATGAATTAAATGGCCATTTCCACCTGTCACTGATTTCCTTTTCTTGGTGAGCAACAGCTCTATTCACCAGGGGAGACCTTGATGGACACAGTGTTTCCCCATCCACAATGAGATACACTCAGAGAAGCTTGCAGCATATGACAGGGGCACTGGGCCTGCTGGACGCTGCCTGAGCGGGTCACTGAATCTGACTATACTGCTATTCCATCCAAAATCTCTAGCTCTGTTATTTTTTTTTCCTTTTGCCCTCTCCCTAAAGAGTGGTGTGATTACTTTACGCCAAACCACTCAAGGATAATTCGTACTGTCAGGCAACCCTTGTGTTTGCCCATTATCCGACAGTTCGGGGCTCACTTCATATTCCAGAGTGGCGTGATATAATGTAACACGATTTGAAATACTGTAAAGCAATAACCAGAGTAACACAGTTTGACATCTTGAATCTCGGAGGAGGCTTGCCTACACTGGCTACACCGAATTTCCACTTCCTTACTACCTGTGCCTTTGATATTATATTTGACTTTTGGAAGCATTATCTATTTTTAAATGCAATTACTAGAGTGAAGAGTTGGGCAAAGAAAATTTCTCATGCTTGATAAGAGCAGGGGTGACATATCAGTCTTCAAACTTCGACCTCCAGAAAGATACCCTGGGCCTAGGCTATAACATGGTGAAGACTTTGAAAGGTCAGGGCATATCCAGAATCCATAGCCAAACACTGCTGGCTCAACCTTCTCACACCTGGTGAGTGATCCAGCCATAACTGCTTATTGCACAACTACTATGTGTAAGGCTGTAAGGAGAAACTAGACAATCTGATCAATGGTCCACTCCTGCCCACTTAAGCAACATCACTGAAAAGGATGTTAGAGCCAAATGATGGGGAGAGGTGTTGCCGAATGTTATCTTCTGGATGGGACATAGCTACTGCACTCACGAAATCACAGAAGCTGAGGTGCTATGGTTATCCACACAAGGGCAGAACAAGCAAGGCCAGCCAGCATTCTGGAAGGTGCACTAATTAGACTCCGTGGATTTAAATAATAATAATAAAGGAGAGATCACGAGTGGGAAGGAGGATATATTAAAAGTGCCTGACAGAGAGGAAAGGGGAAGTTGGGATGGTGCACACAATCAAGATGTATAGGTTTTTCTTTAATCTTTGTCTATAAAAAGATACACAGTTTACACGTATGAGAATAAAAGAAACTATTTAACAAAAAGGAATAGGGGATGCACAGATAACCAGGGGGTTAAGAGTTCTTATTGCTCTTGTAGAGGATCTCTGTGAGGCAGATCACAACTACATGTAACTCCTGCTCCAAGTGATCTGCATCCACTTCTACACACACACACACACACACATACACACACACACACACACACAGAGAGAGAGAGAGAGAGAGAGAGAGAGAGAGAGAGGAGGAGAGAGAGAGAGAAACAGGCAGAGAGAGAGAGGGGGCAAGGGAGAGGGGGGCACAGTGGTGCGGGGAAGGGAATTTAAATTATAAATCTAGAAAATAAAAAATGGCTGAAATTTTAATTAGAATCAGAAAGGCTGTTGGTCAAATTTAAAGTAAATGATTCAAAGCTTGCAGAATCTTGTAGATGAAGTACCAAATTTAATACCCTATCCCGATTTGTTTTCTGTTTTGTTTTTCTTTACAGGAGTCAAAAGAATAGGGGCAGAATCAAATGGAGAATAGTTGTCTCAGGCTCAGCATCACAAAGTTTGGAAAAGCCAAGAAATTCTGTACCCTCAGCCCAAAGATCCAGATTTGGCATAGAGCCTCTTCTGGGGGAAAAGATAAATCCTCCAAAGTAAAGAAATCCCTGCCCTCCTTCCTCCCACTCCATCCATCTTCTCTTTCATGGCAGACATTTGAAAGCAATGCTCCTGGTTGCCAGATAGTTCCCATATTTCCTGAGTTATCTCCAAGAAATGCTACAGATACTGAGGACTGTCTTCCCCTCTCCATATCACAAGAATTGTGTCACTCTCAATCACAGACATGCACTGATGCCAATCTTTGTCTTACTGTAGACCAGAAGCCTGATCTCTTTTTATTTCCGAAGGATCTTAGTTCATTTCTAGACCTGGCATAAATGTCATCTCATAGATTCAGTAAAAGTTGGTATTTAATTCTCTCTGTCTTGATCTCTCTCTCTCTCTCTCTCTCTCTCTCTCTCTCTCTCTCTCTCTCTCTCTCTCTCTCTCTCTCTCTGTCTCTCTCTCTCTCTTCCCCCTCTCTCTCCATGTATGTGTGTGAAAGCACATGTGCACACACATGCATACATGCCATACACATGTGCATAGAGGCCACAGGCCAATCTCAGTGTTGGTCCCTGATTTCCACATTGTTTGACAACAGATCCAGGTCTCTTATTGTTCTGGCCTATGAGCACTAGGTATTCTTCTGTCTTTACCTTAGATCTTGCCATGGGGATTACAAGTGTGCTGATATAGCATCCAGCTTTATGTGGGTTCTGGGAATCCAAACTCTGGTCCCCACGTTTGTGCAGCAAGTCCTCTACCTGCTGATCCATCTCCCCAGCCCAAGTATTCTCTATAAACTTAAAACTAGTGATGAGACCTTTCATGTGTCTAACACATGAGGAGCTTCACTGTCCACACTGAACACTAAATGTAGCTCTTTGTGGGTTGTGTGTTTGTACACACCAAACAGAACAAGTGGGATCATCTCTCAGTACCCATGAGGCAATGGTTCCAGCCCTTCTGAGGATATCAGAAACATTGGATGTTTAAGCTCAAGGTGTAAAATGGTGTTTCATTTGCATATAACCTGTATTTATGCCCTGTATACATTTGGTCACCTCTACATCACCTGCAACATGTAATACAATATAAATATCTGTTGTTGTAATAATAACAAGAAAAAGCCTCCACATACTCAGTAGAAAAACAATTGCAATTTTTCTGAATATTTTTGACCTTCTGTGTGTTGAATCTGAAATGCAGAATTCACAGATATACATGACAAACTGTTTCTATTGTCACTGAGAAAGAAACAGAGCTTAATTACATGGAATTTCACTTTATCCAGTGTCACATAGTCGGCAAATAGGAGAGTTGCTGATATAACGCAGATAAGACTGACAATCAAGTCTGTTTTTACTTAAATACAATTTGATCTGTACCTGGTGGCATAGTACTATCATCCCAGCTATTTAGGAGGCTGAGGGCAGAGAATCAAAGGTTCAAAGCTGTTCAAAACCATCCCAGATAATTCAATGATTGGAATATAGAGCTAGGGTTATAGCTTAGTGGAGGAGCACTTGCATAGACACCCCCCCCAGTGAAAGATTGGGGTACAACAATGGAAGAGTGCCTGCCTAGAATCCCCCAGTGAGGGGCTGGAGACATGGCATGGTTCAGTGAGTGATCATCTATCTAGCCAGCACAACGACTTAGATTCAATCTCCAGCACAAGGAGGAAAAAAAAAAAAAAAAAAAAAGAAAAAGCCTACTATCTGGCATGCCCTCAAGACAGAATTCCCATCTGATTCATCTTTAATGCCTAATCCTAGGCTACAGTAGATAGTCAATACAAGCTTTGTGATTGAAGGAGAGAGAATAGGAAATCATCAGCCTTCCTAAGGCTCAAGGGGAAAACCAGGAGGCTCCCTGGTAATTTGGCTGAAGTAACTATTCAGTCAACATTGAATCAAATGTGAATTGAATTGAGTTACCTCAAGTAATAGAGCTAGATTCGTCTCCTGAACTGAAGACAGAAAACTCCCTTCTATATGACTTTGCAACTTATCACTGTCAGAAAGGCTGAGCAGGGAGAGATGGGGCTGAGCCGACCTACGCAGAAGAGTCTGGAAAATAATCAATTGAATTCAAAGTGCCATACATCATGTATGTTTAGAGATGGAAGAGGCCTAGGAGAGAGCATCTGCTTCTCCTTCATTTCACAGAAGAAGAAAATATGCCCAGCAAAGTATGTAGCTTCCCACATCATTACCTGGGGATGTTCTGGCTAGAGCAATATGGGTACCCCGCCCTTTCCTTGACGTGACAAAAACTGAGGTACTTTAGCTTACACATTCAAAAAGCTTCAGAAAAGCCAGACATGATGGTATATACCTGCAATCCCAGCACCCAAAAAGTGGATGCAGGAGGGTTTGGAAATTCAAGGTCATTCTCAGCTATATAGTAAATTCAAAGCCAGCCTGGGCTACAGGAGCCCTATTGGAAACAACAAACACACACACACACACATACAAACACACACACACACACACACACACACACACACACACACACACACACAACACCAAATAAGGAATTAGGAACTCATGCCATGCTAGCTGAAAACTCAGTGGGATTATTACATTATATTTCACAGAATTAATAGGTCCCTGACTAAATCATTAATCATATGCAACAAGTTCAATTCTCCCCACTTCTTGAAAAACACTTAACAGTCCACTCTTGTAAGAAAATATCTGTGTGACTGTTGATGGTTTACTTCCCTAGATTCTGGCTTTATATGTGGGGGTAGGTGCTGCTGATTAAAGTAAGAGCCCTGTTCTTGATAGGTGGATGTTCTACACTGAGCCACACCCCAGCCCCTCACTAAGGGACTCTAGGCAGGTATCTACCACTGACTCACAGCCCCAGACCTTCCCTGGGGGATTCTAGCACTGCCACTGTGCTGTATCCCAGCCCTGTTTTCACTTTTCATTTTTAGGCAGTATCTCACTGACTTTTAACAATTGAGCCTCTTCTCTCATGGGCTGATGTCTATGCCCAGCAACTTTGTCTAAGAATAAAAACTAAATAAAGGACCAGGATGTGGCTCAGTAGTAGAGCCCCTGCCTAGAATCCCCCAGTGAGGGGCTGGGGGCGTGGCTCAGTGGTAGAGCACTTACCAGAATCCCTCAGTGAAGGTTTAGGTATATTGCTTAGTGTCAAAGTACCTGCCTAGAATCCCTCAGTAAGTGGCTTGGGGTGTGACTCAGTGGTAGAGCACCTGCATAGAAAAATCCCCCAGTGAGGGGCTAAGGTGTAGCTCGGTGGAAGAGCACTTGTCCAATATGCTAGAGGGTCCTAAGTTCAATTCCCAATATAGGGGAGAAAGAGAGAAAAAGGCACATGGGAACTGGTCACATGGAAACTATAGTTCATCCAAGTATGTTGGGGATTAATAGAAGTGATACAGAGACCAAAGTTTCTTGATTCTGATGGAACACTCTCTCCCTCCATTCTTTTTCTAACATCAGCATGCTTTCTGATTACTTTCCATGAATGGCATCATGCCCACTCACTCTCTCGAGAACACATCTGATACATCTTCATCTTGGAAGCCATCACTTAGCATAGTGGCCCTGTGATAGATATGGTTTGGGAGGTTTCATGATGCTCTTAGTTATTCTCTTTCTTGATCCCTATGATGTGTGCACCTGATCATCAAGAGCTATTCACTGGCCCTCTCCATTACGGTGGGTGTAGATAAAACAGATTTCATTTCTGAAATGCTTCTCTGGTCTCCCGTTTGAATGGAAACATTGATTTACATACATTCCCAAGGGCCTACACAATAGGCAGAGAATTAAAATAACAGACAAAAACTAATAGAAAACAGGTGTGACTCTGAAACTTAGAAGCTCTGTGGGAGAAGGAATATTTACCATACAATAGCAGAGACAGTGGAGAAGAAAGCAAATAGCATTCAATAAACAATGAAATCTTGTTGAGTGAGCCTGCTCCCCAGCTGGAGACTGGTTCAACATCTAGCTGTCAAAGCAGAAGAAAAAAAAAAAACATACAACAAGCACTGGTCTGTTAAGTTGTTTTGTGAGTGTATGTTTTCCCCTGTAGGAACTGGGAAGCAAAGATGCCAAGAGTGTAATTTAAATTTTGCAAAATGTTTTCTAAGCAACTTCACCGGCTGTTGTATTGAGATATCTACCCACCGGCACTGTTGCACTGACCATGCCTCTCTTGGTTGCAGACTTGACAGGGAAAGGCTAGGTGGGGTCCTAGACTCCAGCTCACTCTCTTGCTTCCTGGTCCAGTTGCTGAGAGCATCCAGGTGGCAGGGTGACATCTGTGGAGCGGGAACGGCAGTGGTCATCTGTTTCATGTGTAAGTGAATTCTCCCTGAATAAACCTCACTCAACCTATACTGAATCCAGTGAATCTTAATTCCCACGCATTAGGCTGAGTTGATGAACTGAATGCCAGGTCTGATGTTCTCATAAACAGGAATATCCTGTGAGTTCAAAAGAGATAGCCATCACTCAGTTGCACAGTTGAGAAAGTAAGAAAATGTAGATAGACAAACCTCCAAGGTTAGCTCCTAGACCTTGGCAAGGAAGAGGCTAATCTACTGACCTTCAGTGCCCAGGAAATCTTGGAAGTGAAAAGCATTTTGTAAGTGGTTATTTTCAGTGGTTAGTTCAGCCAGCTAACTCGGCTGAGTGGCCACCCTGTTTTAAGTACCTCTTGCCTTCATGAGCTGAACTCTGGGTCACACAGCCAAATTGGGCTAGTTCCGCCCTGGTGCCTTTCTACAGATGACACTAGACGGATGGGTGAAAATGGCTCAGGGGAACTGATGTTAGGTGAAGTGAAGGCAGGCTGCTTTCCCTGAAGGGTTGCTGCAGTTTGAATCTGGCGTGCCCTTCAGTGATCTGTGTGGAGAGTGCTTTGTGTCCAACTTGGTGCTATAAGCAAGTGGTGATACCTTTAGGAGGAGGGGCCCAGTGGGAGGGCCTATGGCCATTAGGAGGTGTGCCCTATCAAGGAATTATATGAACCTCTTCTCTCCTCCTCCCTTCCTTCCCCTTCCTCAGTCTTCTTTCTCTTTCTTCTGCTCTCTGATCCGTTCTTTCTCATGTTTTCCCCTACCCTCTCCTCCTTTTCCCTCCTCTTTATCACTTCATTTCCTCATCTTCTTTCTTCTCTTCCCTCCTTCTGTCTGCTCCTCCTTCCTCCTTCCCCTTCTCCTCTCTCACTACTCTGACCATTAGTTAAGTTGATTTGCCCTATGTTCCCTTTATCACATGACTCCATGGTCCAAAAGAAAAGAGACCCAGGATATACTTTCAGGGTATCGCTCAATGGTAAAGTGTACAAGGCTCATGAGATCCATCTCCAACCCAAGAAAATATGAAGTAGTGAAACCACTGAATAAAACTTCCAAAGTTATAAACCAAAATAAACGTTGTCTCTCCCATGGTCGAATGTGTTTTGTCACAGCAGCAGAGTTGACTACTGAAGAAACTGACAGCCTAGAAAAGCAAGGTCCATACAAAAGGAGAGGACAGCCCAGTGAGTGGGACAGAAACAAAGACTTTTTAAATGATGGTGACCAAGAAGGCCTTGCTCACTCATGACAGCTTTTGCCTCCTCCAGAGGGTCCCTGGGACCCACATGGTGCAAGGAGAAAATGACTTTCATATATTATCCTCCACATGTGTGTTATCACATACATACATACCTTCACAAATACATTAATTAAAAAGAATTGTTTGCTACCCACCGGCACCTACTCTGCATTCTGGCAACACCTATGGCCATCTTTCTTCCTGAAATATTGATAGAAGATTAGAAGACATTCTGGGCCCCTTGTCATCATTTCTCTCTCCTTTGAGTGTCTTTCAATGGCCCCTACCTCATTCACCATACAGTTTAAACTCTCAAGTCTATAAAACTCACCATGACAACCTGACGCCTTCCTCTCTCATCAGTTTTGTTTGGGAAGATGTTGCTCTAATGACAAACCTCAAGGGCTTGGCACACACTTACTGCAGGGCACACTCCTAGACCCTCACTGTGGGATTCTAGGCAAGTGCTCTACAGCTGGATCTTGTCTCTGCTGTAGAACCATGCCCCAAACTCCTCACTGCCTCCTCAAGCCAGAGAAGAAAGAGCTCAAGTCAATAAAGGCAGCAGAGAGCATGCAGTCAAAGGAGCTGAAGACCAGGCTGCAAAGGTCCCTGCCCTACAGTAAACAGGATATGTTTCTTAGACCCAAAAGCAAGCCCTGAGGCCAAATAACCTTTGCCTCTGAAGAACCATCTAATGTGGTCTCAACTTCCAGGTCAACTACACAGAACCTGCTAATCACCATGAATATGGGAAATTTGGGGGTGTCTGAAAGCAGAGGGTCCTTTTTCAGCTCTTAGCTTAGTTTAGGAGTTGGGATACCAGACCTTTAGACAAAACTGCCATTGAGCCATTGATTGGCTTCTGGGATTGCCTTAGCACAAATTCAAAGACTGAAATTCATGGCCACAGAAGCTGAGTTTTAGGAAGGATGTTATTATGGGGATCTTAAAGAAAGAAAGAAAATCTGCATCCCTGCTGTACAGAACAAGGAGGTCCAAGGAAACAGGGTACCACTGAGGGTCATTGCCTTGGAGTTAATAAAGCTTTACCACATGGGCATGTATGGAGGCAAGTGCTGAGCTGGTCAGTCTAGTTCCTATTCATGGGTGTCCAGATGCCTCTTGGTTTGAGTCATGTACCCACAGATGATTTCTAGAAAACGGGGGTCTCGTTTAGGAGAAAAGAGAAAAGGAAAAAAACAGACCCCACCCCACCCCTACCTGTACTGGTTAGTTTCCTGTGAGCATAACATAATATAAATTGTCTGGAAAGAAGAACTCACAACTGAGAAAGTACTCCATGAAATTGGCCTATAGGCAAGTCTGTAGGGCAATTGTCTTGATTGATGATTGATGTGGGAGAGCCCAAACCACTTGTGGGCAGTGACACCAATGGGTTGTATAAGAAAGGTTGAGCAAGCATGAGGAGCAAGACAGTAAACACCGACTTTGTTTCAGTTCCTGATTCCAGGTTCCCGCCTTGCGTTCCTGCACTGACTTCCCTTGGTGATGGAGGGTTAGCCTAAGAATTGTACAATAAAATAAACCCTTTCCTTCCTAAGTTGCTTTTGGTCATGGTGTTTTGTCACAACAATTAAGACACCACCCCACACTTTTCCGATATCCCTAACCTCTGACCAGAACAGAACTAAGGACATTTTCTGCTTCTGGCCAAGAACAAGAATTAGAACAGTTCACTCTGGGAGCCACTGCCCCTAACTCTGCCTAATCCATTTCTGTCTCCTATTCTATAACCATTAGCAGGGAGCATGCTCAGTGCAGAGCTTCCAGCTGTCCCTAATTCAGGTCAAGTACACAAAGGTCTCGGGCTCATGGTAGTACCACAGCCAACAGCCTGATTGTGAATGAGGGTAAAGCTCTAAGAGCCTGGATATTCCTATACTACACAAATGCCCTATGGACCGTGCTGACCTTGGATCCCTGCCTCCTACCAGTCATGGTTCACACTCCATATTTCCCCTTCTTCCTCAGTCCAGTTCTGTTTCCTTCCTCTTCTTCCCATAAGGGATCCCTAATAAACACTTTGTACCCCAACTTTGTCCCAGCGAGTGCCTCTCTAGATCTCTGCTAGCTGCACCATAGGCTCTTGACTATAAACCCATTGTCTCACTCTCTGAGAATCACAGGCAAGCCTTTTTTTTTTTTTTTTTTTTAAGCCTGAAGAACAGGCCCACAACATATCTTTGCCTGAGGCAAAGCAGGGCAGAAGATCACAAGGTTTCTATTAGACCAAAATCTTTCCAAGGTAAGCGCTGTGTGCAGGCCTCTAAGCCCCTGAGTTGCTGCAATTTATATTTAATGTGCAAACACTCTGAGAAGGCCTGCCTGTAGAAGTCAGATCAAAACATTTATCTTGGGGGGAAGAAAAGGAAAGAAAAAAGAAAACATTAGCTCACAATATACTGATATTCAAGAGAACAAGAAGAAAGGAGAAGGAAAAAGACACACACACACACACACACACACACACACACACACACACACACACACACACACACACTGAGCTGGGAAGACAGCTCAGTAAAGTCCTTGCAATACATCCAAGAGGACACGAGTGCTATCCAAATCCACATGAAAAAAGCTGTGTAGCCAGAACATGCTTATAATCCCACAACTAAAATTGTCCTCTGATCCCTATACACTTACGCAGATCTATGTACAGCTGAATACACATGTAGATACACACACACACACACACACACACACACACACACACAATCTGCAACTATCAACTATATAAAGAGATCCTCTTGGAGAGCCGGGAAGGCAAGGCTGTTGGCCACTGTAATATATTGTTATGCGTGGCTGCCAGAGCACTTGTAGAGCAGCCACAGATCATGTCTGACATTGCCTTCACTGACCTTTTCAATACTGCCCAAGCACTGTGGAGCTGGTGTTTCTAGAGGAATTCAAATCAAATGTAGTCAGGCAGAAAGGATTTGGCTATGGGCAAAGCCTATTGGTTGCTCTGTCGTTCACCCTGTCATTCTCATGTAAATTGTTGTTCTTTATGGACATGGCCAGTCTTCTACCCAGGTGCAAGATGCTCTCTTCTAAATGGTGGGGAGGCCAGCAGGTCCCAGCATCTGCCTGCAAAGAGCTTGGCTCTGCTCCTGACAGAACCAGCTCAGATCCTGTCTGCAGAAGAAGCTGTGGGCCCTCACTTGAAAGCATACAAAGAAACTTTGACATTCAAACAGTAAGAGGACCCCAATCCCAGGCACAGTAGCACACTCCTTTAATCTCAGAACCCAAGAGGCTTAGATAGGAGGATCTCAAGCTCCAGTCCAGCTTGCCTGCATAGCAAGCCTCTTTCACAAACAAAAGCTAAGGATGTAGCCTGGTGACAGAGTGCTTGCCTAGCATCCTCAAGGCCCTAGGTTTGATGGCTGCAGTGGAATAAAGCAGGCAAGAAAGACAAACTGGGAATGGTAGCTCATGCTTGTAATCCCAATGCTTAGAAAATTGAAGCAGGGGCATTGCCATGAGTTCGAAGCTAACAGGTGCTAAATATAGTATGTTCTAGGCCAGCCTGGGCTATAGTGTAAAATCATGTCTCAGAAAAACAAGAAGGAAAAGAAGGATAGAGAGAGGGAGGGAGGGAGGGAAGGAGGGAAGGAGGAATAGGGAGGAAGGAAGAAAGGAAAAGGGAAGGCGGGAGGGAGGGAAGAAGGAAGGAAACTCATTTTTAGTTGACTTGAAATTCAAGTTTTAGTGGGTCACATAGCTATACTATGAGTTGTCTCCCACTGGTTTTGATGTAGATGTTCCTCTTGCAGGGACTTTTAGGTCCTTGACCTTAAAGTCAGAGTCTCCCAAGTCTACATCTACACATGCAGATCATTTGAGAAATGTTTTGCCCAAAACTAACACACCGTTAACTTGACCTAGCCTTGTCCCAGCTCTCTTTCTCCACTTTCAGTGTTAAAGTTACTTTACCTCCCAGACACTGAATAAACATAAGTCCATGAAAGGAAGGGTGAGTGTGGTACCCAAGCTCCTGAATTATCTGCCTCTATTCTTAGAAACAACATGAACTGTTGTCCCTGGTATTGCCTATTTGTTCCTTGCCTTCATTATTTCTCTTACTGTTCTTGCTTAGGAGAGGATTTGTTTTTTGAGACTGGATCTCATGTAACCTAGTCTTACCACAAACTCACTGTGTAGCCCAGGCTGACCTAAAACTCTTGATCATTCTGAGTGCTGGCATTACAGTCCCACACAACCATGAAGAGATTTTCCCCTGTTATTTCTATCTGAGCTGATTTTT
The DNA here is from genome assembly GCA_030556225.1 of Cricetiscus sungorus. Lineage (NCBI taxonomy): Eukaryota > Metazoa > Chordata > Mammalia > Rodentia > Cricetidae > Cricetiscus > Cricetiscus sungorus. The sequence goes on from JANBXA010000044.1 coordinate 17,195,919, forward strand.
TTAGTCCATCTTCCTCTTTTACTTTTTTTTCCCCTTTACTTCTCCCTTAAATCCATGCCTCTAACATGGGCTGTTCTTGGGAATGAGCTGCTTCCAGAACTGGGTCCAAAAATAAGTTCTTTTTGGTTCCTTTTTTATATAATTTTTCCCCAAGTAGAGCATCCACACTCCTCATTCTCACAAATTCCTTGGCAGAGGCGCTCAGAGGGAATCTGTCTTAGAAGGCAGAGCATGGAACAAACTAGAGCTGGAGGTGGTGACAATGTGGATTATATAACTCTTCCTTCCTGCTGCTAAGAGCACAGGCAGGAGGCCCGGGATGCCAACTTGGCAGTTAACACTGTGGGCCCAGTGCCTGCCAGGGAAGGGCTCCAGAGGACCATCTGGGCAGACTCGGCAATCATGGCCTCCTCCTAGAGCCTTCTCTATTCCCAATCACTGCTTCCCTTGTTGAAATCTCAAGAGTTCTCAAGGCAGGCTTCCCTGGGCTCACTGGAATGGTTTGTGATAGGGCTGGCTGGGGAGGGGACTGAGGAAATGGCTCAGTCAGTAAAGCACTTGAGGCATAAGCATGAGGGCCTAGTTGGAACACCCAGAACTCAAGGAAAAGAGTCAGGTGTGGTGGCGTACATTTCAAATCCCAGCATTAGGGAGTCAGAGATGGGGGTATCCCTGGAGCTCACTGACCAGCCAGCATAGGCAGCAAGTAGACCTATAAGTTCCATGTGTAAACACACACACACACACACACACCACATGCTACGGGGTTTGCTGACTTAGACCTTTAGACTCAGAATAGGACAATACCTAGCATTTTGAATCTGGCCATCTTTTCAGAAGATTCCAGAGCTTGCCCAAGTGTAAGAACCATTGCACAAATGAAAACCCTTGTCTGTCTCTCTAGCCATACATGTACCTGGACTGGGTCTTGTTCCACATGGAACATTCTTAATTGGGCATGGAAGGGGAAATTGACCACTAGCTGGAGGAGGTCAGAAACACCCATAGGAATAGACCAGACAGAAAAGCATAGACCCCTACCAGGCATACTCTGGTGAGGTCTCATCCCAGCAGGGAGCAGCAATCCTATGCAAAACCATGAAAACAACACCTCCCTATGGGACAGAATATGAGGAAGCCACTCACATCAGTAATAAAGGAGGCATCTATGTATTCTGGCTTATGTTTTCTGCTCCAATCAGGACTGGCACAGGAGCTGGTAGTGATATTGAAGTTCAACTTTCTTGGTATGATGGTTTATACTAAATATGAACTTGACAAGACCTAAAATCACCCAGGAGACACACCTCTGGGCATGCCTACGAGGGGCTTTCTAGAATGTGTTAACTGAGATGGGAAGGCCCACCCTGAATGTGAGCATCAGCCACCCAAGGGACTGGAGTTCTGGGCTGAATGAAAGGAGAAGAGAGCCAAGCAATGGCATTTGTGCCTCATGACCAGCTGCCTTCCTCTGCCGCCACCACCGTGCCTTCCCTACCATAATGAAGGGTGGCTGATGACGTGTAGCCAAAAACAACCCTTTCTCTCTTGTTGTTTTCTCCCTTGTCATTTCTGTTGGGTGTTTTGTTGTCACAGCAATGGGGAAGTGACTGCACATTCAGTTTGATAGAAAGCACTATGTTCTTCCATGGGAAAAGGCTAGGAGGAAGGAGTGGATAGATCTACTCCAACCTTTTAGGTTCACAAACCCGAGGACTTTAATCTCCCCAAGTGAGAGATCATTCAGTTCACTGAGGCAAATGTAACTGAGCCAAGGGAGAGAAAATCTTGGAAAAAAAAAAAAAAGTGAAGAAGATCCCAAGACAGCACAAAAAGCTCCAAGAAAACAATGCTAATTAATGAAAAATGTGTGGGATGCATTTCTCTAAAAATACACACAGCTCTGGAAATTAAGGGAAAGAAGGGGCTATGAAACCCAACCTGTTGAACAATAGCATGCTGCTTTGGGGAAGAAAGTCATTCCTGTTAGAGTCCAGGGTTTTTTCTAGACGTAGGTCTCTTGGGATTTACAACTGTTAGAACGAACAGAAGCAGCTTCCCGAGGACTGAAGAAATGGCTCAGTAGGGAAAGAATTTGCTGAGCAAGGGAGGACCTAAGTTTCAGTCCCAACAACTCACTAAAAAACCAGGTGTGATTATGTGTATCTGTAATCCCAGGGCTGGAGAGGCAGAGGCAGGAGGATCTCTGGACTCACTGCCAGCCAGTCAAGCCTACTTGGCTAGTGAAAGACCCTGTCCCAGTAAATGTAGATGACTCCTAACAAACAACACTTAAACTTGTCTTCTGGCCTACACAACACACACACACACACACACACACACACACACACACACACACACACACAGAGTTGTCTCCAAGACTCCTTTGTCTGACATACAAGAAAGACATGACATAGGACATACTGTAATACAGTTCAATAAATGAACAATAACCACACATTAGAGTTCTTGAGAACCAAGTGGGAGACAAATGCAGCAAATGGTGCTCCTCCCCTTTTCCTGCCTTCAGGTGAAGCATGCAGCACACCTGTGTTGGTACACACAATCCTCCACATCTGGGAAGTAAAGGTTGGAAGGCTGCAAGTTCATAAGAACCTACCTTAGGGCTGGGAAGATGGCAGAGAGGCTAAAGCTTTTACCACAGAAGTATAGAATTTGCATCCCCAGAGCTCAGATCAGTGCCATGGGGACATGGCAGCTGCCTGTATTTCTGGCCTCAGAAGGCAGAGAATGGAATCCCCTGAGTAAGCTGGCTAGCAAGACTACTCACAAGCTTTGGACTTCAATGAAAGACCCTCAGTGAATGAGGTAGAAGAGTAATGGAGGATGCTTGCTGAGATCAACCTTTAGCCTACACACACACTTACATACAAACATGCATGTACACACACACACACACACACACACACACACACACACGAGTAATGAAGGATGCTTGCTGAGATCAACCTTTAGCCTACACACACACTTACATACAAACATGCATACACACACACACTCTCTCTCTCTCTCTCTCTCTCTCTCTCTCTCTCTCTCTCTCTCTCTCTCTCTCTCCACACACACACACACACACACACACACACACACACACACACAAGAAAATGTAAAGACTTTCATCTTTCCCCATTGGATTTCAGTGCTAATACCACCATTTATTATATCTTACTATTTTGGTTTTAAACAGTCAATTCTCTTAAAAGAAAATTCAAGCAATAAGATAAATTCTCACTGGATATTAAAAAAAAAAAGACATGGGTGCCTGTTCTAAAGAAATCAAGAGAGACAGAGTAACACAGTGCAAAACATAACTTGATTGAATCTTGGTTCAAAGGAGGGAAGAGCTATGAAAGCCACCTGAGAGCATCCGGATAGCTCTTGGATGTTAAATGACAGCAGAAAATTAGTACAGATGTTACAAGTGTAATCATAATAATGTTGTGTGCGGGTAGTTGTTCTTAGTACTAGAATATGTGTAGTGAAATTAATTGGGGTAGAATGGCATGATTCTTTTATAGAATGCAAATTCTATAAAAGGTCATGAAAATAAAACTATATATATATTCACACATGTTACGTAAATACAACAAAAGGATGACAGCATGGGTGTCAGTGAGGAGCATCCAGGTTTTTGGTATGTGAGTCATTCATCATTTCTCCATGTATAAGTTTTAACAATGAGAGGGAGGGAAATATATAACCATATTTATTGTAAGGTAACAGCACAGACTGGAGAGATGGTTCAGTGGCTAAGAGCACTGACATATTTGGAGATCTCAGTACCAGCTCACAACTGTCTGTCACTCCAGCTCCAAAGAATCTGACACCTCCTTCTGACTTGTGTAGGTACCCACATATATCTATACACAAGTGTACGTACACACACACACAAACACACTCTCACACACATACACACACACACACACACACACACACACACACACACACAATGTAGGGGTTGGGGTGCTGTAGAGATGGCTCTGTGGTTAAGAGGACTTGTTTCTTTTTCAGAAGACTGGAGCTTGATTCCAAGCATCTATGGTGGGCTACTCACAACCACCTGTATCTTAATAAGAAATGTTCTCCGTAGGATCATGATTGATTTAAATGTTTGTTCTCCAGTAATAGAGCTGTTTTAGGAAGCTGTGAAAAAATTAAGGATGACCTGGAGCAAACATTTCAATGGGAGTGGTTCCCTGGGAAATGATTTAATCCCTAATGGCTTCCCCTCTAGTCCTCTGTCCACTGTCAGCCCTGAAATAAACAGCTCTTCACTTCTACGTGCTCCCACCACTATCATGTGAACTGCTCCTCCATGATGGACTGACCCCTCTCAAACAACAAACCAAACTGAACCTTTTCCTTCGTGTTCTTTCTGCCTGCTGGGCGTCTCATCATTGCACAGAGAGAACTAACAACCACAGATGCAGAGAAGTGAAATGGGAGATGTATTTGCCTTAAGAAGGAAAGCAATCTTGTTTGGATTAAAGTGCTATGAAGATGTGAGGCAACATTCATACACATGCACTGAAATATTTAAGGTCATGTGTTGCACTAGTAGAAATCCAGATGCATTTTATTGCAGGGAGCCACTTCCAATAGCTACAAAGCAAGAAAAAGAGGTTAATAACAATCTTAATGTGTAATTATGTCTTAATATATAGACCCAATGCCCAAGGTCCCCAGAAGTTTCATTCAGTTCAGTGTTGGAGAACCCTATTTAGCCCACACTGAATCATAGCTCCTAGGAAAATAGCACACAGACACACATCTCATATAGATTACTATCTGAAGCTCTGAACACAACTCATGCTGGTAGATTCTACTTTATTTTACAAGTGAGAAAATGAGTTGAGAAGTGATACGTGATTTGCCTGAGGCCTCTCTCTCACCACTGCCAGATCAGACATTCAAGCCCTGTCCAGCTGATCTCAGAGCTGAACTTTCCACTTATTCAGATCCCAGCCTCTGGTCATGACTGTATAGGAGCTGAAGCAAGCAGAACTCAGCTTCCTTTGCCCTTGCCCAAGTCTGAGAATGACTCTAAAAATACTGAAAGTATTGATTTGGGGGGATTAAAATAAATTTCAGTGAGCTGTCATTTTGCAAATATAGAACTTTCCTATAATGAGGGTTGACTGTAATGTTTGATCTTGTGCCCTTCTATTAAATTATCATGGGTAGCACCTATATGACATTCATTTACATGTGTGGAGTACAGCATGTGTGAAGAAGCCAAAGGTTGACATTGGGTGTCCTCCTCAGTCACTTATTTTTTTCCTGGCAGGATCTTTCATTGAATTTGGAGTTTGGTGACTCAGCTAGACTTGATGCCCTGGGAACCCTAGTGATCCTCCTGCCTCTACCTCATCAGTGATGGGAATAAAGGTACATATTACTGCACCCAGTGCTGAGGATCCAAACCTGGGTCCTTATTATAGCAAGGCAAGGAAGATCATCAAAACTGTGCAGTATGGTGATGGAGATATGGCTTGGTGTTTGGGAGTTCTTGCTGCTCTTGCAGGGAACCCAAGTTTGGATCCCATCATCCACACCAAGTGGCTTACAAACTGCCTGTATCTCCAGATCCAAGGGATCCTGCACTCCTCTGGCCTTCACCAGCACCTTCTCCCATCAGCACAAACCTATAGACATATCCACAGAATTAGAAACAGAAATAAAAGTCTTTTGAAGATTTGTGTGTTATGTTCTCTCTCTCTCTCTCTTTCTCTCTCTCTCTCTCTCTCTCTCTCTCTCTCTCTCTCTCTGTGTGTGTGTGTGTGTGTGTGTGTGTGTGTGTGTGTGTGTGTGCACGCATGTGAGTGTACATATTGCTAGGGATACAACAGAAGGTCTTCTGTATGGTAGGCAAGAAATCTACCACTGAACAACACACCCTCAGCCTCACACTGGAGGATTCTAGACAAGTGCTCTATTCAATGAGCCACACCTTAGCTTTAGAAGCACATTCAACAGTTTGCCAAGAAGCTTCTAAATTACAAACTAGGCTGTACTGCTCTCAAAAGAATAAACCACTGAGACTCTTGAACTGTGCTCTTTCCAACCACAGAAGTCCACATTATGCAAAGTGTAACTTGTTTCTGCTTTCAAGAACTCTGAACAAATGCATTTAAAACAAAATTTAATGTATAGGCCATTTTCATACAAGTGCATACTGTACTGTGACCTCCTCCTACCTCTATCCTGTAGATGTCTATTTATTATCTATTGATCTTCATATTCTTTCACCCCCTATCTTTATCAATCCCAAGACTGCTTGCCACCATTCTACTCCATTCTAGAAGACTAGCCTTTGTATCCTGTATTTGTATGAGATTGTGTAATGTTTGGCTTTCAGTCTATCTAGCTCACTATATATAAGGTCCCCTGGGTCTATCAAGGTTAGCTGAAGTTATAAGATTTTATACTTTTATGAGTGAGTATTTGTACAATCTTGTATTGGTTTGTTTTATCCTGGATTTTTGTTTTGTTTTGTTTTGTTTTTTGTTTGTTTGTTTTTGTTTTTTGTCTATTTGCTCAATTTGACTTTATTAATTACTACTTTGTGTGCTTTCATGGGTGCAATGGCAAATGCGTGGGAATTAGAGAACAAATTTCAGGAGTTGGTTCCCTCATCCCAATAGGGATTCTTGGGTTAAAACTCAGATCATCAGGCTTGAATGGCAAACACTTTTCCCAGGTGAGTCATCATCTCTGGTCTTTGTTTTCTCTGTGTCAGGGCCTCACATAGCCCAGGCTAGCCTTGAATATTTTATGTAACTAAGGATGCCTTTGAAGTCATGATTCTCCTGTCTCTTCCTCTAAGATGCTAGGATGACAAACTTCTATCACTATGACTGGATTTACCCCCATGTTTTCTGCATTCATTCATTGATTATGTGGATGTTTTGATGGTTACCAGTAATGCTGTAATAAGCATTTGAGAGCAGACATCCCTTCAAAATTTGGTTCCATTTTTTTTTTGGATAGATGTATGTAGTTAGTATATATATCTGGCATATGCCTGTATATCATCCAGTGTACAGCAGCCACACATAACCAGCTACATTCCAGGGACATGACATCATAAATGCACATGCCCTACAAAAGGATAGATTGAATACAAGAGTTAGCACAGGGCTGGGAAGATGGCTCAGTGGGTAAAGTGCTGCGGAGCAAGCATGAGGACCTGAGTTCAGACGCTGAGAATCCAGGGGAAGACAGGTACATTCACATTGTGAGAAGAAAGGCAGACACCGGAGAATCTCTGAGCCAGCTAGCAGGGAGGGCTTGCTCAACAGCAAACAAGAGACTGTCTCAAACAAGGTGAAAGGACACATGTGTATCATGCACATGTCCATCCACATGCACGTATGCATGCTCATACACACACACACACACACACACACTCACACACATTCACCTGTGTACACCACAGAATACCCCCTGATATATACAGGGCTGTTGGTGGCCTCATCTATTTCTCAGTGCTCTGAGCCTCCAGACACGTGCTGTGAAGCCACATGTACTTCTGACTAGACGCATACCAGCTTTACTATTTAAATAACACCTGCCACTTACCAAAGCCAACCGCCTGTTTCCTGTCCAGGTCCCCTACACAGACACCAAATGGAGTGACTGTGCTCTCAGTTCTTGGCTCAGGAGAGAACTCAGTGTTCTGTCTCTTCCTCCTCAGCCCACAGAAATCCCATGGAGTCAATCCTCACACTGGTGCAAGGAGCAGGCATGTCTGAAACCTCCACCCAATTTTTCCTTATTTCTCATTGCCCAAGATAAGATCCTGATGACCTGCACAGTCCACTTTCCTCCATCAGACTAAGATACCCTGATCACCCACACACTGTCAACTTTTCCCCCATCAGACTAAGAAGTCCTGATCACTTGCACACAGTCAACTCTCCTCCATCAGACTTGTTCCCAGAAAAAAGGGGTAAAACTATCTAAAAATATCTCAATAAACTATAGCCATTTGAAAAGGAATGCCCATTCATTTGTTGAAGAAAATTTCTGAGTTGTAAATATGCACTGAGTGTAGATGACACAACATTGATTGAAACCAATGCACTCAGGCTGGGTAGATGCCTTTGTGAATAAGAGCCCTTGATATGCAAGCATGAGGACCTGAGTTCAAACCCCCAGGACCCATATAAAAAGCTGAGCATGCCCACACTTGTGACGTCAATCCTGTGAGGGATGGAGACAGGAAGATCTTTAGCGTTGCTTCAGGTTCAGTGAGAAACCCTATTTCAGGAGAATGAGGTGTAGAATGACAAAGTAAAATACACAGTGTCATCCTCTGTCCTTGTATGTGCACATACACAACGCACACATGTATAAAAGATGCCCAAATCCAATGTGGTGGCTCACGAATGCAATGCCAGCAGGTGGGAGGTTGAGGCAGAAGAAGCACCCTGAGTTCAAAGCTAGCCTGTCAATCATCGAAATTGGTTCTGGGAAAGGAAAAGGAAAGAGATCATGAACAGGAAGAAGGGAAATGGGGAGAAGGAGGAGGGGGCTGATGAAGATAAGAAGGGGAAAGGCAGGAGGAGAAGGAACTGGAAGGGAAAAGAGGAAGAAGATGAGAGGAAGAAAGACAAGGTAGTGAAAAGAAAAGAGAGGAAGACAGGGGAAGTCAAAGAAAAGAAGAGAGTGAGGAGGCTGAAGAGAGAGTAAAAGAAGCAGTGAGAACAGAGAAAAGGAAGAGAAGCCTAGAAGGAGGGGGTGAAAGAGGAAAAGGAGGAGAGGAAAGAGAAAATGGGAGAAGATAAGGAAAAGGAGGAGGGAAAATCAGGGAGGGAGCAAAGAAGGAAGGGGAAAAAAGTAAGGATTAAGGAATGGAGGGGGACTAGGGTAAAGATGTAGAAACATCCCAGTGACTCTGACTGTTCTGTCCTGAGTAATAAACACAACGCAGAGAGGTTTCAAGGCACCATGCCGGCCAGACACAACCCTGGCTCCTGTCCACTTGTGGAACTGCCACAATCTTGAATTCCTTCAAGTCATGCATTTTCCAGACTGATGGTTCCAACTCAGTGTGTCCCTCTGGGTACAGTGCTGTAAAATCATAACCAAGTTGATTAATAAGGCATCTCTCTTCCCCTCTTTCCTTCACTGCCATTTACAAGAAAAATAGCCAAAATGGGTGGCCAAATATAGACCTGTCAGGGTCCTGCTTCCACTGAAATAAAGAAAAATGCAACGCTGTCAAATCTCAAGTGTCCTATATCCAGGGGAACATGATTGCATCCTCTCTGACATCCCTCAACATCCCATAATGTTTCCATCAGTGCAAACACACTCATGCATACAAGCTGCTTCCGGGTTTATTTTCATTTATTTTGGTGACTGTTTTTGAATCTCAATAGCACAGATCTACACAGTATTCCTGCCTTCCCAACCAGACTGAAAAATAACTCATTCACCAAACCAGACAGGCTAAAGTTTGCCATTACACTACAGAAGGGTCCCCATACTGTTGGAAGAGATTTGATTTGATTTATTTTATTTATGACTACTGCTATTATTATTGGATTTTTATGTATGTGTGTATGTGAGCACACAGGTTTGTGCATGTGTAAGTGTGCATGTGGGAACCAGAGGACAACACAAGGTGTTATTTGTCAATGATGCTGTTCACAACAGGATGTGGCAGTGTGCTGGGGAGGTAGACAGGGTGGATCCCTGGGACTCAATGGCCTGCCTGTCTAGACTGCTCTGTGTTCCAGGACAAAGAGTGACCCTGTCACAAAGGAGATGGAAAGCATTCCTGAGGGCAACACCTAAAGGTGTCTTCTTTCTTCCACATACAGGCAGGTAAGCACATGCATGAATGTGCACACACATGCATACACACACACACACACACACACACACACACACACACACACACACACAAAGGCTCATCTCTCTGTCTCTAAAATGTAAGATCCTTGCCATGAAGATAACTGTTCCTGCATCATTAAAATAGTTTATGTTTCAAGGGCAGAGGGCATGGATATTGAGACTCCTCTGAACACAGTTGGGATGTTGACTATGTAGAGAGATGGATAGCCACCCACTGGATGGATGTGAGCCTTGTAAACAGAAGATAGCATCTTATAAAACTGGAGAGGCTTTAAGTGCTAAACCCTAGGTAGCACCACCATTAAACAAAAAGAAGGAAATGGGAAGAAAAGCCAGTGACAATGTCAAGGAGAGCTGTAACAAGCTTATACACTGTAGGGTAGGAGAGATGGTACTGCTCACCCAAGAGCTTAATCCACAAGGACCTGAGCTCAGATCACTAACATAAAAATAGATAGATAGATAGATAGATAGATAGATAGATAGATAGATAGACAGATAGACAGATAGATAGAGTATGAAAACACCAACCTGTTATCCTAGAGCTAGGGAGGCAGAAACAGGAAAATCCCTAAGGATGACTGAATAGTAAACTTTAGGATTTGTGAGAAACTTTGTCGGGGGTTGTGGAGGAGGGGGGGTGAAAGGGGATAGAGGAAAACACTTGGCATTGACCTCTGGCTTCCTCATGCACATGCATGAGGATAGATGTACACACACACACACACACACACACACACACACACACACACACACACACACACATGCACGCACACACGCGTGCATGCATGCACCAAACACTTTAAACAAAGATGACAGGAAAAAAGAAAAACCCAAATTATAAGAACTAAGCAATCAGTAAGAATTCCAAACACTGAAAGTTTAGGCCAACTGAGCATCATGTTTCTCAAACTCTAGCAATGAGGGATGCAATTCAATCAACAGAATGCATGGAGCTAGATTCCATATCCAGAACTACATAAACCAGGCATGCTGGCTGACATTTGTAATCCCAGCCCCCAAGATCTGGAAACAGGAAAATTACAAGTTCAAGATCAACCTAACTTACAGCTACCACAAGCTTCATGAGACCCTGTCTCAAAAGAAAAAGGGGAAAAAATCTGCCAACCAACGGCTACTGATGAGTTCACTCCCAGCAGGTCTGTGGGGCTGGAAAATGACTCCAATCCCAAAATCAAGAGCCAGCCATGATGGTTCACATCTTTACTTTCAGCCATTAGAGAGCCAAAGCAGTAGCATTGTGAGTTCAAGATCAGCCTGAGTACATCTTGAGAACCCATTTAAAAAACAAATATAGGGCTGGAGATACAGCCATGTGCTTAAGAGCACTTCCTGCTATTGCAAAAGACCCATCTCAGGAGACTCACAACCACCTGTAACTCCAGCTCCAGGGGACTTAGTACCTTCTTTTGGCCTCTGTGGATGCCTGCACTGATATGTGCATGTGTTCACCCACACATTCACACACACACACACACACACACACACACACACACACACACACACACATACACACACACACTGTTAAAAATGAAAACAATAAATAAAAATCTAGAAACTCAGGGAATTATGTCTTTTCTTTGTGAAGAAACAAAATTTTTCTATGACTTACTAATTGAATAATTTTCAAGAGAAATGTCCTCATTAATACTTCCTTCCCTGAATACTACTAAACAAAACCCCAGATCCCACTTTAAGACAATAAAAAACAATTGACACTTGTGTATGACTTTGTAGTGTACACTGCTTGGGTTCGCACCTCTCTCTCCAATGTCCAACCCAAACCAATTTATGCAAAAACCCTAACCCACAAATCATCTTATATTGAATCTCAGACAAAGACTCTAAGACTCCCTCCATTGATCTGAAGCTGAGAGCGCTTCAGGTGAAAACCCTGGTAATCCATCCTCTCTGCACCTCAAAAAGGAAGGAACAAACACTAAAGCAAATGCCAAGAGCTTTGTGCTTTGAACCAAGTAGCCCACAATGCCAGGCTAGCAAGAAAAGCAAGTACCCGCATGAATGTTTTCCCCCAGAGGCAAAAGAAAAAAATATAAAACACACAAAACAAACAATAAAAAGAACCCACTTTTTAATATGTCCATCGGGGCTTAGAAAATGAACCCCTTGTTCAATGTCATGCTTGTATTACATGGATGCCAAAACTTCTATGCTGATGACATTGCATTTTGCAATGTTTTAATGTTTTTCTTCTCTGTTTTGCAGTGTTAAAAAAATAAAAACTCTTGGCTTGGGATTGCCTAGCATGCACAAAACCCTGGGTTCTATCCCCAGAACTTCACAAATTGGATGTGGGGTATATGTCTGTGGTCCCAGCATTTGAAAGGTGGGGACAGGAGGACTGGATGTTCAAGATTGTTCTAAGGCCAGCTCAGGACACAGGACATCCTATATTTTAAAACAAGAGAGGAGATAGAGAGATGTCTCGGTGGCTAAAGCACTTACTGTAAAATCATGAGGCCCAGAGACTGAATCTATAGGACCAATCTAAATGCTGCCTGACGTGAAAACCCACTTGCAACCCCAGCATTTGAGAAGCAGAAGCCAAAGAGTCCCCAGAGCCAGCTGGCCAGCAGGACTAGTAGAATTGATGAGCTCTGGGTTCGGTGAGAGACCCTGCCTGAAAAGGTGTGAGTGATTGAGGAAGACATCCAGCTTTTGAAAACACAAGCATAGACATTTGCACACAATATGTCCATATAAATGCAAATATGCATATGTACATGCAGGTACAGTCTCTTTCTCTCTCTCTCTCTCTCTCTCTCTCTCTCTCTCTCTCTCTCTCTCTCTCACACACACACACACACACACACACACACACACACACACACACCACGAGGGAGATAAAACTCAAAGTCTCATATATGCCAGACACACTATCCACACTATCTACGACTGATCTATACCCAAACCAACCTTTACTACGTTTTCACATGCCACTGGATGTGGGATGGGAAGAGCACCATGGAACCCATCCCCTTCCATCCTCTTAGCCCAGTAGCCAGGAAATTCTGGGGCAAAATGACCTTGCCCATTTAGTTCATCTTTCCATGTTGTAGCAGAATGTCTGATCCTTAATCTGTTTCCTGTTTTTTTACTTTACTAAGGTATTTTCTCTATTTTATCTGAACACTTGTGTTCCCTGATGGATATCTTAGCTTAGATTTTCTCTCCTACTGTGTTATCTGTTTCTGGATTGGAAACAATCATTACCAAATGTCATGATTTAAAACAACAGTAATCTCTTACTGCACCCTAGATTGTACTCGGCTGCTTATATTCCCATGTGGCATTAGCCGGATGACTATGAGGATCTAGAAGGCCTACTTCCTATGGAAGCAGAAGAATGTGTTTTCTGGAGGGGCTTAAGGGACCTACTCCCTGCATGGGTGGGGGAAGTTGGAGGAACTACTTAATATAAAGGACCAACCTACTGTAAGATAGTGGATGGCATACTTCCTATGAAGGACTGACTAGAGGACCAGCTTCCTGTGAGGGGCTGAAGGATCCTAGTAAATGTGAGGGGCTGGAGGAATCTACTTCCTGTGAGAGTCTGGAGGAATCTACTTCCTGTGAGGGGCTGAAAGAAACTACTTCCCAGCAAGGGCTTGAAGATCAGCTTCCATGATGTTGCAGACCACAGCTGGTAAATTATTCTGAATTCTCTGTGGTCTTGTCACCCGTTGCTCTCGATGAGACTCTAGAAACACTTGAGCATCTAGAAAACTCAACATGCAAGTTCCAAGAGTAAAATTCTAAGAGTTCTAGGTGGATACATCCCTTTCAATTTCGCTTGGGAGTCACATATTATCCTAAGCCCACTGAGTGGAAGGATCACATCTTGCATTGTTAGAAAAGACTACAGGGTGGCATGTTAGCCAGTTTTTCATCACCATGACAAATATTCGAGGAAAACAACTGCACAAGTGAAATAGTTATTTGGGTTCACAGTTGTAAAGTTCATGGTTGGCTGGATTCTTAGCTTTTGTGACCGTGATAAATCCAAAGCATCAGGACAGAAGGGCAAGATGGAGGAAGGCTGCTCACTTCAAGCTGGTGAAGAAGCAAAGAGAAAAACAGAAGGGGGTAGAATAAGATACCACCTACTACAACACACACACCCAGAAAGCCATTTCTTATGGCTAGGTCATACCTTTAAATGTTCTAGTACTTCCCAATCATGCTGTCAAACTAGTGGGCCATTGATGAGGTCCTAGTCTTAGTGATCCAATCACCCAAAATTGCTTGGATCCACCATCTGGAGACCAAGTCATCCATGCATAAACATTCTGTTCATAGCCAAGCCATAACCAGTGGCTGATGGGACTGTTGTCATTTATACACTCTTCCAAATTCTCCTTAACCATCTCTCCCAGTGCTTCCAGGTAATTTTCTAAAACCAATGCCAGGCTGTAACACTTCTTGCCTGGTATTCTCTTTTTTAATGAAATGATAAGTTGTGTTCTCTATGGAGGACAATGAGAGCAAGAAGGGCAAGAAAGTCTGCCATGGTGCTAGCTCTCACTGATTTCCAGAGTCTGAGGTTCTCCCATTCGTTCTTCTGCTAACCCCAGCCCATCATTTCAGCCCTCTAAACACATGTGTCCTCACCTGGCAGGAATAAGAAATCATCATCAATGTCTTTTCTCTACTACCACCAGAGCTAGGTTTTCTATGCTGGATCATCCAGCAGCTTTGTGAAGGGATCATTTCTTTTTTCAGTCTATCCTTGAAAATGGCCTTCCAGAGATAACAAGCTTTTTATATTCATGTCTGTATGCCACTACTTGAGCTGAGGATATGGTAGAGCCCTTTCCTGGAATCTCTAAGTGAGATTCTTAATTCTTAATCTCTAAGGCCTGGGAACATGGGCTCAGCTGTAGAGTGCATACACATGGAACCCCTTACTAAAAAGCTTGAGTGTGGCTCAACGATAGAGCATCTGCCTAGATCCCCCAATAATAGGCTGGAGTGTGGCTCAGTGGTAGAGCACTTGTCTAGGATCCCCCAGTAAAGGGCGAGGGTGTGGCTTAGTGGTAGAGTATTTACTATTCACAAAACCCTGGGTTCATCCAAAGCACCATTGTATTCATTACTGGTGTGTTGCTGTAATAAAGCACCATTAGCAAGACAACCCTTAGGAGGCAGTGTTTATTTTGGACTTATAGTTCCAGAGGGACCAGATTCCATCACCATCATGGCAAGGATCCATAACAGCAAGCGGTCATGGTGGCTGGATCAGAAGGCTGAGAGCTCAGATCTTAAGCTGAAAATACAAAGCAGAGGGGGCACTGGGAATGGTGGGCAGCTTGGAAACTTCAAAGGCAGCCCTTGGTGACATACTTCCTGCAGTAAGACCACACTTCTTAAATTTTCCCAAAAAGAGCCGCCAACTGGAAACCAAGTATTCAAACAGTCCAAGCCTATGGGGGCTGTTCTCACTCAAATCACTACAATAACCAAATGAACACTCTTGTCAGAGCATACCTGATGCTTTATAACAGCTATTACAATATGAAAGGACAATGCAAAGGCCCACAAACAGCAAATGGTGGCATGTCCAATATCACCATGCATGATGGAACAAGAATTTTAATTTACGTCTCTCTGGTTCAAAGCCCTCACTCCTCACAAAATGTGACCTACATATTTTCAAATGTTATGCTAACATAACATGAAGAGATAAATCAGGATCACACTTTCTTCAGCTCTCACAGCTGACAAAATAAATTTTAAAGTGAATTAAGACCAGTATAAAAATAGCCAATCATGAAAAAAAAAAATCTGAGGGGCACACAAGTACATGATATGATTCTATTTGGTAATCTAGATAATGATCTAGAAGCCACCACTTCTTGTGCCCATCTTTCCTTTTAAAAAGAAACAGAATAAAGATGGTCAATGAACAATCCTAAAATATCCCCTGGTTACATTAATTTCTAGAGAAGTAGACTGGGAGGCTAAGAGGCTAGTCAGGGGGACAGAAGCAGAAAGAGATTTAGACAGGAAAACCCTCCCCTTACCATCTCAATGCTGCACCTCTGCTTTTTCCTGGCTGGGAGGAAAGCTAGAGAGGGAATAGACATGATTCTAATTGCTCGAAGCTAATTACCTACAGCAATAACAGGGATTTAGCCCTGCAGTAAAGAAAATAAATAAGACAAGTCATCCCGAGGGAGGGAGAGGCTCCGAAGAGAAAGAAACCCAGAAATTTTGTATTGTCCTCACCTTCCTGCAGATCAAGACACTGGAGCTCAAGCCTGGAAAGTAACATGAGAACAGCCACTGGGAAGATGGGAGGAAGGAAAGACGCCAGAGAGAATGGATATCCGTCAAAGTACAGGTGACAGGGCTGCCCAAAATTGCAGAAAGGACTCTAATTCCAGGAGTGACCTCATCAAGAGCCCTAGGACAGGACATTTTAGCAAACCCAGAAAAAGTATAGCTTTAAAAAATTCCACTCATCAAATATCCTACCTCTTAGCTGGAGAGATGGCTCCCTGGTTGAAAGAAATTACTGCTCTAGCAGAGGGTCTGAATTCAGTTCCCAACAGCTCACAACCGTCTGTAACTCCAGCTCCAGGGGATCTGATGCCCTCCTTTAGCCTTTGTGGACATCTGTACTCATATACATTCTCTCTCTCTCTCTCTCTCTCTCTCTCTCTCTCTCTCTCTCTCTCTCTCTCTCTCTCTCTCTCTGTCTCTCTCTCTAGCTTGCTCACTCTGTGTACAAACATAAATTGATTTTTAAAATTCCACATCCCTAGTTCCCTTGCTTGCACTCTCTCTCCTATGCACACTCTGTATCCTGTCCTCCACTCTCTCTAGCAACCTCCCCCTCCCCCTCAATCTCACACTCTAGAGTTGCAAAAAAGAAGATGGAATAAACACCAGCATCAAGGACACCTCACAAATATTCCATTGGCATCAATAGCACTGCCCCCATTATGCACAAGATATATATATATTTTGTTCAGCCTCTCATCTGGAATCCAAACACTAAAATGTCTAAAAGCTGAAGTTGAAGAGGCCAGTGAGCTGGCTGAGCTAGCCAAGGCACTTGCCGTCTCCCCCCCCCCCACGCCCACAAGGCTCAGTAGTAGAGACTGCACCTAAATGCCCCAGGACAGAGCTGGGGTGTGGCTCAATGGGAAGGTACCTTTCTAGAATTCCCCAGTGAAGGGATTGGGGAGCTGGGAGTATTCAGTTGTAGAACGTTTGCTGAGCATCAGAAAAAGAAATCAGTGGAACTGAGGCTCTACTCCAGTTTCTGTAAAAGGGAGTTCAGCCTACTCACTTTACAAACAAGGTCTTTATCTACAGCCAGAATATGACCTCGCAGAATCATTTTTGAGCATGGTTTGGGTTCAATGAAGCAGGAAACAAGCAGGTACCATTCTGTCGTCACCAATTAAATTATTTTAACATTCAAATATAATAGCTTGTTTTCAGACAGCCGGGTAGCTCCCTTTGATTTTTATCGACAAGAAAAAAAATTAATTGCATAAAACCAAAATACTTGAAAGTAATTTATTTATCTAATCACACACAAGAGTGGTATAAAAAAGAGATATAATAGAAAGTTAATTTTTTGATTGTCCTGTATGTATTATGTTACATCTCATGTTCTTGAATCACTGTTTCACAAAGAAACACAAGAATATTACTGTGCTAAAATAGAAACTTTTATCCGTGGATTTTAACAGAGAGAGAGGGGGGGGGAAATGTGTGGGGTGTGTGTGTGTGTGTGTGTGTGTGTGTGTGTGTGTACATGCACTGACAGAGGCCAGAAGAGGGTGTCAGTGGCCAAGCCCCCATGTCTGCTCACAACCAGTGTGCCTCCAGACATCGGTGCTTGGGCACTGACTCCCAAACTCAGGTGGTCTAAATGAACAGTCTCTCTCTAGCCTTACAAAATCAGTTTTGAATTATTGACAATGTACCCTGAAAGACATGGCTATATATTTCCTTTCAGGTTTATTTTATAAAATGCAAATATTTTATAGTATAATCATTAATACTGCAATAATCATTTCACAGGAGAAGAAGGCTTGGTGTCACTGGAATGGAATATTTATATTCATATTTTTCAAGCAAGGTTGATTTGGTTTGGTGAAACTAAAAAGTGATACCTTGGAACGGGTTCTGACTGGATTCAGACAATTAATGTAGTTAGTTCTGGTTTATGGTTAGGTTGAATTCTGGCTCCTAGTAAAATCAGAGTCTTAACAACAACAACAAAAGCAGTGTTCACGCATGTGTTCCTGCATGCATGTGTTTAACTCTTTCAGGAATTAGAGAGCTACCTCAGTCAGTAAAGCACTTGTCTTTTAAGCATGGAGACCTAAGTTCAACCCCATACGGCCACACATACATAGAGAGGCCTGGTGTAACAGCATGCACTGGTAACTTAGGAGTTTGACAACCATACACAAGCAGATCCCTGGACCCAGTTACCAACCAGTCTAGTCTACTTGGCAAGTTCCAGGCTCGTGAGAGAATGTGACCAGATTTGGTGGGTCAGCCTTTTTACCCACAAGGGCAATGCCCTTAATACATCTCCCCTACTCCAGGACCAGGATTAAATCCTCAAAAGCTCAGGCTGAGTCAATATCCCCCCTTCCAGAACCACCCTTCTTATTGAAGGCTGACAGCAACAGAACAGAATACACTCCTTCAAATGTGTGTTTTGAGTTATGGGGAGGTAACTCTTTTGGCAGAGTGCTTGTCTAGCAGTCCTGGGTTCCACACCCAGAAAAAATAAAGTGATAATGGAAGACTGTAATCCTAACCACATGAGATCCTGCTTCAAAACAGTTCAAAAAGAAAGAAAATAGAAGCATCTGATGTTGTTCTTTGGTGTCCTCCACAACAAAGCCAACAGGTGGGGTATTCATTTGCTTTCTAGTGTGTGGTGCATTGAAGAATGTGTTTGTCAAGGGTGGAACTTTCATAAAATGCACAACCTTGGTTTCCATCATTCCACTGGACTCTTTGAGGCTGTTCTCCAGTAGAAAGATGAGAGTGAGACCTAGTGGGTGCTCTGGGGTTCACTTCTAATCTTCAATGATAAAATACATACATACATACATACATACATACATACATACATACATACATACATACATATTTATATAGTGGTAGTAGCTCACAACTTTAATCCCAGCATTTGGGAGGCAGAGGCAGGCAGATCTCTATGAGCTCAAGGTCAGCCCAGTCTTCAGTCCAGGAGAGCCAGGGCTAGAGAGAGAAAGTTGTCCCAAAAACCAAAACAACAAATATACATATATACATACACATACACTTGAAAGGACCTGCATATTTTGGGTGCTTCCTTCTGGGGCCCCATATAGGCACATACCACATCCAAACACCAATTTCCAAGTACACGCCAAACACAAAGAGATCCTTTATTAAGCAAGGCAAAGAGACAAGGTGGTTGAATCAGAATCAGGCAGAAACATCAGAAATAGCCTTGCAAATATTATAAGAGGCAGAAATGGGAGCTCTGTGTTAGAATGAGCTGGAGCATGCTGGTAAGTTCTGATCAGGTATTTTAGTTAGGTTAGTCAAAATAATGAATTTTGATTGCTGGCCTTGGTGTTTTGATAGTTGAACCTTGGTGGTCAGACTCAGGAATGAGTCTGTGGCTGAATAAGGTAATAGACCTTGGCTAGCTTCTAACAGTTTAGCAAAGGAGAGAAAGCAAAAAAACAAAAAAAACAAACAAAAAAACAATAACAGCAACAAAAAAGGCAAAACATGTGGGTCAGCGCCATGTTTACCATGCTCAGACATGTGTTTGCCATGGTCATGCCTACTAGAGCCCTTCAATCATCACATTGGATACTTGAGATTTAGATGTGAGGTGCCCACCATTGGCTCATGGTCCCTAGCAAGTGGTACTGTTTGTGAAGGCTGTGAAACCAGAAGATGGAGTCTCCTTGGAAGAACTGGGTCACTGGAAGTGGACCTTGGGACTTTATAACCGGCCCCACTTCCTGTTCATACTCCTGCGTATACAGTATGGACAGCCCCCTCCCTACTCCTGCTGCCATGACTTCCCAGCAGGGATGGAATGTATCCCCTTAAACTGTGCGTCACAACGAACCTCCTTCCCTTACATTGTTTCTTGTCATGTGTTTGGTCACAGCAGTGAGAAAAGTAATGAATTCAATACTCAACACTACCTGCTGGAGTGAATTTTCTCCTCGCGTGCGGCCAAACTCAGACTTCATGGAAGCTAAGGAGCATGCGCAACTGTCTTAAATGAGGATTAATAGCTCAACCTGTAACTCCCGGTTGTACCTTCCTTTGGACCTCCCTGGCTATGAGGATTAAGACAGTCTAATTTGGAGTCTTGTATATACTAGTCGGCTTATCCTGTTTGATACTAACTCATTCATTATTAATTTGTCAGGAATTCTTACAGCCATTCTCAGTAGCTCCCACACCACCTTCTCCCTCTTCCTTTCCCATTCTTCCCTTGAAGGCTATCAATTTATTTTCCATCATTAACATTTTGATTGGGATCTGGACTCATTTTCAGTATGTAACAGAACCTGCTGAACCCCCAAAGAAATACATCATCTCCCTACAGAGCTGGCCATTTTAGAAGAGGGTTTCTACCATGTGGCAAGTTTCAATGACCCTCACCTCTTAGGTCTACCTGAGTCACCTGAACCATGCAGCTCAATGTGATCTGCCTACCTTGTACATGCTGAGACACACTCGCGTTCTCCATGGTGTATCACCTAATTCATTACACTGCTGGAAACCATAAATCACAGAACTCTGTTTCCTCTACTCCTTTCCAACAAAAAGAGTGCTCACACAAAATGTATTTACACACCATGGTTACTCAATTAATCTTTTCATTACACTTGCCAGAGGCATTGCCGGGATTTCCAAGGCAGCTCTGTGTGTTTGCATTAGAGATGATGGCGGCTCACTATGCTTCATTTAGTGATTGTGGTCCATTTGGAGGTCCTGTGAAGCCATATGTAAACTTAAAGCTTTCTGCTCAAGGACATGTAAGTTTCTGTCACGTGTTTAGGAAAATCATAGAGGCATTAACAGCTGTGTATTAATCACACTCAACATATACAATCACACATGGACAATTATAAATCACACACTCACACACATATATATATATATACACGCATAATCACACACAAAAATATATATGCACAATCATACACATAATCACACACATGTATGTATACACAATCACACAAAAACATATACACACATACACAAGCATGTATGCAATCATACAAACATACAGCTGCATAATCACACGAATATATATTCACAATCACTCAAACATGTATGCATTTGAAATCACACACAGAAACACACATACACACGTCTATGCAAACCCTCCCCCCACTAAAGAGTCTAATTTCATTGGCAATATTACATTTTGCATCAGAGACCTGAGTATTTGACCTCTGGCTCTCCTCAGCTTCATAAAACAAAAAAGAAAACCAAGAGCCCAACCATCATTTTTAAACACCAGAAAGAGAGTTTTCACACATTCAAACTCTAAACTTGTGCTGAATCCCCAAAACACGATTCTGAGGGGAAAAGGTAAGACGGTTGGCTTGATTACAATTGAGACCCACTATCTGTGTTTTCACCACGAGCCTGTAACTTAACTTCTGCAAACCTTCAGATCCCAGACCACAAAATCATTGTTAAGAACACCCACTCCCTCCTAACACAGCACCCACTCTCTCCCAACCCTCGAGTCTATTTCAACTCATAATACAAAACAGGTATGTGACAATAGCCTAACATTAGAGAATTTATGAGTTGTGGAGCTTGTGAGTTTTTGATCTCTCTAGAAAAAAAGAGAAAATGATTTTTTATGGTCACCATCCAGGGTCAGTTCATCACATTGTATAGCTTTTAAAAAGAATTGTTCTTTAACCAAGGAAATAACATGTTTATATCACCAGCTGTTATACTTGCAATGAGATTTTACAGCTCCAGGGCCAATGAAAAAGGAGCCAAAGTGAGAGGTATAGAAAATCAATTCATCCCTCTTCCCAACCTAATGTTCAGAGGCCAACACAGAGCGCTGAGAGTTCCAGAGTCAAGTAACAAATGCTTATGCAAAACCTCAAAAATCGAGGGCTGCCAAGATTGGCTTCTGCAGATTCTGACCACTAATTTCAGCTCCAAGTCAGGCCCATTTCTGCCTCTGCACTCATGCACTCATGGTGTTGCCCTTAATGCTTTCTCTCTGTGTTTGGCACAGAAAGAAAAATTAACTTGAGAGTGATATGTTTGAATGGTTTTGTGGCATAAACATGAACAGAAAACAACAAAAATTCTTATTATTAATTTAAAGACATGCCATCTAATTTGTCTCTTACACTGGGAACCCTGGAAGAGGGCATTGTGTCATCAATATGACAATTTGGTGATCCCATTTTTGTGACACTGATAGGCTGATTCAGTGATCCTGTGCAAAAACAGATGGGGTATACAAATAAATAGTGAACACCTGTTCTGGCATAGAATACTGAGCCTAGAAAAACCCCTCAATGCCACAGCATGATAAAGCATGTTCAAGCCACTCATGATGGTTCACAGCTATAACCCCAGAACTCAGGAGGTATGGGAAGGCTATTATTTTGACTCTGAGATCATTTGGGATTACCTAGTGAATTCCAGACTAAGTTGAGCTACCTCATGCAACCCTGTCTCAAAAGAAAAAAGAAAGGGGGGGGGGAGAAAGAAAGGAAGAAAGGAAGAAAGAAAGAAAATAGGGCTGATGAGATGGCTCAGTCCATAAAGGTACTTGCTTCAGAGTTTGATGACCTGAGTTTAGTCTCCAGAATCCATGTGGCAATCACTCAGGTTGTCCTCTGATGTCCATGCAAGTGAAATGGCATGTTCATTCATGCACACAAATACACACACATACACACACACACACATAATAAGTTAATAAGTTTAATTTAAAAATGTAAAGATAAGATTAAGTAGATCTTAATCTTATAATAAACAAATTATTTCTTCTACAAGCAAAGTAGTAGAGATAACCTCAGGAGCATTAGATAACAGTAAAGTTGTAACAAACAACTGGGAAGATAAGAATCTAAAGTATACATATATGTTTATATATGTATAGTATATATATATATATATACATATGTGTATATATGTATATATGTACGTGTGTGTGTGTGTGTGTGTGTGTGTGTGTGTGTGTGTACACATATGTTTTTCAAGACATGGTTACTCTATGTAGCCCTGGCTGTCCTGGAACTCACTCTGTAGACTAGGCTGGCCTCGAACTCATAAAGATCATCCTGCCTCTGCTTCCCAAGTGCTAAGATCAAAGGCATGTGCCAACACTGCCCTGCCATCAAATAATTTTTAACTTTTTTATTAATTTATTAATAAAAATCCCAGTTCCCCCTCCCCTACTCCTCCCACTTTCCTTTCCACTCCACCTCCCATCTGCTGTTTGGAAAGGGTAAAGCCTCCCATAGGAAGTCTACTAAGTCTTTCCCATCATCTCATTGAGACAGAACCAAGGCACCTCCCATTCTCCATAACCCTGTGTCTAGTTGAGCAAGGTATCTTTCCATATAGAATGGGTTCCACTAAGTCAGTTTGTGTATTAGAATTAGATCTTGGACCTACTGCCAGTGGCCTTATATATTGTCCCAGCCACACCATTGTCACCTATATTAACAGAGTCTAGTACCGTCTTATGCAGATTCCTCATTTGTCAGATTGGAGTCAGTGATCTCTCACTAGCTTCGGTCAGCTGTGGATTTCCCCATCATGGTTTTGACTTCTTTGTTCACATTATCACTCCCCTCTCACTTTGATTGTACTCCAGGAGCTCAGTCCAATGATAAGTTGTGGATATCTGTATCTGCTTCTGTTCCGTAAGAGGGCTCTGAAATCTTTGTACTAGGCTGCAGTTACCCTGATACCCAAACCACACAATTACACAGCTAAGAAAGAGAATTACAGACCAATTTCTCTCATGAACATAGATGCAAAAATACTTAATAAAATACAAGCAAACTGAATCCAAGAACATAACAGAAAACTCATCCACCATAATCAAGTAGGATTCATCTCTAGGTTTGCAGGGATAGTTCAACATACAAAAATCTGCCAATGTAATGCACCATATAAACAAAATGAAAGAAAAAGCCCACGTGATCATCCCATTAGATGCTAAAAATGCCTTGTACAAAACCCAACACCCCTTCATGATAAAGGTCTTAGAGAAAATAGGGATACAAGGAACATACCTAAATATAAATCCATCAAATAATTTTAATAGTGGCTTGTGCTTAACAGTAAGCATGCAAAATTCCTAAAAACTTAACAGCTGAATTTTTGGTAGATTTATTTTAACTATACATATGTGCACTCTACTCTAAAAGCTCATGAAGGCCAGATGATGGCATTACATCTATTGCAGCTGCAGTCACAGGGGGTTGTGAGCCACCCAACATGGGTGCCAGGGATAGAACTTGGGTCCTCTGCTGATGCTTACAAGACAGCACAAGCAGTTTCCAAAGAATCACTGAACACAGGCTCTTGCCCTTCTCTTCTACTACCCTTAATGGATACACATGAGGCTCGTGGTCACAAGATGGCCACTGCCTTCAAAACATCATTTTTAAGTATTTATTTAGTTTTCACTGTGACCAAATACCTGATAAGAAGCAATTTAATGGAAGAAGGGTCTATTTGGACTCAAGTCATAGCTGAAAGGGAATGGCAGCAGGCAGGAACGTGAAGCTAGTGAAGCTAGGATGACTTACAGCCTTATATCTAAGAGAAATAGGAATCAGAGAAAGAATAGGAAGTGGAAGAGGTCCATGATCTTCAAACACTCCTCCTTCATCACCAATCTACTTCCCAGAAAGATCTCTTTCCCGAGGGTTCCACAGCCTCCCAAAAGACCACTAGTGGAGCCCAAATTCTCAAATACATGATCCCGTGGGATACACTGCACACTGAAACCACGGAAGCTCATGTATGTGTGCCAGGCTGGAAGGTGAGAACAACAACACAAAGCTAAGTGGGTATCATGGTGCATTTTCTGTTGCTATAACAGAATGTCACAGGTGAGTAGTATATGCAGACTAGATGTCTATTGGCTCCTGGTTCTAGGGAATGAGAACTCCAATGACACAGTGATGGCATAATTTTTTAATTCTTTGGACAGCTTTATTGATGCTTTCTAATGTGACAGAAGGCAACAGAGTGTCTCAGTTTCTTTTCCTGTCACTGTGACAAAGCTGCCCTGACAGAAGTGACTTAAGGGGAAAGGGTTTATGTTAGTTCATAGTCACACATTTCAGTCCTTCATGGTGGAGAAGGCAAAGTATCTGGATATTGAAGCAGCTGGTCAAAATACCTACATAGTCAAAAAGAGGTCAATGAATAACATCTATGTGCCAGTGTCCAGCTTGCTTCTCCTGACCACAATTAAGATGAGTCTTACAATATCAATTACCACAATCAAGATAAGCACATCTAAAGACACTTCTTCCCAATAATTTTGAATTGTGTCAAGTTGGAGATAAAATTAACCACCACAGCATGTAACTATCTTAGAAGGAGTTCCTTTTATAACAAAGACACTTCCATGACAATTCATTCTAATGAGGGCAGCATCCATCTATTCATCAGGGTAGACTTTTCATGATCTAAGTATCTCCCAAGAGACCTCACATCTCAACATCCCACATTAGGGAATTAAGTTTTCAACATTTCAAAATTAGATGGAAAATATTAAAACCCTATTTTCAAAAATAATTTACTCCTAAATCATAGAGATGTATAACTCATAGACCAGAATAATGTTACATGTGTTTTAAGATAGCTAGACAGAAGAGAATCATGGATGAAAGATGCAGGCTGAGTTAGTCAACTAAACAGATCTGCTGTAAGAATCACTATGTAACTATGAATCTCAGGTACATATTCAAAGGACCATGATCAACATAATAAGGCTTAGATGAAAAAAGGGGTTTAAAATTCAGTACTTGGCTTTGATAATTCTTGCTAAATAAAACAGGTACACACAAAAATATTTCCAGCAAATTCCTCCCCAAATTAAATTTTTAATTAATTTTTGAAAATTTCATACATGTATATAATGTATTTTAATCTTATCTCCACCCTCCACTACCTCTCCCCAACCCCTCCTGTGCCCTCATGATTTGTTTGGGCTACAGAAATGAACAGACAATTCTCAAAGCAAATATATTCCTTTACTACTACACAGAGAGCCAAGTGTATACTCAGAAGCTGGCTACCAGGGGAATCACCATGGACTGGCGTGTGTGTGTGTGTGTGTGTGTGTGTGTGTAATCAGCCCATATAGAAGTTAAATAATAGCTTCTGTGAATCTGTTCTCTCCACCCAGCATGTGGGTACCATGAATTAAACTCAGGTTGTCAGGGTTTTTGGCATGCATCTTTACTGACTAAGCTATTGCCCCAGCGCTTATTTCATTTTTGTTTGATTTGTTTTATTTTTAAGACAAGGCCTCTTTATGGAACTTAAGTCGGTCATGAATTCCTGGTTCTCTTGCTTCAGGTCTCCTGAATGCCGAGATTACAGACATGCACTACCCTACTGTGCCTGGGTGGTTTCTTTCAACAAAAGGATTCGACACAGAAATAGAAGTCCACTCCATTTAGTCCCTGCCAATGAGTTTATAAATTCTGCTTCATTTAAACCAGAGGCCGGAGGTCAACCTCAGGTATCATTCCTCTGGTTGGGCATGATGCTATTGACCTGATGTTTTAGAGATGGGGTCTCCTGCTGACCTTGAGCTTGCTGAGTAGGTGAGGCTGGCCAGCGGTCACCAAGAACTGCCTGTGTCTGCTTCCCCAGCACTAGAATTATAAACATGCACCACCACACCCAACTTTTTCACATGTGTTCCAGGGGTTGAACTTGGGTTTTCTTTTTGGCATGGCAAGCACCTTACCAACTGGGTTATCGCCCCAGCATCTGGTGTTCCATTTTCAAAATCATCTACCAAAGGAAGCTCACCAACGGGGAAGGGAGAGGGAGTTAGAAGAAAGAAAAGGGGAGAAGAGGAGGGAAGAGGAGGGCATGAGGGAGCAGGAAAATTGAGTCAGGGAAAGAATAGAGGAGAGCAAGAAAAGAGATAGCACAATAGAGGGGGCCATTACAGGTTTTAAGAGAAATCTGGCACTAGGGAAATCTCCATAGATTTACAAGGATGACCCCAACTAACAATCTAAGCAATAGTGGAGAGGCTACCTTAAATGCCCTTCCCTGATAATGAGACTGATGACCACCTTATATGCCATCCTAGAGCCTTCATCCAATAACCGATGGAAGCAGAAGCAGAGATTCACAGCTAACAACAGCTGGACTCCTGGAATCCAGTTACAGAGAGGGAGGAGTGATGAGTAAAGGGGTCAAGACCAGGCTGGAGAAACCCACAGAAACAGCTGACCTGAACAAGGGGGAGCTCATGGACTTCAGTCTGACAGAGGGGAAACCAGCATAGGACCAAACCAGACCCCTGAATGGGGTGTTAGTTAGGACCGGGCAGTCTATGGGGCCTCTGGTAGTGGATCAGTATTTATCCCTAGTATATGAATAGACTTTGGGAGCCCATTCCACATAGAGGGATACTCTATCAGCCTGGACACATGGAGGAAGGTAGGCCCTGCTCCAAATGATATGACAGACTTTGAAGATCCCCTATGGAAGGCTTCACCCTCCCTGGGGAGCAAAAAGGAGATGGGATAGGGGTTAGGAGAGGGACAGGGGAGGAGGAGAAGTGAGGAAACTGGGACTGACATGTAAAGCAAGCTTGTTTCAAATTTAAATTAAAGAAAAAAAAAAAAGAAAGCTCACCAACACAACAGTTCAAATCAGTACATTGTTACTAGAAATGTCTGTCATTTGCAAGGTTGAGATCATATTTCTTTACATTTTCTGAACTCTCCCCTGCCCCTGGACAGAATGGGAAACCCTGGCTCTGAACGTGAACGGAAACGAAGGTTGCTTTCAGTTGAGACACACAATCCATGGGGACTGTTGCATCAGGCCATCCATGTTGCCTGCTATAAAAGCTCACTCTCTCACTGCCTTCAGTTGTGCACTTTCAGCTCTGCGCCGCTCACCACTGAATTCCTGCCTTGAAAAAAATTTAGCATAATGGCTTGTCTGGCACAATGGTGGGTCTGGAAAGTTCAGAGAAATTCTTGCTACAGGGTCCTTTAGGACCTATGGTAGACAAAGAACAACTTCCTCCTTTCCCTGGTAACTAGAAACCTTTCTTTTTTCCAATATCCTGCCTCTATCCATCTCTACACAATCCAGTTTGCCCAGCATACAAACACTGTATTAATCAGCTGCTGCTGCATAACAAATATTACCAAAGCATATTGCGTGACCGCAGCAAGGTTTTTTCTTTTATTCTAGCTGCCATTGTTAGTGGGGTTTTAAGACAAAAGCCTCAACTCAAGAAGCCCTAACAGGATAAGCTCAGCCACCTGTGCCAATATGCCAATCAAAGAGATAAAAAGGACTGGAGAAATAATCAGGCAAGCGTTTGCTTCAGAAGCCTGAAAACCTGAGTTTGACCACCCACCAAGACCCTTGTTGAAACAAAAACAAAGTAACTTTGTAAGTGGCGTGTACCTGTAATCTCCGAGCTGGGGAAAAAGAAACCAGGAGGATTTTAGACAGCTGTTCTAGCTAAATTGGCAAGTTCCAGTTCCTGGAGAAACCTTGTCTCAAGAAACAAAACAGAGAGCCTGGAGAGATGGCTTGATGGTTACGTGTATTCACTGCTCTTCCAGAGGACCCAGGTTCAATTCCCAGCACTTACAGGGCAGCTTGCAACTGTCTATAACTCCAGTTCCAGGAGACCGGACACCCTCACACAGACACACACACTGGCAAAACACCAATGCACATAAAATAGAAATAGAAATAAAAAGAAGACAAAGAGCAAATGAGAAAGACATGTGACATTGACCTCTGCCCTCTCTACATAGGTACACACACTAACATGTTAACACATCTCACATGCACTCACATGCTTGTGCACATGCACATATGCATACACACACAAAGCGTAAAAGAGAGATGATTACTTAAAAATAAAGA
>JANBXA010000044.1:17230000-17347500 GCA_030556225.1 Cricetiscus sungorus
CTATTAAAGAACGCTGCTTGCTGGCTTGTTTCATGACTCATGCTAACAAGCTTTCTTATACAACCCAGGGCCACCTGTCCAGGAAATGGTGCCACCCATGGTGGACTGGGCCCTCCTAAATCAATAATCAAGATAATCCCACATGCATATGCCCCTAGGCAGATCTGATCTGGACAGCCCTCAATTGAGACATGCTGGTCACGTGATTCCATACTCTGTTAAGTTGACAGTTAAAGCTAACTATACTAAAGACAACATAGTGAAACTGAGGAAAATGAAGCCTTCCCCCCTAAGTATTTTCTGTCAGGTGTTGTACAACAACAAAGAGAAAAGCAACCAATACATTCTCCAAGCAAGTTAGCTCCAAACATCACAGTAATAACTGAAAACAGAAACAGGAATGATTGCAGAGGCTGAATTTGGGTTGACACTTAAATTCTAGTAGTAGGGGCTTTATTCACTTTTTCTTGTCAAATAGTCTTATCAAACATAGAATTTGTTCTATGAGAATGGTATCTAGGAAAGCAAAATTACCAAAGTCACTGTATAGGTCCATTTTCAGTTGTAACATCCACAATTGCCTTATCTTTTTTTTTTTAATCTTGTGAGTATCTTACACAAATGTTCACTGTCTCTTTAAAATTCTCAAGACAGAAGCATCAGGCAAATGAGGTACCATCAGTTTGGACTGTACAGTTCAGTGACTTGGCATTGAAGGCATTTATTTTGGAACCTGTGTGGTAGCCTAGCCTATTCTAGGAGCTTTGCTTTCACTACAATTCAATCCCCCACTTTTCCAATTAGCAGTGAAGGCAAGAGCGAATGTGGGGAGAGTGTAGAAAGGGAAAGAACAAAGAACCTGGAACTCAGAACTCCTCTAGGAATTACACACAGAGCTCCCTGGGTGAAACACGGCATTTTAGCCACAGTCACAAATCTTGCTAGAAAAGTGGGGAACTCAGGGCTAGGTGCACAGCACAGCAGGAGACTTCACAGCAGTTCTCACCCTAGTCTCCTTTGGGTGTGGTCATGGGACACTCATAAACCAAAGGCCACATGCAGCTTTTGGAACGTGCTGTCTACAAAAAGACCTATTCAGGAAAGAAATTATTCCATTCTCCCAAAGAGAGAGAAGCTATCTTGAAGAGAGGAAAGACATGAAGGGAGGAGGGAGAAGTGAGTTCAGGCAAATAGCCAACAACATGCATTTATAGAGAGCAGGAATGTAAAACAGATGTTGTTCAGGAATGTAAAACATTGCCCTGGGAGCCCCATCATTGGCCTCTGGAGAGAAGAGCTTCTCAGATCCAGGCAAATAACACAGTAAGTCACAGAAAGTTGCATACTCATCAAAACCAGCCCTAAGCAATGGCTCTCTTGGGTTGCCTGGTGCCCTGTTTCCCCATATTTTTCTGTGGCTGTGCATTATCCTGCATTGCTCTAAATAGATGCTATCCTCTAACTAGAAGTGAAGTAGTCTCAGAAGTTCTTCTTTAAGATGTATTACTTTTTATTTTAATTGTGTGCATGTAGGCAATGTGCATTCATGTGAGTGCAGTTACTTTTGGAGGCCAGAAGAGGATGTTAGATCCCCTGGAGCTGAAGTTACAGGTGGTTGTGAGCTGTATAATGTGGGTGCTGGGGACCAAAGTTGGATCATTTGCAAAAGCAGCATATGCTCTTAGCCACTTAGCCGTCTCTCCAATCGCATGTCAGTCTTAATTTTCAGAGGCAGAAATATTTGGAGCTTTGCAAGTAGCAGGGTGTCACTTTCCTAATAAACCTGATGGATTTTTTTTATGAGAATGGTGATCTGAAATAGCAAAAGGACCAAGGGCACTGTATAAGTCCATTTCAGTTGCTATAACAACAACACCAGAGGCTGGGGAGCTTATTAAACCAAAACAGAGGTCTTATATAGCTCATAGTTTGGGTGAGTGAAATTCTAAGATTAGATGTTCTCCATCCACCTGCTCTCTGGTAATGGCCCTCTAGCTAAGCCACTGTATAGTGGAGAGAAGGGGGATTGGCAGAGGGTGGAAGAAACCAAGCATGTAGAGTGAGCTCACTTCCAAACAACTCATTCTAATGAAAATCAATCTATGCCCTGTGACTATGATCAATCCTGTCTGTGTACAATGTTCCCAATAATCTCATCGTTCCATATTAGACTCTAATTATCAAAGGCTCTATCACCTTCTCATTGGGGTCCACTGGTGACTCATCTAGCACGCAGATAGGTGGGGTCTGTGATGGCTCATCTTGACTGGACTTGGAATAACCTAAGAGATATTTCTGAGTGTATTGTAGGGGGCTTTCCAGAAATGTTTAAATAAAAGGAAGACACACCTTTGTTGAGGACAGAGCTATTCCATGGGCTGGGGACCTGAACTTAATAAAAAGTAGAAGGCAAGCTGAGCAGGAGCATTCATCTCTCTCTGTCTCTGCCTCTGTCTCTCTCTCTCTCTCTCTCTCTCTCTCTCTCTCTCTCTCTCTCTCTCTCTCTCTCTCTCTCTCTCTGTGTGTGTGTGTGTGTGTGTGTGTGTGTGTGTGTGTGAGTGTATGTATGTGGGGGGTGTCTGTCTGTCTATCTCTGTCTCTGCCACTGTGTCTCTCTGCATCTCTCTCTAGCTCTTACTCTGTCTCTCTCATCTCTCTGTCTCTCTCTCCTTCCTGGCTGCTAATGCAATGTGACAAGTGACTTCATGCTACTGTCATCACACCTTCCTCACCATGATGGACTATGCTTTGAACAGTGGGCCACTCCTACCTTCCTTATGTTACTTTTATCAGGTATTTTGCACCAGCAATGAACAAAGGCACTAATATAAGGGAGCACAGTCAAGAATTACCAACCATTGCAGTCACGCCTAACAAAACAGTGTAAGCACCCATAGAGCAAATGATAAGACCAAGGTCAATGGCCATGACTACTAGTGTGGAAACCTCAAAAAAATTTCAACAGAGGGCTGTTGAGTTGTCTCAGTGGGTAAAGGTACTTACTTCTGAGTCTAGGCCTAGAACTCATGGTAGGAGGAGAGAACTGACTCCCACAAGTTGTCCTCTGACTTCCACACTTGAGCCATGCTATAAGTACCCTGACTTCCCAACACACACACACACACACACACACACACACACACACACACACACACACACACACCACACTAGATACTTTTTTAAAGTCTCAATAGTTATTAAGAAGGGTCTATGCTAATACCTACTGGGGTACACCAAGACAAGAGAGGAATTTAGAAGGTTTAGGGTCCAACACTTCAGGGGTTGGGGGCTAGAATTATTCTGTTTCCTCCTGCAGACTGTGGTCTAGAAGGAGGCATAACAGTTACTGAAGAACCTGGAGACTACAAAGCTCCAGAGCAGACTGCAAGATGAGAAATGGAGGTAAGAGTCAGATGTTCAGAGCCACACATGGTGGCTTATTACACGATCCAAGCACACAGGACGCTGAAAAAGGGAGGCTGAGAAAGGACAGCCTGAGCAACATACCAAGACCCTGTCTCCAAAAACAGAACAGTGAAGGCTGAGGAGATGGTCCAATGACAAAAACTGCTTGCTATGCAAATGTGAAGACCACAGTTCTGAGTCCCAGAATTCACATAAAAGCAGAGCAGACATGGTGACTGTAATTCCAGCATGAAGAAGGTAGACACAGTTGTCCCTGGGGGAAGCTAGCTAGCTAGAACTATAATACTCACTGAGAGTGAGATGTCCTACCTCAATAAATAAGGAGGAGAGTTGTCAAGTCAAGAAAGACACCCAATGTCGACTTTGTTGCTCCAGCAGACGTATGGACACACATAAATGTTTGCACAACACATACACATTCAAAGGAAAAATAAAAGTGCCCATTGTGGCATGTCTTAGAGTGACAGGTTCAATCAGAAAATGCCCCCCACAAAGAAAGTCTTCAAATGGATTAGTTAAATAAATCATTTCTACAAACTACCAAAACCCATAGTGACAAAAATCAGAATAGTCTTGTTTCTAAGCACTTTTCCTCAACCATCCTCAGTCTTTCTTTAGAATTTTATAAGGCGGGTAGAGCCTGTCTTATTTATTCTTCCATTGTTGTGAAGAGACACCATGACCAAAGAAACTTCTAGTAGAGTTTGTTGGAATTCACAGTTCTACAGTTGCCAGTCATCATGGAGGGGAGCTGGACAGCAGGCAGACAGACATGGTACTGGAGCAATAGCTGAAAGCTTACATCCTGATCCACAGGCACAAGGCAGAAAGGGAGAGAGAGCTAACCGGAAAGGCCATGTGCTTTTGAAACTTCAAAGCCCTCCACCAGTGATAAACCTCCACCAATGAAGCCGCACCTCCTAATCCTTCCCAAACAGTTCCACCAACTGGGACCCAAGTATTCTAATATACAAGCCTATGGGAATCAAACTACCATAGAGCTTCAAAATGTTCTCTCAGGAAAATGAGCTCATGCAGAAAGACATTGGTTAGGTTATTGGCTTGGCCCAAGAATGCCTTGCAAAGGCTGCCTGGAATCTTGGTCAAACATTCTTTTCTTTGTTCCCTTGCTGTGATATTTCCTTTCTTCACCCAGTATATTTTCCCATGGTCAAGATCCACATGTTTATGATCAAGTGATGGGGAGGGGGAATGATTCATGCTGTCTCCATTCCTTGCAATGTTCAGCTTCTGAAATCCACGTTCCCAGCATTAGATACTGAGAGTCTCCAAGGACAATGGAAGAAAAACAGGACTGAGGAGGAAACAAATGTAGAAGATGAGGAAGAACTAACGCTCACTACAAATCATCTCTCCACTCTGCAATCCCAGAAAGAGGTGAACATTAAAATCACAGGGCTGAGAAGATAGCCTAGCTAGCACAGTGCTTGCTGTTGAAGCATGCGGGACTGAATATGGGTCCTCACCACCCACATTATTTTGTTTATTTGAGAGAAGGTTTCTCTGTATAGTTTTGGAGGCTGTCCTGGCACTCACTCTATAGACCAGGCTGGCCTGGAACTCATAGAGATACACCTGGTTCTGCCTCCCGAGTACTGAGATTAAAGACATGCGCTGCCACCACCTAGCCTTGACACCCACATTTAAGCCACACACGTCAGTGCATCTTTAGTCCCAGCTCTAGAAGGTAGAGATGGTTGGGTCATTGGTCAGCCAATCTAACTTGATCAGTGAGCTCAAGATTCAGTGGAGTAAGTCTGATAAAAGAAGGTGGGGAGATCCAACATCAATTTCTAGTCTCCACACATATATGCACACACATGTACATACATGAATACAAGCACTGTAACTTATACCCTGAAATCATTAGTATCTTTATAGTTTCATCATACTAGAAGAGCATATGCTTCTATATTTACTTTGATTGGTGTGTGTGTGTGTGTGTGTGTGTGTGTGTGTGTGTGTAGGCACATATATGTGTGGAAGTCTATACACATGTGTGCATACATATGTGGAAGCCTGGGGTTGACATCAAATGTCTTCCTCTAACACTGTCCACCTTATATAATGAGGCAGGGTCTCTCACTGAACCCAGAGTTCTCCATTTTAGCTTCTCTAGCTGGCCAGCTTGCTCCAAGGACCCCATCTTGGTTTCCCACGCTCTTGGACTGCAGGCAAGCTGCCTGCCACTCCCACTCAGCTTTTATATTGGTTTTGGGGATCTGAACTCAGGTGCTCAGGGTTGTGCAGCAGGCACATAACCGGCTAAGCCACCTTCTCATTCTAATGTATTTTGCTTTTGTAAGTGGAATCAAATTTAAAGCAAAGGAACACTATGCTTTAAAATGAATTAGGGTAAATTAATTCCCTAATGAAAGATTCTATCAAGCATGAAAAAAACTAACAGAAAAGTATTAATGTGCTGATACAGAGGAGTAATCCTAAGGATGTTGGTTTATAGACACTCATGCTGTGTCTATATACACAGATGGTTTTGAACAGCATCAACCCTTCCAACAGTTGGACCACAACCAGCCAGTTAGTGACTGCTTGCTTGCTTGACTGAATTCAGCGGGTTTGTTTTGAATATAGCCCTAACATTACCTAACATTGCCTAATATTACCACTCTTTCAAACCATTTGCTGGGTGCAATCTTCAGATACCAGCATGAGATAAATGACAACTGCATGTTAACCTGGGCTTGTGAAATTGGCTGTGTAAGAAAGGTAACAGAGAGGCTTCGGAGGTGATTGGACAAGGGGTGCCAGATGACAATGAATGCCAATTTAAAACAATCTCTGAATTCAGTGAGACCAGCAGATGAAAAACGAGGCAATTCTGGAAAGTTCTACTGTAAAACCTCACCAGGGAGTATAGTACTTCCTAGATACTGGTGGCCAGCACATTGTGGCTGTGAAACAGGAAGGCGACAGCAATTACCCAACCTGCTGCCTAGGTGGAGTTATTTGTCAAGGTGGGGGTATTATTTCATGCCATAGCAGACTCCCCTTTCATACGGAATGCCACTTCTGGTTTTCTTGTTTGTTTGTTTTTTAAGATTTGTTTTCAGTTTTTAGTTATATGTGTGGTGGGGGCGGGGGGTATATACCCAACATGAGCATAGTGCTAGCAAAGGGCATCAGATCACATTGAGCTGGAGTTCCAAGTGGTTGTAAGCCACCCATTGGGAGCCCTGGAAACTGAATTTTGACCCTCCAGAAGAGCAGCAAGGGCTCCTAACCACAGACCCATCTTTCCCACCTGAGCAGCTGGGATGGAACTGAGATGACATTAATGTAATATAACTTCTGGCACATCTCAGGAGTCACTTGGCTCCAGGGAAAGGCCTGGGGGGTGTCTTGGTTCCCAGATAATTCATCTGAGGAGCTTTTGATATCAACTCCAGGGGTTCTCACCCCAAAATATCACTTGTCACACAAGCTCTGCAGAGGACCCTGGTGAGATGGATGGGTAGTGCCAAGCCTGTAATCTACTATAGGGTGTCCCTGACAGGCCACTCTGATGATTTAGGGTGCCATTGGTGGTCCAGGCTTGATTCATCACCAGTAATTCATCTTTCTCAACAAGCCATGGTTCCTGTTTTGTAACACCCTTCCATTCTTCTCTTTGGAGAAAGAAACTGTGATGAATGACAGACTTGGGAAGAGAATTCTAGTTTTCCACTTCTAGAGTTAGCCTCAGTAAGACAGAAGCAAAGGAACCATCCAAGCCATTTCAGGAAAGGCTGCCATGAGGACAAAATAATGCCCACTACATCAGTTATGTCATCTTTGTTATTTTACCCAGTGATACAGGAATCATGAACAAGGCTGGGGAGATGGATCACTGATTTTTGTATATAATCGTGAGGACCTGAGTTCAGAGCCCTGGCACAAAAGCATCAATCTGGTCATAGTCACCCCAGAATTGTGGGAGGAGACAGGACTGAGGGGATGGCGCTTTTTAAAAAAGTGAGTTCCAGGTTCAGGAAGACACTCTGCCTCAAAGGAATAAAATGTGCACAGTTCACAGATGCTCACAACACACACATATACACTTATCAAAACAGAGAGAGAGAGAGAGAGAGAGAGAGAGAGAGAGAGAGAGCCATGAACAAACCATATGAACAAAAGAGTAGATTTTTCACCTAAGCATTATTAATACTTAAAGTTAAACAAATTTGCCTTCTTTAAAGGCAAATTATACAATAACTCTGTTTTTTTTTTGTTTTGGGTTTTTGTTGTTGTTATTGTTGTTGTTGTTGTTGTTGTTGTTGTTGTTTGTTTGTTTGTTTGGGGGGGTTCAAGACAGAGTTTCTCTGTGTAGCTTTGGGGCCTGTCCTGGAATTAGCTCTGGTAGACTAGGCTAGCCTTGAACTCACAAAGATCCACCTGCCTCTGCCTACCAAGTGCTCAGATTAAAGGCATATGCCACCACTGTGCAGCTTATACATTAACTCTTACATACACAGACTTACTAATATATTGACTCTTACATTTCTGCCCCATAAGTTTTTACTAATATTTTAAATTTTGTTATCAACTATCTGTTTGGGCTATTAAAAGTCCCTGTGTTGTTTTGTTTTTGTCTTTTACAATACTTTACACAATATTTACTGTGTTTTATTAGAGAAGCAATGCCCATCCACCCATTTTACAGATAGGGAAAGTTAGATGGGGGTGAAGTCATCAATATGCATGCTGAGATTTCAGCCTGTGGTTGAGGGAAATCCAACACCTAACACTCTTGATTATAGACTTGGCATTCTTTCCACCAATGCCACTCATGTGATTCTGTTTGTTCAAACCTGGAAAACACACAAAGTAATTGCAGGATACCAACATTGAATTTGGTGCTGATCATTTGAATTCCAAATCTTAAAGAGCCGAAGTGCAATGCATCTTGTGCAAATTTGTTCTCTAAGCTCTGTCCAAATGCAAATAAAAATGAATGAGCAGCATGACCTCCAAATTATTGAATGCTTTGTAACATTGATGTTGATATTAAGAACTGGAAGGAGAAAGCATCAGGCATGGGCTCTGATATCTCCTTTTCATATTTCCTTTAAAATGTTCATGGTGTCACAGAAATAGGAGTGAAATTTCTACTCACTTTTAAGACCCATATACCTGCAGAGAGGAGCGTCGTCTACAGAATTCAAATACTACATGTCACAAAGAACAAAGTACATCAAAATAAAGGAAGTATGTGAACCCTTTCGCGTTATCTGTCTCAAGAAACTACAGCAAGACAACAGAAACAGATGGCTCCAATTCTCTTGATGTGAGAAATTTGAATGACACATCCAGAAACCACAGCTTCCAAAATCCTAGAAACTGAGCCAAGAATACCTACCTCTGTGTGTGTGTGTGTGTGTGTGTGTGTGTGTGTGTGTAAATGCACATGTATGTGTATGCATGTGAGGTCAAAAGACAACCTCTTACCTTGTTCCTTGGGAATCCTCCATCTTTTTTTATAAGACAGGATCTCTGACTGGCCTGAAATTTACCAAGTAGCCTAGACTCTGGGCAGAGAGCTCCAGGGATCTGCCTGTCTCTGCCTTCCCCATGCTGGGATTATAAGCAAGCACCACCATGCCTGGCTTTTTTATGTGGGTTCTGGGAACAGAAACCTGGTTTTTGTGTTTACAAGGCAAGTCATTTACAAACTGAGCTGTCCTTCCAAGTCTCTAAGACTCTCATTTCTGAATGCAATATGACTGAATTAATGCACCCAGCTGACCTACATTTTGCAGACAGACAACTATTGTGGTTTAATAAGGATCAGGATAAACAAATAGGCTGAATAGGTGTTTATTCAGGGAGAAATAACTTATAGCCTAGACAGATGAACACCAGCAAGTTCCACCGGATGCTCTCCTCTCCTTATCCCACCAGCAAGAAAGCATTCCTGAACTCCTCCTCAGACTTAGTTCCACATGTCCCTTCTGCCCCTGGCTCCACCCCCCAATGGGCATGGTTAGTGCCACAGAAGCAGACAAAGTGAATATGTCACTACAGACAACAAGTGGGACAAAGATGAAACATCATGGTGACCCCATACACATGCATTTGGCTTTCCCTATGAGAAGCATGCCTTCTAGTTTATCCTTTAGGGTAAGATCTTAAATGTACTCTTCTCTGCCTTGACTGTATAACTGGCTTAGGTGGGTCTTTAACTTGGGAGTCATTCTTTTAATGGGTAGTCATAGATAGATAGATAGATAGATAGATAGATAGATAGATAGATAGATAGATAGAT
Organism: Cricetiscus sungorus; assembly: GCA_030556225.1. Lineage (NCBI taxonomy): Eukaryota > Metazoa > Chordata > Mammalia > Rodentia > Cricetidae > Cricetiscus > Cricetiscus sungorus. The sequence continues at coordinate 17,239,710 of JANBXA010000044.1, forward strand.
GATACACAGGTAATAGATCATTAGATAGATGATCAATAAACAGATATATACAAACAGTAGGTAGGTAGATAGATATTAAACCCATAATATATATATATTTAATATATATTTAATATACCATGTAATTTGTTCATTTAAACTGTACAGACCATACTTTTTTTAATATATTCCCAAACGTATACCACTATTATCACACTTCTAGAATGTACTGGCACTTCAAAAGAAACTCTGGGGTCTGAGCAGTGGAGGAGGGTTATAGTTCAGTTGACAGAGTGCCTTCCCAGTGTGCATGAGACTCTGGGTTTGGTTTCTAGCATAAATCATGAATGGTGGTATCCACTTGTTACCCCAAAACTCAGGAGATGCAACCAGGAGACCCAGGAGTTTGTGCTTGTTCTATACTACATCCTAAATTTGAGGCCCATGTGATACATGAAACCCTGTATCTAAAGAACTAAATAAAGGGAAGAGAAGGAAAAGGATAAAGAGAGAGGGAGGGAGGGAGAGAAGCATAGAGCAGCCATAAACCCTTTAGTTCTAACCCTCTATCTCCATTCCTATGGGGTATTATTCCCCAATATACTTCACTTCCTCAACAGATTTCCCAGCTATGGGAAACTCACATGAATGGAATCATACAGTATGCGGACTTTTGTAATTAGCTTTGTCCACTTGGTACCACCATGATGACTTTAGTCTCCAGATGACAAATGATATTCCAGCTAGCGACTCTTCTCAGCCAAGGCCCAGACCATGCAGGTCAAAGACAAGCTGTCTCTATCCAATTCTTGGCCCATAGAATTCATGAGAGTAATAAAATGTTTGGCTCCCACCACTAGGTTTTGGAGTGGTCCATTACACAGCAATGGTAACCAGAACAGATACATAGACCTGTCAGTCCAGCTCAAGCTCATTCCTTCAAGGTCTATTCATTTCTCCGAATTCTCACCAGTCGTATTGGAGCCTTGGGGTTATTTGGATAGGAGTTATTGAATCTCATTTCTTTTTCCATAAAGCTAGTACCAGCTGCAAGCTCCCTGAAGGCAGCAAGGAATGTATCATTTTGACAATTATAGCTCAACACTGGCCACAGTGCCTGGAGCATATGAGTGGGCTGTCCCAATTATCTATTGTGTCATCCAGGCTAACCCCAGAACTTGATGTCTTAACACAGAGGTTAGAAAATGATGGTCTAAGGGCAGATCTGGAATGCCAGCTCTTGGTGTAAGTAAAAAGTTTGCAGCACCCTCTTTTACACACGGCCTCTGGATGCCTTTTGGTGGGCATGAATATTTTCAGTCAATACCTTACATCCTTCATGAGAAGCCTGAAATATTTACTACGCACAAAAAGGTGCCAATCTCTGGATAAAACCAATAAACTCACTCACGAGACTGTATTCATGTGAGAGCTTGTCTGGTACAAGAATAACTGAGGTGGTCTCCGTGATGGCTAGTTTAAATTATAATGTTGATACAACCTGGAATCACCAAGGCAAAGAGTTGAGGAAGTATTATCTACAGTAAATGGGCCTACATGCATGTCTGTGGGGGATTATCTTGATGAGGGAAGACCAGTCTACTACGGGCAGTGCCATTCCCTAGGCAGGAAGTCCTAGACTATATGAATTACTAAACCAAGTTGAGCACAAGCAAGCGAGTGAACAAGCATACAGTCTTTTCTCTCTGCTCTTGACTGTGGCTGTGATGTGCCCAGCTGTTTTCAGTCCCTGCCTGCTTAAATTCCCAGCTATGATGAACTGCAACTTGGAATTGTGAATGTAAATAAACTCTCTCTCCCGTATGTTGCTTTTGGTCAGAATATCTTATCACGTCAACAGAAACTAAAACAATGTCACTCCTGTGATTCAGTCAGTCAGTTTTACATGCCGTGACAGCTAGCTGAGGAAAAAAAAAAAAAAAACATTTGAAGGGAAGGATGGCTTATTTTGGCCTGTAGCATCTGAAGTTACGGTCTTTGTTGGTTGATCTACACTTGTTTCTAGAATAGTGGTAAGGATGAACACCGTCATGGAAGGGTGTTTGTATAGAAGAGTTGCTCACCTTATGGTGGCCAGGAAGACAAAAGAAGCTAGAGGGCGCTAGAGACAAGATACCCTTTGTGATCATTTGAATGATAATAGCCCCTATAGGCTCATAGATTTGAATGCCTGGTCACTGGAGAGTGACACTACTTGAAAGGATTGGGACATGTGGCTTTGTTGGAGAAAGTTCATCTCTAGGACTGAGCTCTGAAATTTCAAAAGCCTATGCCAAGTACAGAGTTTCTCTCCCAGCCAGCCAATCAGAATGTAGCTCTCAGTTGCTTCTCCAACACTATGTCTGCTGTTTGCCTCCATCCATGCTGACAATCGACTAAACCTCTGAAATTGTAAGCAAGCCCTCAACTAAACGTTTTCTTTTCTAAGAGATGCCTTGGTCGTGGTGTCTCTGTGCAGCAATGGAACACTGACAAAGACACCCTTGAAAGGCAAACTCTTCCAGCTATTCCTTCCAGGAGCCTACGAGTTCTACCACCACCCAGCAGTTCATCCCAGGGTTGAACCTACTAACAGACTCAAGCACTGACTGTTAGAAAGAACTAGTGTGACCTGTCTGTGGAGGAGCCCTCTGACAAACTCAGAAGGATGCTCTAAAAGATATTTATTTCTAACATTTTAAATTATGTTTATGGGAGGTAGAGGTGTGTACCCCTAGAGGCTAAAAACATCAAATCCACTGGGGCTGGAGTTACAGATGGATGAGCTCATAGGCTGGGGCCAATGAAATGGCTGAAGGGGCTTGCTGCTAATGCTGACAGCCCCAATTCCATCCCCAGAGCCCATGTGATGGAATGACAGAATCAACTCTAGCAAGTTGCCCTCTTACCTCCACATGCACTCAGGACACACACAGATAGACACAAAATAAATAATAAATGCAAAAAAAAAAAAGGATTAAATACGACTCAAACTGGGACTTGAATAACATTTTATTTTGTGCATTCACAGGAAAAGAATCTGGGCAGAGACCTTTCCACTGTGGCCGCTGCCCCTTGTCCTCCTGTCAGAGGGCAAGACTGGGTGCACACAGGCCCGGGCAGCCTTTCCCAACATTCAGCAGTAGCAACTGCAGCTGGTTCATTGCTGCATTCAACTGCAGCAACTGCAGCCATCCAATCTTTCATTCATACCATTCTGAGAGCAAGGATCCCACACATCTAACTTTACCACAGCCCTGGGTTCCTTCCTGCCCCGCAGAGGGGGATGGGTGGCAGGTTTCAGACTTCACAAAAGCACCAGTTTAAAGCCCAAAAAAGAAATGCTTCACACTTGCTGTAAATGAGAGCCTGAAAGAAACAAGAAGCTTAGTCTTGATTTTCTATTTCCTTCCCTACCCACCTGCTACCAAAGAAGGCAAGGTAAGACCTCCTGACACCCGGCCCTGGACAGAGAGTCATGCTGTAACAAATGCCCACATTCTCTTGCCTCTGTGGTTGTAACTCGGTCCTTACAGCCTCTTAGATCCCATACAGTTTATATTAAGCTAATTAATCTCCTCCACCCAACCTCTGTTTATTACGTCTTCACTACTTACCCTCAAAGAACACTTACACTTCTGGGGCAGTGGAGAGACAAAAATGGGATAATGTAAATAACAGCTAAACCATTTTAGTCTCTGGCAAGTACTCCACTGTGCAGCCACACCCCAGCCCCTCACTGGGGGATTCTAGCCAAGTGCTCTACCACTGAGCCACACCCCAGCCCCTCAATGGCGGATCCATGCTCATAGCCCTTTGCTGCAGGGTTCTAGGCAGGTGTTCTATCACTAAGATATATCTCCAGTCTGTCCTTCATACATAACTTTTTGAATACTCACAACTGCTTTATAACTTCAGCTACAGTGTAACTGATGTCCCCTTTAGGCCTCCATAGAATGTTATCCATGTAACACAAACACACACACACACACACACACACACACACACACACACACACACACACACACACTCAGAGGAATAAATCTTTTAAAAAGTACCTTGAGATGCTGGAGTGATAAGTCACTTGTTACAACACATACTATTCTTCCAAAAGACCCAAGTGTGGTTCCAGGCACACACAATAGGGAGTTCATCCATCTATAACTCCAGCCCCAGTGGATTTGATGTTTTTGGCCTCTATGGGGACCTGATCTCTACCTCCCATAAACATAATTTAAAATGATAGAAATAAATATCTTAAAAACACCTTGAAAATGGCATAGTGTTATGCTATATGGGTCATTAAGAAGACATTGGGGTTTATAACAGGAAATTTATTACAGATCATGGAGGTCCATTGTGGAGGCTGGCTAATGTGTTAACCTGCTCAATGGGTGTGTATTGATGAATAAATCCATGGTAAACTTGTACAAAGATGTCTAATTACTCATACTTGATTTCTGTCTCTGACACCTGCTAGCTGTATGTGTGAGTGTGTAATTTAATTTTTCTAAGCCTCCCCTTTCCTAATCTTGAAAGTGTGTTAATTTACATATTCAATTTAGAAGCATTTAACATGATGTCGAAGGTAAGGAATAAATAATGCATTTTTAAAGATTTTAATGATATGTTGTGTTGTGCATGTAGCGTGTGTGTGTGTGTGTGTGTGTGTGTGTGTGTGTGTGTGTGTGTGTGCACGCATGTGAGTGCAGGTACTCTCAGAGGCCAGAAGAGGACATCAAACCGCTAGAGCTGTAATTACAAGTGTTTGTGATGTGTCTGACTTTGGTCCTTTTGTGAAAGCTATTCATACACATACACTTAATCACTGAGCCAGTTTCCTAATCCCCAAGGATGTCATATTAAATTACATACTAATAAATTAATGTAAAAGTACTTAACATGATATGCAGGATAAATGATCAATAATCATTGCTTATTTTATTATAGTTTTTCCTAATTCTTGGGCAAAGGCACCTCATAAATTCTTCTTATAAGAATCCATTCTTGAAGGAGAAGAAAAATTGACTACAAAGAAAAGAAAAAGAAAGAGAAAGAAATTCTAAAGCATTTATAGATTTCTCTGAAAGCAGAATAATTAACAAAAGATTGTATTAAAATTTATTGAAGCTGGGCATTGGTGGCGAATGCCTTTAATCCCAGCACTCTGGAGGGAAGCAGAAGTAGGCAGATCTCTGTGAGTTCAAGGCCAGCCTGGTCTACAGCACAATTTCCAGGACAGGCTCCAAAGCAATAGAGAAACCCTGTTTCAAAAAACAAACAAAAAGTTTATTGAAAAAGGACTACCAAGGACATTGAGGAAAACTGGTGTTGAGAGAAACAATACTATTACCAGCATAGTGAAGAGGTACCATCAGAAGACCAAAAGCTTTTAGGATTAGTAAAATAAAGGGAGTCAGTGGGCATAAGCACATACTATAGTGGTATCAGATAATGAAACCATTTTAAAGGCACTAGATTCATGAGCAAAACTTAAAATGTGAAGTTGGCAAAACAGTTCAGTTGGTAAAAGTGTTTGCTGTCAATCCTGGCATTTAGTCCCATCTCTGGATCACACAAGATGGAAGAACCAACCAACTCCTGAAAGTTGTCCTCTGACCTCCACATGTGGTGTGAGTGCATGGTACCCACATACATACACATACTAAATAAATACATGAAAGATAAATGAGAAATTTAATGTACATATTAATTAAGCTGTTCTCCTACAAGGAACCTGTCTTCAAAATTGTGGTGTTTTGAATAGGAAATGTCCCCCATAGGCTCATAGTCTTTAAATACTCAGTCCCCAGCAGGTGGTGCTATTTGGGAAAGTTAGGGAACCTTCAAGAAGTGGGGCCTTGCTGAGGGAAGTAAGTCACTGGAGTTGGGCTCTGAGGCTTTATAGATTGACTCTGCTCCTGTTCGTTCCCTCTGCTTTCTGTGTATGCATGCAATGTGATTGGGCAGCTTCCTCCTCCTCCCACCATGCCTTTCCTGCCATAAAGGACTATATATCTCTCTAGAACCATAACCCAAAATAAATCCTTTACTTTTATAAGTTGCTTTTGACCATGGTATTTTATCATTTTGAAAATATCGGTTTATTATTATTATTATTATTACTAGTTTGGTCTTCATATCTAAAATTGAGTTTTAAAAATGCACAAGATCACACAGAGAATGTGGTGCTACTTTTATAAAAATGAAGTCAGATATTCAGCCCTGCCTGATTTTTAAATGTTTTGTTCTCTCTCCCTGAGTGTTTGGTGTGTGTGTGTGTGTGTGTGTGTGTGTGTGTGTGTGTGTGTGTGTAAGAATGCATGCCACTGCATATATTTGAAGATCAGAAGACAGCTTATGGAAATAGCTTCTCTCCTTCTGCCATATTTTACCCACTGAGTCATATATTCATGATTAAACATATAATACATGTGTGAGTATATGTGCACAGACGCATAGAAAAAAAATCAGAAAATTTAAAAGCACCCTGCTAAGAGTATTAAAGCTCAGTTGGAAATCAGTAATCATGTATAAAAAAAATTAAGTTGTCAACTAAGAATAGAATTGTTAAGTAATAAAGTTATCATAGGGGAGCAGCTAAAAGAAATAGAGATCACACCTAAGACTTGGGAAACAGAAACAGCTAAAATTATTAAAATTGAAGAAAAATTTAAGGATAGTACTTCAGTCTCTGAGAGTCTGATGCTTGTGTTGCTGAACGGGCATCATAATTATCACTGGAAAGCCCTGGGAAAATCGAAGACTGGATTTAGACACTAGGAAGACTGAACTGTCACACTGAGGGAAAATAGTGTTGCTGGTAAGACAAGAAAGTAGAAGAAAGCTACAGGGAGCCCTCATAAGACTCAAGGAAGAACAATAGGAAATAGTCACAGGAGGTTCACAGGAAACACACAGGAAGTCTGCTGTCAATACCCAGGATATTCACAGGAAGTCATAGGAGGTTCACAAGAAACAAAGAGGAAGTCTACAGGAAGTACACAGGAGGACCACATAAAACACACACAAGGTCCACAGGAAGTCACAGAAGGTCTACAAGATGTACAAAGAAGGGCCACAGGAAATGCACATGCAGTCTAAAGGAACACACAGTACATCACAGGAAGTCTACAGGAAATACACAGGAGAACCACAGGAAGTACACAGAAGGTTCACAGGAAGAAGAAATTCTCCACTTCCTTTTCTCACTTGCATCCTCTCTGGCTCACCTGTGGCCAACTCTTACAAGGTTAGATAAGGTTTGCATCTACCCTGTTCTGGAACTACAATGCTCCTTACTAGAGTCAGTGATAATGCAAAGTCAGTTATCCCCGGGGCAAGGGATCGTCCTGGGATAATGTTGACTATGAGGCCTGCAGACTCCAGGAACATGCACATTTGTGAATTCTGGGAGACACAATGAGCAATGGCTGCCAACACAAGCCATGGGCCACTTTTCAGAAGCAAGGTAGAGCTGGAAGTTAGTGATTCAATTACTAGAGGTAACACACACCTCACAACCCAAAACAGCACATATTTCCATTCCTGGGAGCAAGAAGAATCTTTTATGCTTAATTTTTATCAAGCTGTGAAATGAGGATTTAGCCATAGGTGTCTTATTGATCCCAGCGGTGCTCAGGAGGCTCTGACTCTCAAGTGTCTTCAAGATTATCCCCCTGCAGTGTCCCCACAAGCACAAGTACACAGCCCAGTTGAAAATGCAACCATTTGGGGGAGGGGGTCTTGACAAGTTTTTTTTTTTTTCTTCCTGGAAATATTTTCTTTTTCAGCTTCATCCATTATATTGTCTCAGAAATCCCCATTCAGTACCAGGGCCAGTTACTCATCAAAAGCATGTGGGAATTAACAAAGCTTCTAGGCAGCCAGCCTGCCTTTTTGTCACAATGGTCAGGGGAAATAAACATAGAGAGAATACGTATAGATATGAAGACACTCAAAAACTCCAAGTCAACATTACTTTATATTAGTATATTAGTATTTTGGTCTGTGTACATGTATGGTGTGTGTGTGTGTGTGTGTGTGTGTGTGTGTGTGTGTGTGTGTGTGTGTGTGTGTGTGCGCGCGCGCTCATACTCAGAGGCCAGAAAAAATGTATCAGATCCACTGGAGCTGGGACTAGAAATCATGAGCCACTCAATGTGGGTGCTGTGAAGCAAACTTGGGTCCTCTACCGGAACAATAAGCCTGCTTAACCGCCAAGCCATCTCTTTAGCACTCAACATAGATTTAAAAACAAGAAGCCCCACCTGCTGCTGGGGGCTAAAGATCATTCAGTCATTGAAGTGTTTGCAAGTATGAAGATGTGAATTCAGCAACCCAGAACCCACATAAAAACCTGGGCATAATGGCAGGAACCTATGATCCCTGAGTTGGGGAGATGGAGACAGGAAAAGCCTTAGGGCTTGATGGCCAGCCAGTCTAGCCAAATTGGTGAGCTTCAGGTTCAATGAACAATCTTCTCTCAAAAATAAGATGGAGCATGATTTAGGATGAGACTTTGACTTCCACATATATGTGCAAATACATGCATACATACCTGCACACACACACAGGCACAAGCGCACACACACACCACACACACCAAGCACTGTGAGGTGCTCCTCAGGTTACAACCCCACCACCAGGTGGACACCTTACTCTGAGATGGAGTTCCAGTGCACGCTTCACTACACATTCAAGTTCTCCCACTGCAGGACAAGCCGTTTTGCAGGAGTCAACTTTCTAAATCCTACATCTTGCACCTGTGGAGTCCGGTTAGCAATCCCTATCTTGTAGGGTTGTTACTAGAAGTAAATACAATAACAAGGAAAGAGATCTGGCAAAATGCCTGGAACGTACACAGGTCGCAAGTATGAGAGTTTATTTATCCTCTCTAAAAGTTTATGAGCTGGTTATAAAGACCAGACATATCCGTTCTGTGGGCTGAAGAGGAATTTTTAAATCATCCTATTGAAACAGTAGAAAGGAGCACTATAAACACTGGGTTTTCTCCCACAGTTACAGAGCTATAGGAAACTGTATCTTTTTCTTAGAGGAAGTAATTCCTCATTTCTCTTGGTATACTGAATTAATATTAACCTTGCACCAAGATATCACCACAGTCAATATGATTAGCAAATAGCTTCTAAGTGAATAATGGGAGGGTAGTGTATAAAGCATGGATGCGCTGGATAAGAGATGATTCCCACCTTTGAAGAAGGGATTCATCTGCTCACCATGCTGCTCAGAACCACACACAACTTAGAACTTCAAGTTATTGAATATTCCATTCAATATTTTCAGATCAAAGTTGATGAGGGTTTGCTGAAATCACAAAAGATAAAATGGTTGATATATGTTTAAGTATGCATACACATATATACTTTTATAAACATACACAGTGTTTATCTGTATGTGTGTATATGGAAGTATAATATACATACATAAGTATGTAATTATACATACATTTATATAATCATTACTATAATGGTTTTCATGGACAAACAACAGACTTCAAAACTGAGCTCCTTATTTAAAAAAAAAAAAAAAACAACAAAACAAAACAAAGCTCTCTCTGGGAGCTGGAGAGATAGCTTAGTGGTTATGAGCACTCACTGGCTGCTCTTCTAAAGGTCTTGGAATTGAAATTCCAAGCACCAATAATAGAAGTCTCACAATGATTTGCAACTTTAATTCAACACCCTTTTCTGACCTTTGTAGGTATACAAACATACCTACAACAAAACACCCAGATGATTTAAAAAACTTTAGATCCTGTGTCCCCTTCTCCCCCCAGCAATACCAGAACCTTGGGCACCCTGAAGCTGGAGTTACAGATAGCTGTGAGTTGCCCAACATGGGTGCCAAGAGCAAATTTGGGTCCTCTGCAAAAGTAGTAAATTATCCTAACTGCTGAATCACCATTTCAGCCCCAAAGTTGTCCATTTTTCAAAAAAAAAATAAAATGTTATCTATAAAAATAGATCAAGTCTATCAAAGAGCATAATAGAGGATCCTGGAAAAATAGTAAAGGTAAATAACCCTGAAATCAAATTAAAGATTATTGGGAGAGGGGGGACTCAACAAACAGAAAGAAAAATGATGAAAGAATATCTTGGGGTTTTACTCAGAAAAGTCCTGTTAAGAAAAATTCTAAAGCATGAAACTATAAAACAAACAGTACAAACAGAAGGACATGAGGAAAGAAAGCAGGATACCTAATTAAGAGGTAATTAATTGAAAAAGAGAGGAAAGGAAGGAAGCAAGGATTTGGAGTTAGTGGCCCAGCCTCCTTGTGGCTTCTTGATGGTGACATCTTGGCCAGCTTATCTCCTCTGTGACATGGAGTTTCTCTGTTTCCTACTGTCATCCCTGAGACTGAATGCTCTAGCCCTATTTTCTGTTTTCACAGGCCAGTGCTCCTGAGGGGATGGAGGGACTAAAGGGAACTCCGGAGACCGAGCGAAACTCTGCACTTGTTCTGACCTCCCGTTACTAACTCACTCCCCTCATATGTGCTGTCTGCAATTAGTCTCTTCATAGGGCTTTTGCAGAGTCTATCTATAGCTGAGAATCACTATCTATAGTGAGAAAACACTAACCGAGGCCAGCAAGAAGGCTTAGTGGGTAAAGGCACTTGTGGCCAAGCCTAACACCCTGAGTTTGAACACTGGGACCTACACGGTGGAAAGGGAGACACAATTACCTCAATTTGACCTCTGATCTCCACATGCATGTCACTCATGGATACACACAATGTGCACACACGTGTAATTTAAAAGTTTTGTTTAAACAAGTAGAAAGTAGCAAGAAGTGAACCCAACAAGGTGCCACCAATCCACCCTAAACTCATGGTTCAAAACAGTGACAGTTTCAAAAGTATTTGATTTGGTTAAATAGGTTTAATTACAAAACAGTATTAGGCTGATAGGGAAAGTTTGATTCCAATTATATTTGACTAGAAATAGGAAAGCTCAAAGCATTTAACAGAAATAATATTTGTGATAGAAGAAAGCAAAGAACTTCATTAAGTGGAAAAGAAGACGGGTTGGAGGAAAGGGATAAATACACTGATTATAACATTAAGCATAATAGGCTGTATTCAGCTTCTAGTTTTAAATTTCATCTATTTAGCAGTCCTGAAGCAGCCATTCTCAACTCTTAATTAAAATACTTATTTTAAAGCACAGAATGAAATAAATTCACAACTCCATGAGAAAGTAGGACAAATAGCCTATGGTGGAGCTAGAGACAGTTTCTTCTCTGCAGCTAATGGAACTAAGATGGTTCACCAGGAAGGGTAGCTCACAGGTAGAGAGCCTTGGAATCCATGAGGACCTGGAGCGTGGCTCAGAGAGAGAACTTGCCTAGAATCCCCCAGTGAGGGGCTGGGGTGTGGCTCAGTGGTAGAGCCCCTGCCTAGAATCCCCCAGTGAGGGGCTGGCGTGTAGCTCAGTGGTAGAATACTTGCTTATAATCCTCCAGTGAGAGGCAGGGAGTAGCTCAATTCTTGCCTAGCATGATCTCTGCTATTGTGTCTGAAGTCTCTGCCCTGGAGAAACATAGCCTTGAAAAGCAACTTCTGACATATCTGGCTCAGAGATGAAAACCTATAAGAGGAAAAAGAATTGAGATAGAGAGAGATGAGAGAGGAGGTGAAGAGGGAAAAAGGGAGGGGCTATTACATAAAATCAGAAGAATTTTCTGGAGAGTAAAGAATGTCACTGAGGAAAGGACACACTTTCTCCCTGTGCCAAGGCCGAACACAATGCCTGTTTGGTAGCAGCTGAAGTCTAGTTTGGTTTAAATCTGGATTATGCTCCATGGTCTTCTGTCCTGTTTGATCTGTAGCTCGTGGAGCTATTGGGAAAGCTGTGAAGACTGGACTCTGACTGGTAACTAGAAAGGGACTCTTGAGACTTCCATTCATCCCTACTCTTTCCTTCCTGGTTTGCTGCCGTGTGGATAAGCCTTACTACCCTCTGCCACCATGGGAAGGCCCATTCCCTTCACCTTCCCTGCCATGAGTCAAAATAGATCCTTCCTCTCTTGGCTTGTTTCTGTCTAGTATTTTGTCACAGCAATGCAAAGGTTGCTGATAGAGGGTTACAAAATTTGCAGAGAGAAAACACAGGAGGGTCAATATTTTCCTTAGTAAGTAAGACAGTGTGTAGTCCTTCCTCAAAACCCAGTCCTCTGTTAGCAAACAGTACATCTTAATTATTAGTCTGACTACCTATAATCAAATCATGATTATAATGATTCACCTTATGAATAACAAACACTTCGTATTTCTGATAAGTTAGATGTAAACAGAGAAATAGGAACAGCTATCTAACAAAAGAAAAGCCAATTAGAGCACATGGAGAACAGCTCTGATTTGGACTTTAATATTAGAGTTATGCCTACAATTATGCCAAAACTGGGGCTGGAGAGATGGTCATAGGGCACGTGTGCTTGGAGTGCAGTCATGAGAGCCTGAGTTTGAATCTCTAGAGTCCAAGAAAAGCCAGACTTGAGCAGGTAATCCCAGAAATAAGAAAGGCAAAGACAAGAGGGTCTCTGGAAGCTGCTAGGCCATTTAGACTGGTATACACAGCAGAAAAAACAACCAAGAGATACCACCCCAGATTAGGGGGAAGGTGAGAACCAATACCTAAGGCTGTCCTCTGAACTCTACGCAGACACCATGGTACCCTACACTTACATTTACATTCATGAATGGATGTGCAGGCGCACACACATACATTGTACACACATAAAGGTAAAAAAAAAATTTTTAAAGAATCTAATTGGTAATTTTCTCCTAATTCAGAGGAACATTTAGAGCTCTATAAAAATGTTAGGATCAATAACCAGCAACTGTGTGTGTTTGTAATGTCCTAAGTGATCAATATGGTAGTCTCCCTACCATATTGGCTAAAGGAAAGTATGATTGTACTTTATTCTACTAAAAACATTTTAATACCCATTATATCATTAGAGGCACATAGTCACAGGAAGGACATTGGGGATCTGTGGTGATATATTGTTTATGATCTAATAAATCTTGCCTGGAGATCAGAATGCAAAGCTAGCCCCAGCCATAGAGGTCAAGCAGTGGTGGTACAAACCTTTAATCCCAGCAGCCATAACTAGTTAGCCATAGAAGCTAAGAAGTGGTGGTGTATACCTTTAATCTCAGGATTCAGGAGACAGAGATAGATGGATCTCTATGAATTCAAGGCCACCCTGGCCTACACAGGAGTGAATCAGTCTAAAAGAGAAACAGGGTCTACATGAAGGTGATCTCAGCACTTCGGATACATGTCTTTAATCCCAGCATGAGAAGGCTCAGTGTTTTATGCTGTACTCTGGCTTTCAGTCTCCAGTTATGCTGATGATTCCTGGAGGCAGGATCATTCCTTCAGTCCGAGGAAGAGGTAAGAGCTAGTGATTGGCTGCTTTGCTTCTCTGATCTTTAGCTTGAACACCAATATCTGCCTCTGGGTTTTTATTATTCATGTCTGTCTGTGTAGCAGGCTGAAGAGTCAGGGGTCACTGTAGCTTCCCAGGACACACAGTGAAAAGGATTCTCATCTCCGTCAAATCATGTCACTCTTGCTACAGTTACTGTTCAGCTAGAAGGCACACCAGCCAGACATAAAAGCCTTAGTCAAGATGGAAGCAATGGACTCCCATCACGCTGCAAAGATCTGTAAATATGTGTGAAGAAAACCCTAAGCTGTCTCAGTTATTTTGAGAGAGGAAGGTCCAGAAAGAACATAGAAGGCTGATTGCCTGCTGTTGTTCTATTTCCTGACCTGGAGAGCTATTAAGTGTGTTCAAATTGAGATTTTTTTTTTAAGCTGGAAGTTTGTAAATCTGTGAACATTCCTTTATCAAAGTTACCGTTTCAATAGAAGTGAAGTTAGAGGCTAGAGAGATGGGTCAGTGGTTATGAGCATGTACATGTCTTGCTCTTTCAAAGGACCACTGTGATTCACGCCCATGCATTAGGCAGCTCACAACCACCTCTAACTCCAGCTCTGGGAGTGATGCCCACTTCTGGCATCCATGGCAACTGGACTCACGTGTACATACAATCAGAGAGACAAATGCAATTAAAAACAAAATTTTAAGGGGAAGCTTCTGTGTTTCCTTTGTTGTCATTGTGTGTTCACTTGGTTTTTTTGTTTGCTGCCTGGTTGGGGGTTTTTGGTACTAAAAATTAAACCATGAACCTCCCACATGCCAGGCATGTGCATTTTGTGTGAGCTGTGTCCTCGTCTCCCAGCAAGGACTTCTAGGTAGATGCTCTACCTCTAAGCCCCTCCTCCTAGACCTGACTGAAGGATTCCAGGCAGGCACTCTACAGTGGAGCCATGACAGGAGATTCCAGGCAAGCACTGGGCACTGGGCTACACACCCAGCTCCCCTTTCACTTTTGTTTCAGATAGGGTCTATGTTGCCTAGACTGGCCTTACACTCCCTCTGTCACCCAGGTGAGCCTTGAAACTGCAACCCTCCTTCCTGCCTCAATTTCCCAAGTAGCTGAAATGGCACCTGAGCCATCAGGCTGGGCACAAAGTGGCTTTTTAAGGGGTAGGCAACTTTCTAAGCTCATACCTGCCATTGAGTCTCTTGCTGTCCCTTGACTCTATGAATTCTTTTTCTCTCCCTTACCAGGGTGAACCACCCTACTTGTTAGAATTGTACCACAGCAAATGTTAGTAAACGATGTGCCTGGTGCTGGTGATTAAGTCAAATCAAACACATTTGTCACTGAAGAGATGGCCTCCAGCTGTTTATCTAGGAAATATAATTGAATACTAATAGGGTAAGCACTACAAGTTGTTGGTTTCTTTTTCACTAAAAGTGTGGGCTAAGATATATATAAGGGGGAATCTCCCCATGTTTAAAGATAAACTAAAGGGTTAGAAAGAAGCTTGGGTGGTTAAGAGCATGCAGAACTCTTGCAGAGGACTGGAGTTCAATTCCTAGCACCCACACTGAGCAGCTCTCAACTGCCAGGGGATCCTACACTATCTCTTTTGTTTTGTTTTGTTTTGTTTTGTTTTGTTTTTTAATTTTTTGAGACAGGGTTTCCCTGTATTGCTTTGAAGCCTGTCCTGGAACTAGCTCTGAAGACCAGGCTGGCTTTGAACTTACAAAGATCCACCTGCCTCTGCCCCCTGAATGCTGGGATTAAAGGCTTGTGCCACCAACACCACCCAGTTTCTGCAGCATCTTCTGACATCTTTGGCCGCTTGAATTCACATGCAGGGGAGAGAGAGAGAGAGAGAGAGAGAGAGAGAGAGAGAGAGAGAGAGAGAGAGAGAGAGAGAGAGACAGAGACAGAGACAGAGACAGACAGAGAGAGAGAGACAGAGACAGAGAGAGACAGAGACAGAGACAGAGACAGAGAAAATAAAGCAAACCTTTTAAAAATAATTAAATAAAAATGGAATTATTAAATCCACCATAATCCTCTCAAGGAACTAACAAAGATATCAAAATCAATTCACCACCCCCATCAAACCAAAGCATAGCAAACACAAATATCCTTATTAGCGTGGTGTCTTTTGTAATTTATTTTATCTTTAAATTTATTGTATTCAGCATTTCTAAAGCATCTATGCCCCCACCACATCTTGTTACATTTTTTCCCAATTTGCACTTTCCAGAAACGCATGTCATAAAGCTTACAATACTCAAGAGGAATAGCTGTTATCCACATACGGGCATAAGTAAAAACGAAGATCTTAAAGCTTTGTTAATTTGCTTATTTACTCAGAGATGGGGATCTCTTGTAGTCCAGTCTGGTCTTGAAATCACTGAGCAACCAAGGCTGGTCTTGAACTTCTGATCTTCTACCTTCACCTTCCAGTGCTGGGATTGCAGGCATGCACCAAACCCAATTCAGGAGATACAAGGTATGGCACCCAGGGCTTTGTGCAGGCTGGGTAAGCATGCTTTTAACAGAGTCACATCCTCAGACCTGAAATGGCTTATTAAATGATATCCCTACTACGTAGAAGATGATGATAATGCAAATGGAAACAAAATGATTCAATGAAATTGTTTCATTAAGCAGTATATGATATTCTACAGTGGTTGGGAACTATCCTAAATTCTCTCCAATTTAAACACAGACTCATCAAGATATCCAGAAGCCAGATCAAGTGAGTCACACATGTGATCTCAGAACTCAGGAAGTAAATGGAAGTAAATATGGGAGAATTGAAAGTTCAAGGACAGCCTGGGTGACATGGCAAGCTTCTGTCTCAGGAAACTTAAGTGCTGGGTTTATAGTTCAACAGTAGAGCACATGCTTACTTCCAGCTGTTGAAAAAAGTGTCCTTAAAGAAGCCAGCACCAGGAATGGAGAAAGACAGAAGACAGAGCAATGTAGTTATTTCCCCCACCAAAGACTTTGTTCTTTGGGGGCTAGGTATGGGACTCAGTGGGTAGAGTACTTGCCTAGCACGCATGAAGCCCTGAGTTCTACTCCCAGCATATTTAAACCAAGTGTGGTGGTGCACACCTTGAATTCCTGCACTCAGGCCATCCTCAGCTACTGAGTTCAAGGCCAGCATGGGCTATGTGAGATCCTTTTTCAAAGACAAATAAGGATTTTTCACTAAAATTAGAACCAGAGCAATTCCATTTATAGATTCGTCCCTCTATCAAGTTATTCTTACCTTTCTCCTCCATATTTTTCCATTCAAAATTATGTTTTCATTATTTGAGAATCACACATATGCATAATGTGTTTTGATCAAGTCCACCCCCATGCCTTCCCATCATCACTTCCTGTGTTCCTTTTTAAAATCTGTTGAGTCCACTTAATGTTACTATATGTGGATGAGTGCAGGACCATGTACAAAAGCATGGATGGTGTGACGACTTTCCTTGATAATTTGACTATGTCTGGAAGGAGTTTTGGGGGGTTTGTTTTGTGTATTTTTTAAGACAGGTTTCTCTGTGTAGCCCCAGCTATCTTGGAACTCACTATGTAGGCCAAGCTGGCCTTAAACTCATGAAGATCCACCTGCTTCTGGCTCCTGAGTGCTGGGATTAAAGGCATACATATGCCACTATGCTGAGTGCTGTTATTTTTCTTGAGTCATTGGAAGTGGGAAACCCCACACTAAATCTTGATCTTTTGAGGTAGGAAGACCCACCGTTAATCATGGCTGCACCTTCTGCTGGCAGCTTATATAAAGGATGTGGAAGGAAGAAGCTCTTACTCTGTCTATCTGCCCTCTCCATTCCTTCACCAACATTAGCAATGACTTCACTGGGACTCCAGTGTATACTGAAGACGAGCTGAGCCATCCAGCCTTGTGGGCTGAGCAAATACTGGACTGGTTGGACCACAACCTATAAGCCATTCTAATAAAAATCCATGTATATGCCTGCATATATTCATTCTATCAATTCTGTTCCCCTAGAGAAGCCTGAACCTAGATTAATACAGATAGCCTCTTGGGCCATGTCCCGAAAGAACACTGACTCTCCCTCCCCCAGGGGCCATCAGTTGCCAGTACCTCCTCAGCTAGAGGTGGGACACCATGAGCCCCTCACCCATCTGTGCTGGGAGTTTGTGTGGCTTGATTGGTGCCAATCTTGTACAGAATTCTTTCTCCATATACACAAAGGGTAGGGAACGTGTACCAGCATGCATGCTAATGATGCTGCGTTCATTTCTCCTGGAGCATAGCCTAACAGAATCACCACCCTGTTCCGCTTTTGTTTTATGCTCTGTTCTGTTCCGCAGAGCACACTTGTTATCCTCATGCTTGGCAAGCGCAGCAGAACCAAAAGGATTATAGACTCAGCATCTGGAAATATTCCACTATCATCACAGAGCGAGCAGTAAGTCCTGATCCTTCTCCTTCCTACAGCAAGCAGGTAAAACAAGAAAGACAGGTGACTTGGTGTGCTCACCTGGAGCCAGCCCCCTCAGAGGGGGCCAGCTGGTGAATGGGAATCAAATGTTCTAAGGGAGGGTGACTTGTGGAATGCAGCCCAGATGTGACATGTAAGCAGGGAGACACTTGGAAAGACTTAGGTGAAAGGCTTTTAACACCACCAAGGGAAACATTCAGATCCGCAAATTCGTGAACTCTGTGCCAGCATATAAAAGTGGAGTACAACTCCCAACCTTTAATGAGGCAGAGCCCAGTGGAGACCAAGCAAGCAAGCAATGTGCTGGCCTCAGTGACATCATTGTCCCCACATAAGGCAGAGGGACAGGTTTCCTGCTCTGCAGACTTCAGCTAGCCAGGAGGTCATGGGGACACTCAAGGGAGATCAAACCCATAAAAGGTTATTGTCACAGGCAAGATCTGACCATTGTGATCCTTGTTTTGTGTATGTGTGTGTGTGGTATATGTGTGTTTGTGGTATATGTACACGTACATGTGAGTGTGTGATTACACATGACAGTGTGCATGTGTACAATACAGGAGGGCATCTGGGGGTCCTGCTCTATCATTCTAACTGATCCCCTTGAGTCAGGGTCCATCAAACCTGGAACTAGGCTGGCAGCCAATAACTTCTGGAATCTTCCTATATCCACCATACACACACACACACACACACACACACACACACACACACTACACTGAGGTAACAGGCACAAACTAACAACCAGATTTTTATATGAGTGCTGAGGATTCATGCCTAGATCCTCATGTTCAGCTAGTACTCTTACCTGTAAGCCAGCTTCCCAGCCCTGTGAACCTCACCTTTTGACCTGTAATAGCTTTTGGATGCCCAGGGGACCCCTGTAAACTCACCTCATCAGCATCTCTGAGGATGGGACCCAGAAGGGTTTAGTTATTATTGTTGTTGTTGTTGTTGTTGGTGGTGGTGGTGGTGGTGTGTGTGTGTGTGTGTGTGTGTGTGTGTGTGTGTGTGTGTGTGTGTGCCTACATGTGGAAGTCAGGGGTCAATCTCAGGTGTCCTTACTCTCCACCTTATGTTTTGAGGCAGGGTCTCTCATTGAATCACCAGCAAGCCCCCAGAAGGAAGCCTCCTTTCTTTGCCCTTCCTCTAGCACTGGGATTTCAAACATGTGTCCCATGCCTGAATTTTTTTTTTAATGTATGTATTTTATTTTGATGTGCATTTGCATTTTGCCTACATGTATGTCTGTGTGAGGGTGCTAAGTGCCCTGGAACTAGAGCTCCAGATGGTTGTGAGCTGCCCTGTGGGTGCTGGGAATTGAACCCAGGTCCTCTGGAAGAGCAAGCAGTGGTGCTCTTAACTGCTGAGCCATCTTTCCAGCCCTAACGCCCATGCCTGAATTTCACCAAGGGCTGGTGATCAGACTCAGGTCTTCAAGCTTTCTCAGAAAGAAGTGCTATACAAGCCAAGGCATCTCCCGGCCTCTGTATAACCACCACAGGTTGAGTTGTTATGCCTCCCCCCCCCCCTCACAGCAATGACTCCTCCACAAATATTGGTTTATAGACTTACCACTTCTGCACATCATGCTGCCATCTGTGATAATGCATAGGGCATGATTTCTTCTTTACAGAGGATTTCATCATGGTAAATATTCCATGGGAGGGCATTTTGCTGTAAATTGAGAGAAAATGCCATAGGCCTATCTCCATGCTGAATGTCTTACCTCCACAGCCAGCCTTTTCCCAACTCATCTCAACTCCAGCTGACCCCTAGCCAGCACAGAACAAGCAAGAGCTTTACCAAATCTAGTTTCCAGTTCTCAGTGTTCAAATAAATAGAAATTTCCCTACCAAAGGAGAAGCCAAGATCATACGATGCTTCTAAAATATGCGCATGTGAGTCTGGGCCAAGTGCAGTCCAAGTTCTGGCCCCAGTTAGGAGCTGGCAGCTGTGCAGGGAAAATAGCTCTAGCCAGGGCGATCAGGAACTGGAGCCCTTTCTGCCTCTACCATTTAGAAGCATCTGGAGCCTGGGCAGGTGTGGAGCCTTGCCATTTTCACTTGCAAGCAGGTTCTCATGTTAGCTGCCTCTCTTTCTCTTTTTTAAAAGATTTATTTCTGTGTATGTATGTGTCTGTGTGTGTAGGTGCTTGCAAGTGCAGTGCCCACAAAGGCCAGAAGAGGGCATCAGATCCCCCAGAGCTGGAGTTACAAGTGATGGGGTGCTGCCCAAGGTGAGTGCTGGGAACCAAACTCAGGTCCTCCACAAGAGCAGCTGGCATTCTTAACCACTGAGCCATCTCTTCAGTCTTATTGGCCACTCTCTTTTAAGGTAACAGTCATACATGCCCCTTCCCCCTTCCAGCTCTGACATACTAATCTGGTCCCCTCTCAGACTAAGAGGTCTCAACCAGGAATACTTCCTCTCACTCTCCCAACCCTATCTTCCTCCCTCTCTCCACCTCTCTCCCTCTTCCTCTCCTTCCTCCTCTCTCTCTCTCTCTCTCTCTCTCTCTCTCTCTCTCTCTCTCTCTCTCTCTCTCTTTCTCTCTCTCTACCTCTGTATGCACACATGAGTGGGCCTTGTTTTTTGAGAAAGGCTCTCTCACTGGGGCTTGGATTAGAGGTAGTCTGATGGAACAGCAAACCTCAGTGTCTCTTCTGTCTCCATCTCTCTAGCAGAGGGATTGCAAGCATGTGCCACCACAGCCAGTGCTCTCGCACCTGTTCTGGGGATGGAAGCGCAAGTGTGATTGTACACACACCACAGCACACTGGTTAGAGGACCAGCTGTCAGCCCTCACCTTCCGCTCTGGTTGAGACAGGGTCTGGTGCTCAGTGTTATGCATGCCAGGCTAACCCTGCCACACACACACGTGAGCTTCCTGTCACTATCCAGATTTTTGTAGGTTCTGGGGAACTGAACTCCAGTTCTCACACTTAGATGGCAAACACCTTTGCTGACTGTGCCATCCCTCGGCCCCAAGGCTTCACTTCTAAACTCTATGGGTAACCTGGCTGACTCCAGCTTCTGCTGCCCTCAGTTTGATCCTCTCAAAATGCCTCCCGTAGGCCCCGGTTTTAAAAACATCGCTGTTTTGGAAGGACTTCAGTATATGAATGAGAGGGTGCAAACAGTCCACTGCAGCTCTATTCCGAAAGCTGTTTCTAGGAAAAGATAGAAAGGAATGGAGAGCGAGGAAGAATAATAGGAGGGAAGAAAGAGGGGGAGGAAAGTGTCCTGTCCTCTGCTTTGAAATAACAACATTTTTTATTTGTAATTTTATTAATTTAAAATTAATTTAGCATATTTAGTCATTAAGTGTGCATTTTCTCTCACGGGATTCTCAGATTAAATTTCCATATGATTAATCCTGTTTACAAACTCGGTTAAGTTCCCTCAAGCATCTTATAATGTGTTTATAAATATTTCTCCAAAATATTTGAAGCCTCTAAGAGGAAGATTTACAGATCTAACCAGAAAGGTCACCGGGCCCTTCAACAGCTTGAGGATCAAGCAACTGAACCAAGGAATGTAATGACTCAGGCTCCCGAACACTCTATATTATGATGGCCTAGCTTCCTTAAGTGGAACGTTTCCTCCCCTCCCCCCTCCCCTCTTTCTCCTTCCATCCCTCCTTCCCTTCGTTCCTTATTCTTTCCTTTCCTTCTGTTTCCTTTCCTCCTGTTTTCTTGCATAACTTCCTCTACCTTCATCCTTCCTCTCTTCCTGTCTCTTCGCTTCCATCTCTTCCTCATCCTTCTGCCTTCTCTCATTTCTTTCCTCTCCCTCCTTCCCTTCCTTCATTCTTATTTCCTTTCTTTACTTCCTCCTTCATCTTCCTTCTTCCTCTTCCCTCCCTTCTTCTTTTCTCTCTTCCCTTTTCCTACTCCCTTCCCCTTTCCTCCCTTCTTCCTCCTCCTTTCCTCTTTCCTTCCTCCCTTGTTTACTTACATAAGGCAACACACTTAATGATTCTTCTGCATTGTTTTCTTTAATTTCATTACAATTCCCCCAGATCAAGCAGGTTAAAAAAGCACCAACTAGTCACATTGCAGATTTATTCATGAACACAAGAATTAGCAGAGTGCCCGCTGTCAGTCAGCAGGTAAAAGACAGAGGACTGAGCATATGATAGCGTTTCAGTCAGTTAGGTGCTTATTTTGCAAACATGAGGACCGAGTTTAATCCCAAGGGCTGTGTAAAAATATCAGATATTGTCACACACATACTTGTAATCCCAGGAGGAGGAGAGTAGCAGAGTGAAAGGCCATCTTGGAGTAGGAACATGAGAGAGGCTGGCAGGTAGACAGACAGACTGATCAATCAAGAAAAGCAACAAGAAACAAGAAAGGCAAGAGAGAAAGAACTGTGCTTGGTAAACACTTTTAATGGGAACGCAAGGTAGAGCTGATGCCAGAAAGGCACTTGGGGACAGATGATGACACAAGGGACTTGGCAGCCAAAGCAGGCTGCTGCCATGGTAGAAACCACACTTGGAAGTTAAGGTAGCCCAATATAATTAGATTCTGGACCTGCAACATTCCAACTTCGTCACCATCACTCAAGTTCTATTTCTTTTGAGTCAGGTCCCACTTTCTAGCCCTAGGTGAGCTGAAGCTCACTTTTGTAAATTCACTGTTCTGGAACACACAGAGGCCCACCTGCCTCTGCCTTCTGAGTGCTGGGACCAAAGGTGTATGCCACAATGCCAGGCTTCATTGAAAATTCTCATCAGTCAGCCAGGGTCTGTGGAACGTTCAGTGTAGGATGGGTTTCTTTCTGAGAACTTTAGTTGAAGGAGGGAAAGATAGCAAAATAAAGACAGGTCTCATTTGATGAGAGGGAACTGTCAGCTGTGAGCTTGCTGAGGGTTTGAAGTCATCTGGGTACGTTTGGGAAAATCAAGAGACAGTCGCCTGAGACCCTGTCTCCAAAGCAAAGCAAAAACAATAAAAGTAAATTTTAAAATAGGAGCCAGAGTGATGGCGCAGTGGTTAAGAGCAGTGGTGAAACACTTGCAGAAGACCAGTGTTCAGTTCCCAGCAGCACCTCAGGTGTCTTTAGGGCTTTTGCCTACACTACACCTGCATACACACACACACACACACACACACACACACACACACACACACACACACACACACACACAATTAAAAGTAAGGTAATTTTAAAAAAAATAGATCTTCCTAAGTCATTACTTTCCCATCTCCCTGTCTCTGAGTTCTCTCTCAGAGAACGGCAAGAATTTGGATACTGGCTTCTGCTCTCAACCTGCCATGTGTTCAGGGCCTCTCCAGCCTTCACTGGCACTGGTCCCTAACAGACTTATATGCATTATCTCACCCAGTCTCCACCACTGACCAAGACAGAATTAAGGAGAGAAGTGGGCTATGGAGCTATGGAAGGACACGGCCTAAGATGGGTGGGGTCCTTCTGTTTGGAGCTCTTTGTTTTCTGTCCCCTTCAGAATCCTTTAGCACCCCAGGAGGCCGGTTCCAGACAGCCAGGGGCACTTAGGGAATAGAAAGAAAAAACAAAGGCTCCCCACAGAGCCAATCAGTGAAGTGAAACTGAATTCCAAAAACCTCACTGCGCGCTTGTCCCTGATGCTGAAGTTGAGGGTTTTGATCTTGTTACTGAGGAATGGCGCAACAAACTCACCTGGGTCCTCTGTAGGGGAACTCTAGCTTGGTTTTTGTTTGTTTGTTTGTTTGCTTGCTTGCTTGTCTGTTTGTTTTGTGGAGAGGGGCGGGATGTTGGAGACTGGGTTCAGGGTTTCTCTGCGTAGCCCTGGCTGTCCTTGACCTCAGAGGTCCTCCAGCCTCAGATTGCTAGGATTAAAGGTGTGCGCCACCACTGCCCAGCAACTCTAGCAGGAGCTATTGCTCTTTTGGTCTAAAATGCCCTAACGTGCCCTGTGGGAGTTCTCGTTTGTCTGGGAAATGAGCCTTTCCAACAAAAGCAGGCCCTGGTGTCCTTTGTTCTGGATCGCTTCTGCTGCGCGGACAAAACACCCTGACCAAAAGCAATGCAGGGCAGGTTTATTTAGTTTACACCTCTCTCAGTCACAGTCCACAGGGCAGGAACTCAAGCAAGAACTTGAATCCGAAATCTCGGAGGAATGTTACTTACTGGCCCGCTCTGGACAATGCTTAGCTGGCTTTCTCCAATAGCTCGGGATCACCTGTCTAGGAATAGTGTTTTGTCTAGGAATAGTGGACAGATGCCCTCCATCCTCCCACCTCAATCAACAGTCAAGACAGTCCACTCCAGGCCGGTCTGAACTGGGCCATCCCTCAGAGAAGACTCCATTGACAGGCTGTGTCAAGTGGATATTTAAAGCTAAGGACAATACCCTTGCAATATCGTGAAATGGATCATTGGTCCAAGGGACTCTTCCCTGGGTAGCCATTGCACCCGCGGGGTATAGAAACTGTGAAATGCTCAGAAAATCTATTTATGCTGCTTAGAAAGTCAGCATCCACCCTCACCCCCACCCCAACCCTAACCCCAACCTCCACCACCTCCAGCCCCGCCTTGGAGGTGAAAGTCACAGCTGATAGCTCATCAGCAATGGGAAGGTGGCCAGGTGAGGCTGAGAAGGTATAATTACAGGTAGGAAGTGGGAACATCTCAGACTTTGATGCCAGCGAGGCTTCCTGTGCCAAGTGCACCTCTGAAAGAACCTTTCCCACCACTGCTATCAAAACTGCCATCAGGAGAGCGAGCGCCCCTGTTATTAAATGCAGCTCTGTTCCTATGCTCTGGAAGCATAATCAGATGCGGTGAACCTGGATGGGAGGCCATTCAACAGCAGAAGGGAAAGCAAACAGAGGGAGCGGATGGCCGGAAACATACAAATGAGGTGTAAAAATCTGATTAGAAACCTGGGGGTTTGGGGAGTAACTGGTAGCTGAGGTAGGGGACTCTGAAGCACTAGCTCAAGCTCTCTCCTTTCTCTCCACCCCCCCCCGTGTGTGTCTCTGTCTCTCTCTCTGTCTCTCTCTGTCTCTCTCTGTCTCTGTCTCTGTCTCTCTGTCTCTGTCTCTTTGTCTCTCTGTCTGTCTCTCTGTCTCTCTCTGTCTCTGTCTCTGTCTCTTTGTCTCTCTGTCTGTCTCTCTGTCTCTCTCTGTCTCTTTGTCTCTCTGTCTGTCTCTGTCCCTGTCTCTTTGTCTCTCTCTGTCTCTGTGTGTGTGTGTAGGTCAGAGAACAACATCAGGTATCATTTTTTAGGCTTTTTAGGTGCCACCTACCTTATGTTTTGGGACAGACCTGCATCTTCCCTTGGAAGACTATATTGTTCTAATAAACTGTGTCTCAGTCCAGCTTCTTGCTGAAGGACAAGAGAACTTGGACTCCCCTCCAGAGGTGTCCACTGAACCCTGGTCCCCATTGATCATTACTGTTGTCTTGATAAAATACCCCAACATCAAGCAACATAGAAAAAAGTTTTGTTTTGCTTTTTCTTTTCTTTCAGCTTACAAACTCCAGGTAAAGTACAGTTCATCATTTCTGAGTCCTCAAGACATAAACTGAGATCATTACATTCACCATCGAGAAAAGACACACAAATGCCCCCACTGCTTGCTTGCCCAGCAAGCTTTCTTCAACTTCAGATAGGTTAGGACCCAGGCTAAGGAATGAAGTTTCCCTTGTGGATTAGGTCAATTAACAATCAAGAAACCCAGATATGTCCACAGGTCAACCTGAACCAAATAACTCCTTAATTTATACTCTTCCCTCATGTTTCTAGCTTGGAGGAAACTGACTAAAACTATCACAGCCGATAATATCATAAAGGCCAAGGGAACAGTAAAGCAAATGTCTGATGGCCCTTTCCTGATATCTGAGTTGGAAGGCTGGAATACTTAAAGAACTCTTCCTTACAAGGAGGAAAAAATGGTGACTGTGAAAAGAAAGGTTGAAATATGGGTGATGGTGTCCTCAGAACCCCCTGAATCTTAGTACGACTGGCTAACATTTCTCTCCAGGCTCTTTCCCATTCTCCTAGGCATGCATCTCGGATGAAATTGAGTTTGTGTCATCTCCTCTCTGTAGGTTAAGGTACACTGTGATACAGGCCACGTCTGCTTTAAATTCCTCCAAACCCTACTGAGAGAGAACAGTGCTTAGTTTCCATAGAACCCAAATCTTTTGCAGTTTGGAAAGCTCATGATAGTTAACCTCAACTGTCAACTTGATGTCACCTAGAGCCACTTGGAAGATGGGCCCATGTGCAGCCCTGTAGGGAAATATTTCACTAGGTTAACTGAGTCGAGGAAACCCACCTTTTATTTGTGGCACCATTCCCTCATCTAGAACCCCAGCCTGTATGAAAAGGGACAAGTAAGTCAAGGGCAGACATTCATCTTTCTAAATTGTGACAGTAGACACAACCCAACCAGCTCCTGCATCCATGACAACCCCACCCTAATGGACTATACCCTAGACCTGTGAGCCAAAACCGAACCCTTTCTCCCTTACGTTGCTTTAGTCAGAATCATTTCTCATAGCAACTGAAAAGTAAATAGGACACCTCTTTTTGTAATAAGTAAATAAATAAATCTAATAATATTAACACCAGATTCAGGACAAAGTGAATACTCTTTGAGAACAAAGGACAGCACAGCAAATTATACATTTTGAGGAAGAAAAAAAAAACTAGAAAAGGACAGAGACTTATCAATGGATTGGTTCACAGCCATTTTTAAAGCCTTATGGTTATTTTGTTGTGATTGTTGTTACTGTGGTTGTGGTTGTTGTTTTTTAGGTTCTATTATTATTGCTGTCACTGGATTTCATTGTTATTGTTTTGTGCCCTTGTTACTCTATTTGTTGGATAGTGCGATGATTATTGAGTTGCTATTGTTATTGTTGATTATTATTGTTGATAGTTGGGTTTGTTGTTATTGTTGATTACTACTATTGATGGTTAGGTATGTTGCTGTTACTGTTGTTTTAGGATTTTGTGGTTGTTGTTTGTGCCCTGCTGGTGGCTGAGCCCAGGACCTTACACGGGCCAGGCAAGCATCCCACCACTGAGTTACTTGCCTAACTCTCTTGATAACCCTTCCTAGCCTCCAATTTCTCAGTCATGTAATCTCTAATTGCCTCTTGATGCGATGAAAATTCTGTAATACCATTTTTGATAGCAAACATGGTTGACCAAATTTGTTTTGAATTACTGGGAGTTTAGAAA
The DNA here is from genome assembly GCA_030556225.1 of Cricetiscus sungorus. Lineage (NCBI taxonomy): Eukaryota > Metazoa > Chordata > Mammalia > Rodentia > Cricetidae > Cricetiscus > Cricetiscus sungorus. The sequence continues at coordinate 17,266,792 of JANBXA010000044.1, forward strand.
TGTTGATTTGAGCATCAAAACTTGTTCACAGTAATATTGTTTATCGAGTTCTTTCCTTTGTTAGCTATAAAATCTGGACACAGTTCTTGTGCCAGGACTAATGTCCAATACTATAACTTGATTTCCCTGTGTAATTGGGAAATAAACAGAGTATGTTCCTGCTTCCATGTACCACTCAACACACTGTGACACCAGAAGTGGGAGGACAGGACTTCCCCCATGTACCAAACAGGTGACACTTCAACTGCCCTACCTATCAGCTGTCCTGTAATTCAATTCTACCTTGACACAGTCTCCCTGACATAGCAACTGATCTCATAAGTCCAATGCTTGAGCTCACAAAATTGTTTTCATGTTAGGTGCCAGGCCCAAGCCCAGGTTGTGACCTGCACTTCTGACTCACCGGCTCTAAATTAGGGATTCTCAGATTCTATTTATTGGGTCCAATAATTTGCTGAGGTGGCTCACATCTCAAGGGAACAATACTTACATTCATCTATGTATTATCAAGTAAAAAGGAAGACCTAGAGAAAATGTATACACGGGGTACTATGGCGGAAATAGGTGGGGCTTGCTCTCCGGACTGGCCAATCAAACCCACTTTCAAAAGTGGAGCTCTACTTCCTTCCTCAAGCTTCTACAACTTTTCAAAATACCTCCAGCAGCCAGAAATCAGGTGTTTGAGCATGTGAGACCTCTGAAAGGACAGTATGCACTCAACTTCTGAGTCATCATTAAAGCGCCCAATTTTATTTATGTGCACATATTCCTTCCTGTGTGAATTTTTGTGCACCACTTGTGTGTAGGTGGCTGCAGAGACCAGAGGACATCGGGTTCTCCTTATGCTGGTGCTGGTAAAAGAACCCAGGTCCCCTGAAAGAGCACTACACACTCTTAGCTGCTGTGTCCTTTCTCCAGCCCTTCCTTTTGAATTTTCGTGGACAGTTACATCACACAAGCAATGATGGAAGATGTCACAAGGCGGGAGTGGTTGCCGTGCATGAGTGAAGGCTTGGGTTCATCCTCAGCACTTCGTAAATGGAGAAAGATTATAATCCCAGAACTTTTCAGGCAGGAGTATCAGAAGTTTGGGATGGGCTAGAAAGATGGCACAATGGTTAAGAGTGTGCACTGCTCTTACAGAGGATTCAAATTTCCTTCCCAGCACCCATATCTGGCAGCTCACAACTGCCAGTAACTCCAGCTCCAGGGGTTCTAATACCCTCTCTGGCCTCTTTGGGCACCTGCACTCACCCACACATAGACCCCCACATATATACATAATTTTATAAAATAACAAAAATAAGTCTTAAAAGAAAAAAAAAAGAAGAAGTTTAAGTTATCTTTGGCTACATTGTGACTCTAAGGCCAGTGTGAGCTATGTGCAACCTGTTTAAAAAAAATTTCAGAAGCTTATGAACTGGGAACAGGACATATACAATAGACCTGCTGCCTTGTTCATTCCAGACTATGTCTTTCAATTAATGCAAGCTGTGGTTGCCTTATTGTGCTGGTGCATTTCCTTCTCTTGTTGGCAAACTTCTTGTGCTGTTGATGCACACTGAGCTGATCATAGCCAACTAAAATCTTCTCATTTTCACACATTACTAAACTGGTTCTCTCCCGGGCTGGAACTGAGCAGTTGAAGGTACACTATGCAGTTCTATATAGATTCCAATTAAATTCCATATTTGTGTGGGGGAGTGTGTGCGTGGGCATCTCTCTCTCTCTCTCTCTGTGTGTGTGTGTGTGTGTGTGTGTGTGTGTGTGTGTGTGTGTGTACCATAGCATAGTTATAAAGGCCAGAGGACAACTTGCAGGAGTCTGCTCTCTCCTTCCACCATGTGTGTTCCAGGGATCAAACTCAGGTTGTCAGGCTTGAGACTCCCACCCACTGAAACATCTCACTGACCCCAACCTTTTTTGCTGAATTCGGTTTTTCTCTTTTATTCTGTAAGTCCATACTTCTTTTTCTATAATCTTAAAACATCTCACCTGTTTGTCTGACTCATAGCTCTCTCCAGAGAACAGGATTCCTTCTGACGCCTAAGACTACATCCCCCAGAGTCTTCTAAGAACAATGCTCCTGGAATGTATTTGAATACAACTATTAATGTCACAGTGATAATTTGCACTCAATACAGGGCCAGAAGGTTTACAAGACTCTTCCCTGTGAAATTTCATTTTACAGATATACTGTCTAGGGAAAAATATTAAAATTCTCCTTCATGAAAAAGAATCAAGGATTTTAACTATCAGTGTCCCATCCAAACCCAAAACATTTGGTCCAGAAAAATGGAGTAAAAACATTCTTCATTCTTCATTGGAGCCTTCTGAAATCCAGATCATGTGATCCCAGGATGCTAAAAAGCCTTCGTCTTTATTTATTAATGCAAGGAGGAAATTGATGTCACTGATGGTGGCCTCTGTGATGATTCAGTGTGACACTTAGTTTAGTAAACTGGACTATCTTAGCTACTTTCCTATTGCTGTGATAAAATTCCATGACCAAGGCAACTTATAGACAAAACAGTTTATTTTATGCTTACAGTTCTGGGAATCAGAGTCTATGTTTGTATAGGTAGCAAGTGGCAGGTGGCCAAAGCTACAGCTGAGAGCTCACATCTCTCCCAAACCACAAACACAAAGCAGAGAAAGTACCTCACCAATGACACACCTTCTCCAGCAAGGTCATACCTCCTAGGGCTCCCCACACAGCCACCAACTGGGCATGGAATGTCTGGGACTTACAACAGCCACCAACTGGGGACCAAGTATTAGAGTGTCTAAGACTTATGGAGGATGTGTCACTCAAACCACCATGTGGACAATCCAGGGTCACCTGGAAAGAAAGTCTCAATGAGGGACTGTCTAGACCTTTTAAAGCTGTTGGTGAGTCCCGGCAGTGGTGAACTGTGCAACCTGGAAAGTTGGAGTTTGGACAAACTCTCTCCCTCTATGGTACTATTCGTCAGGGCATTTTCTTACGGCCAAAATTGATATGAAACTAGGACACTCAGGATGTGTTTATATTGAGCTGTCCCAGAGACCTGTGCTTGGTCTGCCTCCAGGAAGCCATATCAGAGTTGGGACAAAATGAGGGGTCAAACCTAGGCAGGGAAACAGAACTTAATGGGTACGTGACCATCCTGGGAGAAAAGTTCTATTGGTGGCACATACCTAATGCCAGCAGTTGGGAAGCAGAGGCAGGTGGATCTCTGTGAGTTCAATGCCAATCTGTCTACAGAGTAAGTTCCAGGATGGCTCCAAAGCTACAGAGAAACCCTGGCTTTAAACTGCCCTCCAAAAAAAAAAAAAAAAAGAAAGAAAGAAAGAAAGAAAGAAAGAAAGAAAGAAAGAAAGAAGAAAGAAAAGAAAGAAAAGAAAAGAAAAAAGAAAGATACTCTAAGGAGAGATACTTGTGCCCCTCCCTTTAGTTATCAGAATACTGAAATAATAGACCCCAAGAAACTGGAATTTCTTCTGCAGTCTCTTCTGGGCCAACCAGAAGAGGAGCTTTATTCCTAGGAGGGGATTTCACACAGTTCTGATAACCGATCAGACCACCTTGCAGCAAGCACTTTTAGTTGTGTGTTTGATTGTTGTATAGTATTTGGTCTTTTTGACACAGGAGCTCATGTAGCCCAGGCTGGAGTAGAATTCCCTGTGTAGCCAAGGCTGGCCTTGAACTCTGGGCCCTGCTGCTTCCAGCTCCCTGCAGAGTTGTGATTACAGACTCCCAAAGGGAAGGCAGCTTTTGACCTGCACCTCCTGCACATGACACCTTTGCTCTCTCTAGAGCATAAGTGCTGCTACTTGCTTCCCTTTCATAATATTTTCTCCCAGGAAAACAATTAGAATGTAATGAATTTTTTTAGCAATTACAAATTCGCAAGTTGATAATAAACACTTTTTTTTTTTTTTAACAAACATTAAAACATCTAGAAACAGCTCCTCTGGGAATTGTTGTGAGTTTTAGAAATATGATCGTGAATCAAATTATCAATTCCAACAAAATTGGAAGCGGGGGGATGTGTAATTTCAGAAAATTAACTCTGGATGTTCGGTGATTGCTTTATCAGTATCCTCTGCCTGTGAACAGTCCTCTTATCACAGATTCCTATCTAGTCATCAAAGCAAGCCTTGTTGGCTAAGTGCTTGTTATAATTTCAGTTTTTCACTGACTAGGGCTGGCCACTGGCCAAGACATTCCAATTAAGAGTGTCTTATTCAGGGCTTGGAAAGATATAGCTCAAGAGTTAGGGGCACACTTGAAGTTTTGCTGAGGATTGGAGTTTGGTTCCCAGCACCCATTTAAGATGATTTTCCCCGCATCCCAGAGAGGAGATGGGGAAGTGAGACCAAGGAAGAGAGACCAAAATACCACGTGCCTGGTTTTTTTTTGGGGGGGGGAAGAGTTTAAATACCCTGTTGGAATGGTCTTGAGCATCTCTTAGAGAGCAGCTGCCAATGGGGCAGGGTTTGAGGAGAGAGACGGGGGAGGGGGAATGAGGTAGAGCTTCCAACAGAACATTCTAGACTCCTTGGATATATAGATGCCAGGGACTGGGGTGGAGCTTCCACTAGAACAAATCTGCCCCCTTCTTATGGTCTCCATAAGCACCTGCGCTCATGTATACACAGACACACACACATACACATAATTAAAAAAGAAAATCAATGTATTTTCAACTTTCCTGCCCTGTCACACTTGTAAAGCCCTGTGAAGATTGACAGTTAACTTCTATCTTATAGAATGTTTCACAAAACATCAGCTGTTCTCTATACTTATGGAATTTTCTTTTCTTTCTTTCTTTTCTTTTCTTTTCTTTTTTTTTTTTTTGGTTGGTCTTTTCTCTTTGCTCTTTTCATTTTTAAGGTTTATTTTTACTTTTTATTTCTGCACATGTACATGTATATCTCTCCATATGTGCCACATGTGTGTGGTGTCCCTTGGTGGGCAGAAGAATGTATTGGATGCCCTAGAACTGGAGTTACAGGCAGTTGTGAGCAACTCAGCATGGGTACTGAGAATAGAACTCGGCTTGCCTATAAGAGCAGCAAGTACTCTTAACCTCTGAGCCATCTCTCAAGCCCCTTACTGATTCTGTTCATAAGAGGAACATGTACTGCAAATCATTCCTCCTGACGGTATGGTATCTGATTTGGACTCTGTCTGCCTCCTAACATTCCTTAACAGCAGTGGAATAAATGTCTAAAATACAAACTCCCCTTGTCCTACCCAAAGGGTCCGATTGTTGGTCACGAGGAGCAAAATAATTGATTGACTGATTGATTGATTGATTGATTATTAGACATGAAAATTGATGAGGATGCCTGAGAAGATGCCTCAATCAGCAAAGATCTTAACATACAAGGATCTGTGTTTGATCCCCCAGAATGCATGTAATCAAAGCCAGGTGAAATAACAGTGTCCACTTGTAACTCTGGAACTAGGGAGGTAGTGAGGATCCTAGGGTCATCTGGCCAGACAGCCTAATTGAATCAATGAACCCCTTTCTCAAAAATAATATGAATACTCCTGAGAAATGATACTCAAAGTTGATGTCTGATTACACACACACACTTTACAACCCATAAACACTACATGTTGAACACCTTGGGAGTATCTTGAGTCTTTGCCCTTTAAACAGCTTAACAGGGAGAGGAAAAACCAGGGCTTGAAAATGAACTCCTGCAATTTGACCTACCTCCCACCCTTCAAATAACAGCTTCCATGTGAACTAAAATAAACTAGCGTGACTTCTGGCTTGTGTGGCCCAGCTCAGGCAGATAAAACTGGTGCAATCCAATTCCCACCAGGACTACAGTGAAAAGGCATAGATGTTTTTAGCCAGCAGAGGTAGGCAAGCTTTGGAGCTGAAAAGTCATGCACACATATGAAAGGGGCAGATATTTTTCAAAATAAACTAGGGTAGACTGAGTGTCCAGCCAGAAAAGAACTATCAGAGGACTGGAATTCATTCCATCCCACAGCTAAAAGCAGTAGAATGTGTGTGTGTGGGTCTTCATTTGGGAGAAACACTTTTACAATTAAAGTGAGTTTCTTTATGAACAGTCTACTGTAGCTAATTCATTCCATGTAAAAGAGGACAGTCTAGATTGGCTAATGCACAGTTCAGCAGTAGAGCACTTGCCTAGAATTCTCTTGGTTGATATCATGGCCACACAGCAATAGAGTGCTGCCTAGAATTCCCCAGTAAGAAGCTGAAGATGTGGCTTAATATTAGAGTGCTTGCCTAGAATCTCCCGGTGAGAGATTGGGAGTATAGACTGGGTGGTAGAGCATCTGCCTAGAGTCCCCCAGTAAGGGGCTGGGGTGTGGCTCAGTGGTAGAGTATTTGCCTGAAAAAAAAAATTCTTAATTCCATCCCAGCATCAGAAAGAGTGAAAAATAGAAACAGGTTGTAGTCCCTGCATCACTACTATTGTAAAGAATAGTAGTGTGTGTGTGTGTGTGTGTGTGTGTGTGTGTGTGTGTGCAGAAAGAGAGAGAGAGAGAGAGAGAGAGAGAGAGAGAGAGAGAGAGAGAGAGAGAGAGAGAGAGAGAGAGAAATAGGACAGAGAGATAGGGAGAAAGAACTAGGTACCACATGGTTTAGAAGGCCTAAGATGAACATTGGCTCATTCTTGTTGTAAATCATGTGTTAAGAGACTGCAAGTTCACAGTATTTCTGTGTAACAGGTAGATCATGCTTCCTTAAGTCACAGTCTCTGGCCTACTTCATCAATCCCCTAATGAAAGACAGAAAGTTCCCAGGAAGTATTAATTCATCCACTGAAAGCTATACACTGTGTCACTGAACACGTTTTATAGCACGCACACATGAGAAATCCAAAGGCTCAGGCTCCCTATTCACTCAGCTACATAAATCATCCACTGTGTTGCCGTGATCTTTTCAAAGAGTGATCTTTTCAAAGCCAGGATAGCCCATTTCCAGTTATCCATGTCAGTAGGGAACAGGAGTACATTGAATAATGAAAGCCATGAGTAATCTATACATTTAATTTTAGTAGTTGCTTCCAGCCCACATGAAAATTTCCCACCATTCTCCCTGCCCTCCTCTCTCTTTAGTGGGGTGAGATTCATTCAAAGATGCCTTCAGCAGGGAAGAGAGAAAGTAGAGCTTAAAGGAACTGTAGATTGGCTAATTAGTCTTTGAAAGAGGAAGCCTCACTTTGCTTGGTGTGCTAAGAGAGCAGAATTACAGGACAATATTCCAATTCACAGCAACACACTATCTGCACTTAAAAAAAAGAAAGCCTTGCCCCAACTGTCCAAGTATGTCATGGGTTCCTCATTCTGTGGCCCTGCCACAGTGATCCATGGAGCAAGTAATCAAAGAATCACACCACATACTACCAAATCCTCTTCATTCAGTGATCAAATATTGTTGAACACATACCATCATATGCAGGAGCTATGTATACAAAAAGGGGTGTATTGTTATGCGTTTAGAAAGTGAATATATATTATACATTTATATTTATGCAATTAGTTTGCCTTTGAAATAGTAGATGCCCTGAAAAAGAAATAGAGCTAATTTGAGCATCATTCCACGGGATTATTACCAACCAGAGTCTTGCAAACTTGGAACTTGGTTTCCTCATCTCAGGCAACTTTCTTGCTTTGTTTGTTAATTTCATTGTTTTTTGTTGAGACAGGATCTAGCATTCCTCCTGCCTCATCCTCCTAAATGCTAGGCTTACAGGTGTGAGCCGCCATGCTCAGCTTTCCTCACATTCCAGCACTTCAGAGGTAGAGACAGGAATAACTCAGGGCAGACAGGAGTAAGTAGCAAGGACCCAATCTCATCAGGATGGTGCATGACCTTAATCCCAGCACTTGGGAAGCAGCAGCAGCAGGCAGGTCTCTATAAGTTCAAGGCTAGCCTGTCTACAGGGAGAGTTCTGAGTCATCCAGGGCTACACAGAGAAACGCTGTTTCAAAAAACGAAGAAGGATGAGAAGGAAAGGGGGAATGAGAAGGAGGAGGAGGAGGAGAAGGAGGAGGAGGAGGAGAAGGAGAAGGAAGAAGGAAGAAAAAGAAGGAAGATGGAAGAAAGAAGAAGGAAGAAGGAAAAGGAAGGAGTCCTCAAGGTCAAGTAGCTTAGCAGTACCAATATGATGCTGAAGACCTGGAAGTTTCCTAGACAGCTATCAGTCCTTAGTGGTGGAAGCCTAGGAGTGCTAGTCTGGTGTCAGCAAATAGAATCAGGAGCAGCAACCACAGGGCAGATTAATTTGCTGCCAAGAGGGAAGTCCAATCCAGCAAAAGACTACTGCCACACCCTTCCCATGTAGGCAGATAACAGATGGTGAGGTCTATACTCAGGGTGGGTCTTTCCATATCAGTGAAAACCATCAGGACAGTTCTTCAGTTGAGGGCTTGCTCCCTGTCCAGGTGATTCCAATTTGTGACACGTTAACATTAAAACCAGCCATCACATGGCTCTATCTTTCCCTGGCCCCTTCCTGCCTTCCCTTACTTCCTCTCTCTACATACTGTTCACAGTCACCACCATGATATTCTGTCCAAGCACACCAAGATAAGCTGCCATGGATTAAACCCGCCAAAACCAGGAGCCAAATAAATCCTTCTCTCTTACGTTGTTTCTGTCAGGCATTCAGACAAGTCATGACTAGAAAGCAATTAATATTATTAACTCCCTCTCCTGCAGGCTACTGCCTGACTCTAAACATAATCACAAACTGGCTGCCACCCAGTGTCCTGCTACTGTGTGACTGCCTGATGGGTTCATGGGAGATGACTCATTCTACAATTAATAGTAAAACCGAGGGATGCCCTTGAACAAAATGCCTGGAGCTAGGTCATGTTCATCTCCATCAGGCATCCTCTCAGATGTCTCAGTGTTGGCACGTCCGTCATACCTCTGGATGAAGTTATGACAGCGCCTCAGAAGGCAAAGATGACAGCACTGTCTCCAGCCTGAGATTAGATATAATAACCCTGGCAGAAGTGGATGAGTCAGAGGCCATGGAGTCACTTTTTCCTCTTCTTCTGGATGGGTAAAATCCCTTCACGATCAGGCAGCTGGGTCCATCAAGCCATCTGCATTGCAGAATGCCAAGGGACTCACACAGAGCATGCATCTACTGGGAAATGGAGACAGGAGGCAACAGGATGACTCACAGCTGCACTGCACTGCTCATACTAACATGCTTTCTTAATGGAGCTGATTTGTCCCTGCACAGAGCCCACAGGCTGCTCATCTGTGTCCCTGTGTGCATTGTTCGTGCTCACTAATGAGGACCAGTTTTCATCAAAGACACCCCCCTGATTTCCATAGCCAAATACCATGTCTGCATGGAATTTTAGTGAACCTCCCTGAAGACTAAAGACCCACACAACAGTCAAGTGCTGTCTCATATGTCCACTGAATCTAAGGAAGATTTATAGTCACCTTACTATACATACATTCTGTGTCCCTATGGCCCATTCTCCTCAATATTTTCTTCCTTGTTAATTATTATGATTTCAGTGTGGAATCTCTACCATATGTACATATGTGTGAATATGTGGTCACCAGTTGTCACAGTTTTGAGATGTGTTGGTCTGTTTAAGAGGTAGAATCTTACTAGAGAAAGTGGAACACTAAAGGGAAGTGGACATTGAAGTTTGGTAGTCCATCCCTACTTCCTGTCTGTTCTATGTTCCCTACTTCCTATCTGTTCTCTGTGTTCTGTTCTGTTTCCTGTCTTCCCTCTGTTTCCTGTCTGCTCTCCCTTTCCTGTCTGCTGTCTGCTTTCTGGTCTGTCAAGATATAAGACATTTCAGCCATATCTCCTCACTGTTATGAACTCCATCCTGATAGACTGTCCTTTCTCCTTGAACAATGAGGCAAAAGGGCCTTCTTCCTCTAAGCCTTCTCAACCTTCCTAATACTGCAACCCTTTAATACACTTCCTCATGTTATGATGACCCTCAACCATAACATTATTTTCATCGATACTTCATAACTATGATTTTGCTACTGTTATAAGTCATAATGTAAATATTCCTGTTTTCTAATGGCCTTAGGTGACCACTATGAAAGGGTCATTCAACCCCCAAGGAGTTATGAGACACAAGTTGAGAACCGCTATTTCTTCCCAGGTATTCAGTCACAGCAATGAAAAAAAATATCTAATTTGTATATCTTTGCACAAATATCCCTTAGTGTGTCCCAACTTCAGCCCTCCCTTACCACACCTACCATCTCTAATGCAAGCCTTTGCCTATTTCTTCATGGTTCCCCATATGAACTAAACTCCTTAGTATGACACTAAAGGTCCTATGTGCCTTGGCCCCAGATGGCCAGTGCTTCCCATCTCCTTTCTTTTACTGAAGATGTATTGCAAGCTACCATCCACATCGGACCCTCTGTATTTCCCATACACACTGCTTCCTGCCATTCTCTTCTACCCTTCCACCTCTTGCTCTGTTCCTTCATACCATTCAGAGAGAGTAATGCAGGCTTGGGAAAAGCTAGGATTAACATAGAAAAGCAAGGACCAGGGCTGAAGAAGGAAGGGTTCTGTAACTTCAGCATGTAAACAAGTGGTTCTCTTGAGCTTAGAAAATTCCAATGAAACTCTAAGAACTTAATAATGGAGTGTTTCAAGAAATTCTTCCTTAGAATATTCCAGTGAGGGGCTAGGGATATGGCTCTGTATATAAAGCATTTGCCTAGAATCCCTACTAAGGAGCTGGATTATGACTCAGGGGTAGGACACTTGCCTAGAATCCTCCACTGAGGGGACTGAAGTACGATCCAATGGTAAAGTACTTGCTTAGAATCTCCCAGTTATGGGGGCATGAGAGAGATCATAGCTCAGTGGTGGGGTGCATGCCTAGATCCAACCCCTTCCAAGTGAGAGGCTAGGAGTGGATATGGCTCAGTAGTAGAGTGTTTGCCTAGCAGTCATGAGATCTTAGAACCAACCTCCAGTACCTCCCCAAAATAAAATAAAATAAAATAAAATAAATGTCAAGCACAGAATAGCAAATAGGAGTCTAGAAAACACCCAAGTTAAGATCTATATCTTCAAATTTTGAGCTTAATATCCAAGTATACTTGACAATCTATAAAGTATAAGTGCTGACCAGATGGCAACATTGGCACAGAGTCTTCAGTGATCAGATGCAAACCGCACCTTTAGTTCCTGGGTTGTGGGGAGATAGGACCCAGAAGCTTCTCACTGGAGCTTAATGGGGGTGGGGGAGTAGAGGAACATCAGGAAAAATTGGATGGAGGCAGAACAGAGTCCTCCAAGGGTTCGAGACTAGCTGTCTAAACTTCTGTAAAACAAAAACAAGTCTCTTCTCACTCTCAGAGCTGAAAAGATACCTCCTTTCTTGGCAATTTTCTAAAGGAGATATATAAAAACCCTGCCTCTAAACCCAGAAAAAGGGCTCCACAGAAGTGTGATTTGTGTTGGCCTAGGGAAGATTCTAGGTGTTAAGTTTGTAAGTCTTTCACCACTTAAAATAGGAAACATATGGACTCACTGAGCATTTGCTGTGCCTCACATCTGGTTTTTCAGCTGCGTATAGGGATGTCTTAGTTAGGGTTTCTATTGCCGCGGTGAAATGCCATGACCAAAAAGCAAGTTAGAGGGAAAGGAATTCTTTGGTTTATACTTCCAGATTGTAGTATATTATTGAGGGAAGCCAGAGAAGGAATTCAAACAGGAGCCAGGATCCTGGAGGAAGGAGCTGATGCAGGGGGCCATGGAGGGATGCTGCTTACTGGCTTGCTCAGTCTGGCTTGCTCAGCCTGCTTTTTATAGAACCAAGGACCACCAGCCCAGGGATGGCACTACACACAATAGGCTGGACCCTCTCCCATCAATCATTAATTAAGAAAATTTCCTATAGGCTTGCCTACACCCAGACCTTATGAAGTCATTTTCTCAATCGAGGCTCCCTCCTCTCTGATGACTCTAGCTTGTCAAGTTGACATAAAACTAGTCAGTACATGGGTGGGGGCAGGAAAGGCTAGAGGACAATCTTGGGTATCATTCTCAGGCCATCATCCCTCAAGGACCTATTCTTTTTTTCATTTAAGACAGGGTCTCATTGTCCTGGAGTTCAGCAAATAGGCTAGGCTGGCTGGCCAGTGAGCCCCAAGCACCTGCTTGTCTCTACTTCCCAGGTCTGAAATTACAAAGACATGACACCACCTCTGTTTTTTTTTTTTTTTTTTGCTTTGTTTTGTCTGTTTGTTTGTGTTTACAACATGGCTTTTGGTGACTGCACTCAAATCCTCAAGCTTGGGCAGCAAGCCCTCGATCACTGAGCCACCTTCTGAGCCTGACTGGGTACAGGCCTTCTTAACATCCACTCCATTGTCCTGTCTCCCCTCTCAGGGGCTGAAATTACAAGCATGAGACACGATACCTGGATTGTATTTTAGGGTAATTTCCAGATTGCCAACTACTTTCAAATCAAATCAGCCTGGAAAAAAAAAATTACTGGTATACTATAGGGGTCAGTTTGGAGCTTATTTTATTGTAAATAGTTGATGCAACCAAGCTAAGGGTGTTGGGATCTGTCCACTCACTTGGTAATTCCCATCTACCAAAATCTACTGAAGAAAATCCACATACCACTTGGACTGGGGAAGTCCACCTAGAGCTGGCCCCATAACCACCTAATTCTGTAGCATAGTCTCTTCCACTTCCTGCTCTACCATGTTTGCTATAACTGTTATTTTTAATCATCAGCTTGGTACAACCTAGAGTCACCTGGGAGAAGAGTCTCAAGCAGACTCTGTCTAAATAAGACTGGGCTTCGGGCATGTCTGCAGGCGACTGTATTGATTACCTTACTGGATATGGGAAGACACATCCTGAAACACCATTCCCTGGCTTTGAACCCTGAACTATGTGAGTAGAGAAAGCTGGCTGAACCCTGAGCATGCACACACTCATTCTCTCTGTCCTGGACTGTGGATGTAACCAGCTGTCTCAGAGTTCCTGCCATCTCGATTTACCTACCATGACGGTTGGTTACATGGGGAATTGTGGCCCAAATAAACCTTTTCTCCTTTAAGTTGTTATCTGCCAGGATATTTTATCAACAGCTACCTAAACATTTATGAGAAACTATTGTTTCTTGACTAGGAAAAAAGCAGATCAATAAAAAGCACACCCAAATCTACACACTCTTCGCCTCTTGCCTGTATGGGGCTGATCCTATCACATGGTTCCTGGCTCTCCTTTCCTCCTTCCTCGGAGTCTTTACCCTACTAATCTCCTTCATGATCATCACCTTTCAAAGTAGTTCCTATCTCTAGACCAGTGATTCTCAACCTTTGCATTGTGACCCCTTTGTAGGTCTATGAGATCATTAGAAAACACGGATACTATCCCTAGACAGGTGGACCTGGGCTGTATAAGAAAGCTAGCTGAACATGGGCCTGGGAGTAAGCCAAGAAGCAGATTTCCTCCATGGTTTCTACTCCAGGCTCCCTCCTCGAGTTCCTGCCTGTAGCTTGTTGTTTTCCGCCAGCCTGCCCGCTGCTGGTCTGGCATGCGGGCCCCAAATAACACACTGAGACTCTGTATTTGATACAATCCTGTTGGACAGTTACCATTATTGTTTATGGGCTAGCTCTGTCTTAATTATTAACACATTTCTACTTATCTAAGTATTTCCACGTGGCTCATCTTACCGGAGAGCAGCGGCCGCATCTGATCTCTTTCGGCTCTCCATGCTCTACCCTGACTCCTCCTAACTACTTCCTCTTTCCTCCTCCTAGTCTCCTAGCCCCGCCTACCTAGTTTCCTATTGGCCGACAGGGCTTTATTAATTAACCAGTATGAGAAACATATTTACAGAATAACATCTCCCATCACCTGCCTTGGCTTTTTTCATGATAATCTATGGCCTGTAAGTGAAATAGACTCTTTGCCCACCAAGGTGTCTTTGATCATGGCATTTTAGCACAGCCACAAAAAAGCAAACTAGAACAGATCTGTTTCTGAAATCCCACCATATATCCTAGAACCTCTACTCTTCTACTCTGAACCGCTTGATCTAGAAGTTCTAGCAGGGAGTACAACTCTGGTTTACCCTTGACTGAAGAACTGTCCTCCTCTTCTAGGGAAGGTCATCTGCTGGCAACCAGCACTGGAGCGGCAGGAGGGACATCCGTCTTATACCTGCCTAGCAAGCCAGCTCAACCAAACTGACCCGGGCCATCAATGGAGTAACAGATGTTACTGTCACTTCTCCCTCTCACATCATGCTCTCCAGTGTTAATGTAGGGGTTCAAGGCAGATGTCCCCCACACATGGGAGCCTTCCTTCATTCTCCACAACACTTAAGTGTAAGTCAGGACAAATGGGGAAATCAGTTCTTTCCTTTCATGTTATGGGTTTCAGAGATGGAACTCAGGGCATCAGTCCTGGAGACAAACACCTTTACCTGAGAAGCCATGTCACTAGTCCCTGTTTATTGGGTTTTGAGATAGGGTCTCAAGGTGACCTCAAGCTCACTTTGAAGCCAATTCTGACCTTGAATGATTGATGCTCCTTCCTCTACCTCTCAAGTGGTAGGATTAGAGGTATGCACTACCACACACTTGTCATATGTTTGTGAGCTCTCTGAAGGCAGCAGCAAGAATCGTGTGCATCTTTAAACCTGAATGCAGAGAACAGAGCTGCCAGAGGAAATGCATTCAAGCACGTGTAGGAAGCTAGGTGGAAAGTTGTGGGAGTAGAGCATATATTTTGGAAAACCTAATAAGGGCTTCAGGCATTTTTGACAGGATAGAGTGATGAACTAAGTTTAACAAGATAAAATTTAATTGGAACAAATGTAAGGTTCTGCCCTTGGGTCCAAAAGGCACAGGTGTGGGAAGATGGAGCTGTGTGGAGTTGCAGTTTATATGAAAAGCCTGGGGAGCTTGGCTGTCAGGATGCTCAGCACAGGTCAGCAGTGTGATCTGACTGCCAAAAACATTCATGTGATCTTAACTCACACTAGAAATGCAGTTTTAGAAATGAACATGGTACCTTCAGTCTAGGTAGACCATTCGACAGTCCTGGACTCCTTCTTAGCTTCATGTTGGGGATTGGCGGGGGGCGGGGGCGGTGTCAGATGGTAAAGAACTTTGCAGAAATATCAGGTAGTGAGGATTAAAGTTAACTAAAAACAGGGAAGAACAGGGTCTATTCAGCCTCGGGAAAGCATCTGAGTCCTGGATACTTTTTAAAATATTGACTTTATTGTCTTTCTCTTTTTATTTTTATTGCATCTTATCTATGTATTTTGTGTATATATCTGTATGTGAGTGTGCACACCATGCACACATTTGTATAGGGGCAAATGCATGCATTGGTGTACATCTGGAAGTCAGAGGACAACTTTCAGGTATCAGCTCTCTCTTTCAATTATGGGGGTCCTGACAATGGAATTCAGGTTGTCAAGCTTGGTAGAAAATGCCTAACTTGCTTAGCCATCACTACAGCCTATTATAGTCAGCAGCAGCATCATTTGTATACATGTAAGTGCGTAGGAATGTTGATGTGTGCTCTAGTTCACCTGCATACATATGTTCAAGTGCTGTTTTGCATACAGGAGTTGCCTACCTTGTTTATTGAAACAGTGTTATAGAAAGGCTTTCTTTTCTCCTGTCAGCCCCAAATAATGACATAGATACTTATTATTAATTATGAAAGCTTGGCCTTAGCTTAAGTTTGTTTTTAGCTAGCTCTTATAACTTAAATTAACCCATTTCTATTAATCTACATTCTGTCATGTCTGTGTGTCTTCAAGTCTCTCTCATGCCTAGATTCCTCCTCCTATTTCTTCTCTCTCCCCTGAAACCCTGCCTATACTTCCTGCCTAGCTATTGGCCATTTAGCTTTGTATTACAACAATCACAGCAAATGCCTCTTCACACAGTATACACCACAACACAGGGTCTATTAATGGCTAGCAACTTGGTAAAGAAACTAGGCCAGTTGACCATTGAGCACCAGGGATCCACCTGTCTCAAACTCTCCAGAACTAAGATTACAGGCACACAACACTATGCCCAGTTCTTTTTACATGAGTTCTTGGGATCAAAATCAAGTTTTCATGCTTGCAAAGCATAGCTATGCTGACTGCCTGCCCTTGCTTCATTTGTGTTGCTCTGATAAATATCCTTACAAAATGCAACTAAGGAGAGAAAGGGTTTACATTCCCATTTTGGGGAAGTCCTAGCAACAAGAACTTAAAGCAGAAAGGCATACCTCATCAATAGTCAAGAACAGAGAGAAATGAATGCATTGGTGCTTATTGCTCAGCTAGCTTTCTTTATGCTAATACAGTCTTAAAACTAGGGAATAGAGCTGCCTGTTTTCTGACTGGGTCTTCACACATCAATTAAGGCAATCAAGACAATCCCCCCACAGACATAGCTAAGGGTCAAACTAATCTAGACAATCCCTCTTTGAGACTCTTTTTCTACATGATTCTGGGTTGAGCCAAAGTGATAATAGCGCTAACCACACTGGGCCATCTCTCCAGCTCACTATTTATGCTCAAATACATAAAGGTGTACATAGATAACTATAAGAAATGCATTTCTAGCTAATAGCAATATCCCAAAATGGACAGATTAGGAATTTCCTAATAAGGGAAACATTCATTTCTTAATTTTTTATTTATTGTTCTAACACAGTCTTTTATCACAGTTACAGGGAAAATGCTAGAAAACATTTGCATAGTCCTCATTAGTTCTTGTATTTTAAACTGTAACAGAATTATTCTCTTAGCATGCATAGCCTTGTCTTACAGTAGCCATGGGAGACTGGTTTCAGAACCATCCAGAATTGGAAGATGTTCAATTCCTTTACATAAAATGTCAAACTCTTTGCATTTAACCTGTTCACAGCTTCACGGATACCTGGTTTAAACCACTAACAATCCTATGCGAGTCCTAGCACAATGCAAAAGCTTGTATACTTTATTTTAATTTTATAATACTTTTAACTATTTTGTTTGCTTGTCTATGGGGCTGGCAGTTGAATCTAGATGCTGGGGCATAACTCAGCAAGTGTTCTAACATGGATCCACACCCATAGACTCTCAAAGACAAATTCTAGAAAAGCTTGCTACCTCTGAGCCACACCTCTAGCCCCTCCCTTCAGGGTGGAGGGGGAGTTCTAGACAAGTGCTCTGTCACTGAACTATGTCTCCAGATGACTGAATGAATTTTAAACTCCCCTCCTCCAGGTTTCCGATTACAGTCCATCTTCACTCATCTAAAAGTCATAAACAGTAAATTAAGTTGAATATTACTGATTTACTACTTCACAGTGCGCCTCCCATTTTCCCCTCTCCCAAATCCCAAACTAAACTGAATAGGTACACATGAATTCTCTAGCCACTGCCCAATGGCCTACAAAACTTCAACTTTACTTTTCTAAATGTCACCTAATTCCTTTTGCAAGTTCCCTCCCCTCACTTACTCCCCTCCCACCCACCCTCCATTTTACAAGTGGCTGTAAACTTGATTTCATCAATGTATAGTCAACCCACTGAACTGGGTTCTGCTTTCCCTTCCCCTTCTCACATTCCTTGTTGTGGCATTTAAGGGCTGGCTCATTAAATTTATGAATCTGTCTTTAACATACAATAGTCTATCAAATACTCAAAGGTCATTGCTCAGCTACACTGACATTGATGAGGTGGTCCCAACCCCTACTTCTAGCCTGAAACAGCCCACTGAGAGGGAGGATTGCGTTTCACTTCACATAATTGTTCTCCTGACTCCTGCTCTGCTCAGCTAATGTTTCTCTAGTCTGGTGTCCCAGTGTGCAGTACCACAATCAAGTGATGTGCTGCCTTCACTCCTATTGCTGTAGTAAAATAGTCTGATCAATGGCAACACAGCTCTAGGTTCAGTG
Source organism: Cricetiscus sungorus (assembly GCA_030556225.1). Taxonomy (NCBI): domain Eukaryota; kingdom Metazoa; phylum Chordata; class Mammalia; order Rodentia; family Cricetidae; genus Cricetiscus; species Cricetiscus sungorus. The sequence continues at coordinate 17,284,720 of JANBXA010000044.1, forward strand.
GGAGACTGTGTCTTAATAGAATTAGTGGAAGATGATAAAACATGATACTCCCCTATGTCTTCTTTGACCTCCATATATGAACAGGAATGCACCACATACACACACACACACACACACACACACACACACACACACACACACACACATATGCATACTACACAAACATATACCACACATACATATTCATACTCACACATACACACACACAGCATAGCACACGTCTTACAACATTAATGAAGTATACTTGTGGGTGTGCTGCTCTGGTGTTTCCAGGAAAATCCACACTGAGTGTGGGCAGCATTGCACCATTGAGCTAGGTACCTGGGCTGAATAAAAGGGATCAAAGGAGCTGACTACCAGTATTCTTTACTCTCTGCTCCCTGGTTGTGGGTATAATGTAAGCAGCAGCTTCACACTCCCGTCGCCATGATTTCCCCACCATGATGGACTGTACCCTCAAAGTGCAAGCCACAGTAAACTCTCCTCACAGCCATGAGGGAAAGCGGTGAGTCAGAACCATTGAGGACTTAATTCTCTTTTGCCAGCCTAGACGCCTTGCAGAGTTATGTCTGCAGAGTTCTGTGACTAGTGCCCTCCTCCATCTGCTCAGCTCTTCAATGACCTTGGGGAGCTCTATTACTCACTGCCCCTGGTATACAGGGGGTCCTAGTTAACTTCGCTGTCCACTGTGGGTGGCGCCATCCCTAGGCAGGTGGACCTGGGCGACATAAGAGAGCATGAGTCCTTGACAAAGCCAGTCAGCAAGACAGAAAACCGCATTCCTCTATGGCTTCTGCCTGAGTTCATGCCCTGACTTCCTTCAGTGATAAGCTGAGACTTATAGGTGTAAGACAAATAAATCCTTTCCCTGCTTCAGTTGCTTTTGGTCAGAGTATTTTATCACCACAACCATGAAGCAAACTAGAAGAAGAGGAGTTGAAGAAAGGAGGAGGAATCAATGCTAGCATGCTATTTGTACCCTTCCAGATCACCCCCCCCCAAGAGGAGAGGAAGGGAGAGAGGGGGGAGGGAGGGAAGGAGGGAAGGAGGGAGAGAGAGAGGTCTATCTGGAATTCAGGTTTAAAAAAACAAAATACTAACACAATGTGTATTCCCCCAATTCTCTCTGGTTTGCACAAAAATGTACCTTAAAGCCAAATACTCGAGGCCATTCTTTCCTGATTCTTCTCTCTAAGCAATGGAAACTGTAGGAGGTGGGGGTGGGGGGAGGGGCTCTCAGGGGAGGGTGGGAAGCATTGAATACATGACAGCGCCTTGTCAAATTGGGAATGACTTCATAAACACTAGCTGCTGTTTTCAAAACCATTTCTGGAAGGGAATATTGTACAGATGTGCAGTGTGTTGGTGGGGGGTGTCTCCTCTAATGCTGTGCCTACGACATCCAAAATAGCAATATGCAAAGAAATCTCTCTCCAACCCAGTTATTTCAAGAGAAAACCCAATGGAGTGGATGGAATGATCCAATGATCCAAAGAATCGAATCTCTCCCCACCTCCCTTCCACCTCCACCTCCACCTCCCTCTTGCCCCTCCTGGTCCCTTCCTCCTCCTCCTCTGGCTCTCTCTGCAGGGTCTCCTTATGTAGCTCAGGCTGGCATCACACTTGCAACCTTCCTGTCTCCATCTCTCACATGCTAGGATTGCGGGCATAGGTGACCACCGCCAGCATATTTGGTTGCCTGTTGGGATCTGTCACTTCCTAGCTGGCTAATTGAAGCCAAGTCCCTTGTTTCTTTGATGCTTGTAAGACAAGAGTCATAACACTCAAGGACTGGAGACAGTGGCCAGTCATTAAAGGGCTTACGAGGTCCCAGAACTCACATTAAAAAAAATAAATAAAAATAAAAACCCTGTGCTCAGAAGCACAAGCCTGTCGCAAGGCTCTGGGGAAACAGAGATGGGAGGTTCCCTGGGGCTTGCACGCCCACCTGCATGCCCACCTGCACACACACAGCACCCACTCTTCTCATCTGGCACAGACTTTCTTGCCCACCTGAGAGATACTAGCTGTAAGGGTCAAATGAATTATATCAAGGTCCATCCGACACAACACAGAGTGTCAGTCTTTGCTTTAATAAACCAGAGTTCTCCATGAAAGCCCCAAAAATGTTTCCAGATTAAAAAACAAAAACAAAACAAAATTAAAAAAGAAACAAACAAACATAAAAAACAAAAAAGTCTAATTCTGGAGGTTGAAAGGTTGTAAATTCAGAGCATAGAGAGGAATGGTATGAAATGCCGTTCCCTGGGCATGACATGGCTGTTACTCACATGATCCCACAGCAACTGTGGTCACTGGTACAAGATACAACAGGTTAAGTTCCCAGTGTGGAGGGAAGGAAATCCAGGCTGCACTCCTAGCTGAGGAACTATTGGCAGGTGATGTCTCTGAGAGGAACAGTCACTTTGGAGGAATGCATGACCTGTGGTACTTTCCCATGCCCCAGTGGATGGCCCTACAGCCATGCGCATGGAGACAATACTAATTGAGCTCAATAGGTTAAAAATAAGTAGATAAATTAGATATTTTTAAAAGAGGGCATGAAGTAGGGGGGGGATATGTGATTAGGGGTCCTGGGGGAAGTTGGAGGGAGGGGAGGAGAGAGGGAGGGCAGATATGCTCAAGATACATTATATGCATGTATGAATTTTTCAAAAATGTAAATAAAATGTTATTTTTAAAAAGAAGTGAAGGAAATTAAAGATAATAGGAATAATTATGTTTCCCATGGAACTCAGTAGGTTATATTAGGCCAAGTCTGATCTGGATGATTTTCTGTAGGGTTTATCTACCAATTACTGAAAGAGAAATATTAAAGTCTTCAGCAGCTTTCATATTGAGTCTTATCCTTGTGTATTTTGTTTTGTACATTAGTTTATCATGTCTGTGTATGGTGTGTGGGTGCACATGCCATAGGGCACAGAGAGAGGTCAAAGGACAACTTTCAAGATAGTCTGTTCTCTCCTTCTACCACTGGGTCCCAGGGATTGAACTCAGGTTATCAAGCTTTGCTGCAAGAGCCTTTACCCAGTAAGTCCTCTCACCATCTCCTAACTTTGTGTTATTTTCATTGGTGACTAGGGATATCTATACACATGAGGATGGTGCAATCCTACAACTACACCTAAGGCCTGACTTTTAATGCAGGGTCATGAAAAATCAGTTAAGACCCTATACCCTGTGCTGGCTCAGTGGCCTGTGCCACTCTTCAGGTTTCGGTGCTGAATCTTCGACTGCTCATAGGCAAGGACCAGACTGTACAAGCTCATCTTCCAGACCAGCACCATTCATTACACTCGTCTCCATCCAACAGCTCGCCAAAACTAACTGCTTTATACAGAGAATAATAATAACCATGGATTTGATTATAATGTGCACTTTTAAAATGCTTAGGCAAACCGCTGGCTTTAAAAAGAAGGTTCTGCTTTCCAGAGCAGTAGCTACCTGAACTCCAGGCTGGCGGCCACCAGAGAAAACGGATGTGCTAATGTGACTTGGCAAGATCCTGGTCAGCTTCTGAATGGTCCAAGGATTTTACTTTGCTCAGTGCCACCTTCACTGGGTGGATTTCAGACTGGATTTCACATCTGTGGAGTTCAAGCATTCACAGGAAGCACTGGTGACTCTTTGGTTGCCTGAGATCTAATGCATTTTAGTTCAATTTGAATTCTGGAAGTCTATTAAACATCTTCTGCTCATCCCAAAGTATTACTGCGAACAGGAAGGTGTGTGCCATTCCTTCGAGGAGCTCACGAGTTCATTCGTGATTTCAAAATTGGGACCAGTGAAGATGGCTAACTGGCTAACTGGGTAAAGGCACTTGACACCAAGCCTGACAACTTGAGTTCAGTCTTGGGGTGCCACTTAATTGAAGGAGAGAATCGACTCCCACAGACTGCCCCTCTGAACTCCGTATGCATCAAGGCTTGTACACACATGAACACACATGCAAATAAACACACACAAAGAAATTTGTAAAAGATAAACAAATAAATCAAACAACCAAAGTATAGAATACATACCATGTAATCACAGAACCTGGCTCATGCAAAATTTGATTGAATGATCTTTTAGTCAACAATGACTCCCAAGAGAGAAATTCAAGCCTAAGACACAATGAGACAGATCAACTCCCAAATGGTGAGTGTTAAGGGTCCTGGAGAGAATGGGAGGGAGGGAGAGAGGGAGGGAGGGAGGAAGGGAGGGAGGAAGGGAGGGAGGGAGGGAGGGAGGGAGGGAAAGAGGGAAGGAGGGAAGGAGGGAGGATGGATGGGAAGAAGGGAGGGAGGGAGGGAAGGAGGGTGGGAAGGAGGGAGGGAGGGAATGAGGAAGGGAGGGAGGAAGGGAAGGAGGGAGGATGGGTGGGTAGATATAATCAAGATATATTTTATGCTTGCATAAAACTTTAAGAAAGCCAATTAAAATGCTATTTTTATAAGAATGTGAGTAATGGAGACTGGGTATAGTGATACATGCCTGTAATCCCAGAACCCAGAAGGCAAAGCCAAGAGGTTTGCCACTAGCTCAGCCTACACAGGGAGTTCCAAGTCAACCAGGACCACAGAGATAGACCCCATCTCAAAAAAAAAAAAAAAAAAAAAAAAAAAAAGCCCAGCCATGTGTTTAGTGGAACAGACAGACCTGTACTCTCCCATTACCATTCATCTCTTCATCTGCAGTGGGGAAACTCCCCTGTCCTGGACCACAGCTGGTATAGGTCTGAGTTGGTTTTTTTTTTTTTTTTTTTGAGCCCCACTCTGAGCCCTTGGAGGCTCCAAGATGAAAAGAATTAGGCTAAGCTTAAACATTTTTCTCTTGTTAGAGTGTCCATTTCCCCCCTTCTCGGGATTTCAACCATTTCAATCATTCCTTCTCCCATCCCAATCCCAGGAGCCAGGAATAAGCCCATGTGGTCTTCCCATTGATGTAAATAACCGTTGGCTTTATTGAACCCATCTGCTTGAACTGGTGGTTGAAATCATAGCTCTATGGAGTGTTTTCCACCAAGCGCCCCTTGGGCATTGGGGAAGCTGAGCTCCTGCCTTCCTTGAGAACATTTGTTCAATTTCTTCAAAGGAGCTCTCGGTACAGAAGCTCTGTGTTCATTTTTCTAGTATCCTCAGGGGTGGGATGTCTAGCCATTTTCTCCACATTAACAATCACTTTCTCTCATTTATTTTCTTTGTTGCCCCTAAAGCTTTTTTTTTCTGTCTCCTAGTCCCACAGACTGCCTGACTCTGACACTCTGGGATCTCTGAGTTGAAGACATCTAGCCAGCTTGGAGCCATGGTCCAGGGCTCCCAATAGCCCCGAGCCAGCTTCTGTGCAGTGATGGTATCATGCTTTTATAGCTGTACTGTAGCCCCAGTCTCAAGCAATCACAGGGTCCTAGTTTCATCATGCTACTGTGATAAAATAACTTCATTTGTTGTAGCTCACAATACCATGTTACAGACCATCCATCACTACAGGGAAGTCATGGTGGTACCTTGAGACAGGTGGTCACATCACATCCACAATCAACAACAGATAATTACATATATATATATATGTCCTTGCTTACTTGCTTGTGATCAGTTCAATTTCTCCACTCTTACATAATTCAGTATGTCCTGCCTATGGAACACTACTGCAGGCTGGGTCTTTCCACATGGATTAATTTAATTAAAAAAAAAACATTCCTCCTATGGGCATGTTCACAAGTGAGCCCAATTTGGACCTCATTAAGAAACTCTTCCCAGACATTTCTTGGTTATATCATGTTGACAATTAAAGCTAACCATCCAGGTCTGGGAAGGTGGCTTAGCAGTTAAGAATGAATATTACCTTTTGCAGAGATTTACAAACACCTGTCATCTGTAACTACAACGACAGGAGAATCCAGAACCCTCCTCTGTCTCCTGCAGGAACCTACCTGCATACATACCCCACCCACCCACACACACACCACCACTACCACCACCACACACTTTTTTTAATCTTAAAAAGAAAAACTAAGTATCACACACAATAGCACTGCAAACTAAATGCTCAGAGCACTTGTTATAGGTCACATCTTGCCTAAGCAGGTTGTTCAAGGATAGCTATGCATGAGCTCCAACACATCTACAGAAGAAAACATCATATCGCAACATCAAAAGGACGAACTTTCTTGAGTCTATCAGCCTGTGTGAGGTTATTTAACTTGCATGCATGCTTGGTTTGGATTTGGAGTTGGAGAATAGAATCTTTATGTAGCCCAAGCTAGCCCTAAATTTCTTATCCTTTATTTCAGTTTCACAAGGGCAGCAATATGGTACCATACTGAACATCACAAGTATTATTTTTTTTTTCATCTTCAAAGAAACCCAGGGAAACTGAAGCATAAATTATAATGAATTAATTTTCCCAAGGCTATGTAGCTAGGAGAAAAGAGGAATAGAACTTCAATTCTAGAATATTCTAGTGTTAGAGTTACTTTATATAGACTTCTGTTTCTTTGTTTATCTGTTGTTCTACAGGTGGCTGTATCCTAATTTGACCTCAAACTCACCATTTAGCCAAGGCTGGTCTTGATCTCCTGATCTCCTTGCCTCCACTTCCAAAGTGCTAGAATCATTGTCATGTGTCACCACATCCAGTCTTGGGATTTTATTATTTTTTTAACGGCTTGGAGGCATACAGCTTATTGGTCTAGAAGCATCAGAGGACCAAAACTCTTGTCTTATTATGTAGTTCATTCTTTCTTAACCTTCTGGTTACGTCCTTATTTTCTAAGTTTTGCCTGCTTGATGGCTTTGTTTTTTCCCCTTACTTAATTTTCTGCATTTTTCTTTTTTGATATAGCTCTGTTCTGTCACTATTTCTTCTTAATTTAAATATTCCTTCCTGGAAAGAGAGGATCATTAGAAATCAGGAAGTAAAACTAAAAGGCAGGAGAAGTAAAGGAAATACAAGGTTTGAGAAATACAGCTTGAAAGGTTTAGGAAATCAGGGAAATAGACAAGGCAGAGGAAGTTTCTGAAGCTAAGCCCCTACCCAAGGTGATGCAAACAGTTACATGAGTACTAGGGAGAGGAAATTCTCACCAGTCAAAATGCCTGCAAGTCATGCAGGAAGCTCCAGGGATGCAATTTTTGTGAATTAATGTCAGTTTTAGGATGGGCTTTTCAATGGTGAGCCACCCATGTTCTTGTAAGTAAACATTCATTCATTGTTCCATAAGCAACTCCAATAAACTTGCTTGCTCACTAAGCTAGACTTAGGTGAAATAATATCTTTGGCCTATCAATAACAGCCTATTGGGGGATAAATGGTCACACAAGCTCTTCTACATGATCCTTTCTGTTGTTTGTTTTGTTTTAAGTTTCTTATTTTAAATTAGGTATATGAGGGTTTTATGTGTATAGGTATACAGGGGTGGTAGTGGTGGAGTGTGTGTGTGTGTGTGTGTGTGTGTGTGTGTGTGTGTGTGTGTGTGTGTGTGTGTGTGTGTGCCCATAGAGGTCAGAATTGGACAGCAGATTCCCTGGAGCTGGAGTTATAGACAATTGTGAGCCATCTGACATGGGTGCATGTTACAGGCAGGTTTTTCCCGCTGCCGCCTGGTCCCACTCTTTGTTCCTCCCTGCCAGCCGCCCGGTCCGATGCCACGCGAGCCCCAAATAACACTCAGAGACTCTGAATTTGATACAATCCTGTTGGCCAGTTACCACTATTGTTTATGGGCTAGCTCTGTCTTAATTATTAACCCATTTCTACTTATCTAAGTATTTCCACGTGGTCATCTTATCCGAGCATGGTGGGCCAGCATCTTGCTTTCTCCACGCTCTACATGCTGACTCCTCCTCATTACTTCCTCTTTCCTCCTTGTCTCCTAGCCCCGCCTATCTTGCTTTCCTATTGGCCAAACAGTGCTTTATTCATTAACCAATATGAGAAACATATTTACAGAATAACATCTCCCATCAGGTGCAGGAAAACAAACTCAGGGCTTCTGCAAGAACAGCAACTGATCTTAACTACTGAGCTGTCTCCAGCCACTACTTGGTCCTTTCCTGCAGCTAGCAGCCTCCTTCTTGCTCCCCTTTCTCTGTTGATCTCTATTCAACCAGAAGTGATGAGGTAGGCAGGCATGGGACACAGTTTAGTACCCTGGGGGCCCTATTTGGTTTTGGGTTATGCACATGACCATCTTATAATAACACACTACACAGTCTAGTTCCTTCATCCACGCATACTAAATACACACACCAGACACCAGACAGTGCACCATGCAACCTCAGAAAGCCCTCAACTCCCCAACTGCCTTGGGCTACATGTACTCATATCTCTGAACAACAGATGAAAGGAAAGAAACTGTGATACATATACACAATGGAATGTTATTCAGCCTGTCAAGAAAAAAAAAAATCAAATCATTAGATTTGCAGGAAAATGGATAGATCTGGAAAGTGCAATGTTAAGTGAAGTGACCCAACTCAGAAAGATTGAAGCTTTGTGTTCAACCTCATATGCAAGCCCTAGTCTCTAACACACACACACACACACACACACACACACACACACACACACACACACACACGGAAACCTGTGTGAATAGGATTTAAACATCTGGAAAGGAGCTTGTTTTAATTAGAGTTTCTATTGCTGCAACAAAATACTATGACCAAAAGGCAAGTTGGGGAGGAAAGGCAAGGGTTTATTTGGCTTACATGACAGAATTGTTGTTCATCACTGAAGGAATTCAGGACAGGAACTCAAACTGGGACAGATTCTGGAGACAGGAGCTGATGCAGAGGCCACAGAGGGGGATCTGCTTACTGGCTTGCTCCCATGGATTGCTCAGTCTGCTTTCTTATAGAACCAGGACCAGCAGCCCAGGGATGACACCACCCACTATGGGCTGAGCCCTCCCCCATCAATCACTAAATGAGAAAACGCCTTACAGCTGGATCTCAAGGAGAAATCCTTTGGTGACTCTACAGCTCATGTCAAGTTGACACACAAAACAACCCTGCACAGGGTCCAAGGAGGAGCAATATTGGGTGACAAGAAAGGATGGAGAGTGGACAAAAGGACACAAGGTACATGGAAGAGGAAAAGAATCTGGAGAAGCAGGGGAAACGGGACATGGGGAAGATGAAGATAGGAGAACCACACAAATACACTTTGTAAATATCATAATGGTGTCTAACACATGATATGCTAACTTTTAAAATTTAAGCAACATTTTACAAAGGGATTTCTACCTTCACACTCCTCCAAGACACCAGATGAGACTATTTTCTCCTGTAAATCTTGGTGCTAACTTTCCCTATACACAAATCTTGCCCTCCAGATTTCAGCCTTCAAACCCATCTTGCTTCTTGTCCTGCTCTGAAGCCGCTAACCACAATGTCTTAGTGCTGTGTTCCACCTGTGGACTAACACACAGTCTCTCAGAGTTGACTCAGGCTCTTTTCTCTATCTTGAGTAGGTGCTTCCCATCACGCTGTTCCTAGTGCCTGTAGATACTAGCCTCTTTTCCCATCTTCCAGGACTAGACCCCGACCTTCCTTACTCTTTGACAGGACCTGGTAAATGGTTTTATTGACCTCACATGTCAGACCAATGGCCCCATGACTCCCAAAAAGAACCACTGTGATATAGGGTCCCTATATAGGAGCATTTGAGTTGAGCTTCTCTCTAATGTCTCAGGTCATATCAAAGGCATGGATCCCGGACTCTGTTGAACACAGTCTAGTAGGGTATGGTAGTTTGCATGAGGCATGTCCTCAGTGGGCTTATGCGTTTCACCACTTGGTCCCTACCCAGGGAGGGGAACTGTTTGAGAAAGTTATAGAACTTTTAGGAGGTGGTGCCTCACTGGAAGAAGTCTAATGCCTTACCCAACTTCCTAGTTTCCCTCTTCGGCTCTGCTTTCTGTGCGCTGGTAACACGGGATCTCCCTGCTTCTTGTTCTTCCTGCCATGCCTTCCATACCGTTTTGAACTCTGCCCCTCTGAAACCATAAGCTGAGATAAACCATTCCTTCCTTAAATTGCTTTTCATCCTGGTATTTTCTCACAGCAACAGGAAAGTAATTAATACATTGTATCCAATCGGGCCTTTCTTCCTCTGTTTATGAACAACAAACCTTGGTCTGATTCCACTGCTTGCCTTTCTCAACAGTTTTACATTTCCCCCCCTGTATCTAGTAACCTGGAATTAACTGGAGACTTAAGCCCCCCCCCTCTCTCACTCTCGTCCCTGGCAATGGACATGTAGCATCACAGGGTCCAATTACCAGGGAACTGGGAAGCTGGTGGGTGAGGGGAAAGTAGAGTGGAGATGCTAGCCTTGTTCCCACTCTTCAAAGCTCTAAGCCAGAAGTTAGAAGCGAAGCACATATGAGCTTAGGGTATAACAGGAAGCATATGTTTTCAGTTCTATCCTCACAAGAGAGAAGGCATGGGGCAAAACAGAAGCTGCAGCTGGTAGTGGAGACTGGACTTCAAACCCAGGCCCTCCTCTTCCCAGGCCCTGCTTAAAACTCTGGGAAATGCTGCCTTTCCTGGTGAGGACTTTATATAAGCATCATTCTGACTTTTGCAGGAGGATAGCTCATGGAGCAGAGAACAAGGGACCTAGAGATAAGCCAAGAAATTCACAGAGAGTCCAAGTACTGGATGGAAGACATGAGGCTGGATTGAAAGCAATGAAATGGTGATGGGGGAGATAAATGTGCTGAGGGAAGAATTAAGATCTGGGAGGAATCAAGGTTCCATCCTATGTTTCCAACTGCAGTGACTAAGAAGATGCCTTTCTTATGAGAGCGGGCTGGGAAATACAGGACCCCAGAACTCCATTCCCTTGCTCTTCAGTAACCTCTGAGACCCTGTCAACTCTGTAGCCATATACTAGGGAAAGCCTAACCCACAAATGCCAAGGTTAGCCTGTGCTAGCAGGTCCATGCCAAGAACCACAAAGTTCCATTTTGTTTCAAACACAGGATTTGGCAGAATTCCCTACCTAGGCAGAGTCAAGCCCTTGACTTCATCTCGTGAGCTGTAGTGCAAACCTCTGTTTTTGTGTTCCTCTTAACAAGACCTTCTGGCTGACAATGGAGCAAGTCTATCAGTTGTTCCTCCCAGAGGCCCATGGATCAAGCAACAGAAGTCAGAATCCCAGTAGGCATAGATAGGTATTTTCATGGGGACCAAGCCCCAAGACAATCCTGTTTATGCATAGGGGCCCTTATTTTTTTTTTTTTTACATTTTTTAATTAAAGGCAGCTTTTTTTTTTTTTTATTCTATCCAGCCCTTCAAAAAATCTATTGGGGGAACTGTAATTTTACTTCCAATCTCCCCATTTAATACTCCCCTAGTGCCCATAAAGAGCTCTGGAGTTTCAGTTCATGATTTGAATCTTTAGAGATAATTAGCTGGCAGAATGACTCTGAGAGGGAAGCAGGTATATATATTTTCACAACTTGGTGGGGAGTGGGTGGGAAAACCGTGGGAGAAGCATCCCCATGCTGTCTTGGCTCATCTCCGTTCCAGAAACGTAAACATGCAATTCATTGAAAGACACATTCATTTTGGTTCTTTAATTGATGCCATAAAAAGTACATTTTCCTCCTCTCTGAAGCATCTTATTAAGAAGCCACTTGGCTTTCCCACCTTCAGCTGCCACCTCCACCATCCTTAGTCATGTTACTTAGCCTGCTCCCTGACACCTAGGCCAGTCTCACCAGCTTAGCTGCGGTCTCCTCCTAAGTATGAGGAGATTGGCTTGCATTCTTCCCTCTCTTGCCTTCATTTCCTCCTCCCTCTACTCCTCAACGTTCACTCCCTCCCCTCTTCTCCTTTCCCCCAGGTCTTCCCTTTCAACATCAGTTATCATCACTATAAACTGGCTGCCTTCTATGTGGGCCACAAGCTGTGTGTTAAGAGGTGCACTCAACAAATGTCTTGCGACAACCTTGGGGAAAATTAACTTACACACTCATGTAGAGATCTGTGCAATCACCCATACCCACCCCATACCCTTTGACATCTGAAGAACTATAAGCTATCAGAAATTAGAAGATTCATTCAGGTTATATTCCCATGCCTCGTCCCCCTTTGTGTATATACACAGGCACAGTGTGTGTGTGTGTGTGTGTGTGTGTGTGTGTGTGTGTGTGTGTGTGTGTGTTAAATAATTTAGTGAATGGACGGGTTATCTCATAAAAAGAAGGCTCTTATAATATGGGCAGGAAAATGGACTCAGGGCTGGCACAGAATCTATCCCTCCAAAGTGTGGTGACACTTTGAACTTGATCGTCATGCTTTCAGAACTGTGGGAAGTAAATTTCTGTGTTGATTAGCTATCCAGTCCATGGCATGAGCCAGCTCAGGTGAACTTAAAGCTGAGTTACTCAGGACACTAGCTGTTGCTAGACTCATCAGCCAGAGAAGAAGGTCCTGAATGCCCCAATCCTATTAACCTCTCTCTTCCCACCCTTGAGTCCTAGGACATTCCTGAGGGTCTTTAAACCAATTGTTTTCTAAAATGGAAGGTGCTTGTTCTCTCCTGACCCAGTCCACGTTGCCAACTCAGGGCAGGATTAGGTGGAAAAGCCCTTCCATCAGCATTAAGCATCTGGTATTAACCAGGTGTGCAGCACGCACCTTTAGTCCCAGCACTCAGGAAACAGTGGTAAGCAGATCTCTGGGAGTTTGAAGTCAGTTGGGTCTACACAGTGAGTTCCTGGCCAGCTAGGACTACAAAGTGAGGCCTTCTCTCAAAACAAAACAAAAAACAAACAAACAAACAAGATACCTTGTACTAGTCTTTCCTTAAGAGACTAGAAAGATGGTTTGTTAGTTAAAAGTGCTTGCTACACTTATGTGGGACCCTGAGTTCAGCTCCACAATATCAGACACCCTCTTCTGGCCTCCCTAGTATCCACATACATGTGTACATACATACTCATGTAGAGCACACAGAGACACATATAAATAAAATGAATCTTTAATCTCTCCTTGATGGAGGCTTTTGCCCACCTCTCTGTAGCTGGCTTCTCTTCTCATTTAATATACCCTTCCTTTGGCTTCAGCAATGGTCCATAAGCCCCTGGCTCTGACTTAGAGATGCTTTGACACTCCTATAACATCACATTCTGAATCATTCCTCTTCACCAAAACAAAACTTTCAGAGCACATCAAAAAAATAAAAACACGAGGCTCCTTTTCAAACATTATCAAACACAATGAAATGTCTGAAAATCAGGTGCAAGACCTTGTGTTACTATATAGGTTAGACTCAACCAGTGTCTCTTGATGGGCAGATTCTACATTCTCCCACACTGAAGGGATGTTCTGTCTTCAGAAGGCATTTTATCCATTGATTAAGGAATAGTTCTGGGAGTTCATCAGCTTCATAGTAAACAGTCCTTGCCTTCTATTCTATATTAAGTCTATATTAGTTATTTTTCTCATTGCTGTGACAAAATACTTGACAAAAGCAACTTAATGAGGGGAGGATTTATTTTAGCCTACAACCCATCATGGTGAAGATACCATAAAAATGGGAGCTTCAGATGCCTGGTCACACGGCATCCACAGTCAGAAAGCAGGAGAAGATGAATCCTAATGCTTAGCTGTCTTTCTTCTTTATATGCAAACCAGAATTCACAGCCCATAGAAAAAGGCCACCCACATTTGAGTTGCCCTTTCCCCCTCAATTAAGCTAATCTGTGTCCATCTCTCACAGACATGTCTAGATATGTGTCTCCAAGGATTTTAGATATTCTCAAGTTGGCAATCAATTAAAAAAAAATACATGGTTGATTTGAAATAGTATCCAACATGGCCTCTGCCTTTGGATTAAAATCTTCAAGAACATTGGTAGCAAGGCCTCTCAGGGAGTGACTCATCATCCACTCTTTCCCACAATGGTCGCCAGCTTTCTGTGTAGAGATTTATATGCATTCCTTTCTCAGATCATAAAGCATCTTGAGATGGACTTGACTTCAGTACTTGGGAGCAAAACCATTTCATCCTCTTGGCAAAAAATTTTGGTGAGATCTTTAGAACTACACCCTGTTCCTAAAATTGGGTCAGCTCCTTATTTGCAGGTATTGTCCCAGGCCTCAGGGGCAAAATAAGTCAAATATAAAACAACTATTAACTTCCTGAAGTTTCCAACCAGTTGGAGGAATTAGAATAACTAGGGAGAAAGGGGCATCTTACAACCCTCCAACCAAAGTAATTTCATGGGTTAAAAACAATACTGTTATCCAGGAAAGCATTCATCTCTACAACAGGGTGGAATTCCAAATTTCACCAAGGAAAGGTTGTTAGAGAAAATTATAGAAGGTTCTGAGATTGGGGATGCATGTTAAAATCATCTAGGGAATTATAAAAACTGAAATATAAACCAAAATTGAGCCCCAGGCAAGGCAATGAAGAGTTTTGTTCCATAAGTTTAAAAGTTTGTATGTGGGAAATTTCTGGAATGTGAAATATACACCATAAGTCTCCCAAAGCCCCCATGTACCTCATCCAGTTTCAGGAATTAACAACACAGGACTAACATCATTTCAAACTCTGCTTCTACTCATGTGTCTTTCTTCCCCTCATGAGAAATAATTATTTGAAGCAAAAACAAGATATCAGGTATGACAGATTCAGAAATTATCTCTAAAAGATAAACCCTGGAAATTCTTCATCAAGAATAATAATTCTTAATCATATATATACATATACATACATGTATATATACATATATGTATATGTATATATACATACACATGTGTGTGTGTGTGTGTGTGTGTGTGTGCCATATATATCATCTATAGACCAGGCTGGCTTCAAACTCACAGAGATCAAGTTGCCTTTACCTCTCAAGTGCTGGTATTAAAGGCATGTGCCACTATCAGGCTTATTTATTGGTTTTTGGAGACAGTGTGTCTCTGTATAACAACCTGAGCTGTCCTGGAACTCACCTTGTAAAACAGGCTGGCTTTGAACTAACAGAGATCCACCTGCCTCTGCCTCCTGAGTGCTGGGATTAAAAGCATGTGCCACCACTGTGAGCCTGATTATTGATGGGAGATGTCATTCTGTAAATATGTTTCTCTTATTGGTTAATTAATAAAGCACTGTTGGCCAATAGGAAAGCAAGATAGGTGGGACCAGGAGACAAGGAGGAGAGAGGAAGGAGTAGGGAGAGATTCAAGATGGAGGACGGAGAGAAGAATGCCAGCCCCTTTCTCTGGTAAGATGAGACCACGTGGAAGTACTTAGATTAATAGAAATGGGATAATCATTAAGAAAGAACCAGCCAATAAGAAACAAGAATCTGGCCAACAGTTTTTATATCTAATACAGAGTCTCTGCGTGTTATTTGGGGCTGGCGCAGCGGTGGGACCAGACCGGCAGGAAAAAAATCTACTCATAATAGATTATATATTTTTTATTCATTCATTTGTTTGTAGTGCCCTATCGTGGCAATGGTTGATATACTAGACCTGTGCCTAAACTGATCCAGATATTTGCTCTTGTAAATAAGCATGTGATGAGTGACCTTCTATTGCTTTCCTTATTTCCAGGTGTGATGATTGATACTGATTTTCAACATGGCAGGATCTATCTATACTCACCTAGGAGAAAAGTCTCTGGGTGTGCCTGTGATGGGGGTACTGGAGTAAGTTAATGGATGTGGGAAGCACCTCCTAAATGTGGCACCACCATCAAGGACTGAATTAAAAGGGGGAAATGACCCAAGCACCACTATTCATCTCTCTCAGCTTCCTGATTCTAAATGCAAAGTGACCAGTTGCCTCCCACTCCTGTCCAACAAGGTGGACAATATCCTCAAACCATGAACCACAATAACCTCCCTCTTAATTGGCCTTTGTCAGGTGTTTTGTCATAGCTACAAAATAAGGACTAAAACATCAGGCAACAATGGTGAATCTCAACTGTTAACTTCATTACACCGAAAGACACTTAGGAAATTTGTGAAGCACACCTATGAGGCTGTTCCCAGAGGCAGTCAAATTGTAAGGGTCCTGGTCTAGTCACTGAATTAATCTTTTGATTTGTTCAAACAACATCGTTGTAAGGTGACAGAAAAGAGGAGGCACAGCCTAATTGGAGGAAGTAGAACATTGGGGGCATGATCTTGGGGCTGTACCTGTTCCTTGTCCTTTCTCCCTTCATGTTCTCTGCCCCAAGCCCACCGAGAAGTGTCAAAGAGCCTCCACCACACAGCGATGCCAGCAGCAGCAGCAGCACCTCAAGTGCCTGGTGCTAAGCAACTCTCTGAAATCCTGAGCCAACGTAAATACTTCCTCCCCTTAAGGTGTACCTTCCAAGTGTTCATTCACAGTATGGAGAATAGTAAGACTAACACAGAGATTCCATAATAAATCTAATGTGCAATTAATGTTAAGATCTTTTTTATGGTGGTGATGATGATAGGGTATGCATGAATGAATATGAGTGTGTGCATGTGTGTGCATGTGTGCATGTATGACTGTATGTAGTTCTGTTTGGCTCTGTATGTGTGTGTACATGTGCATGTGTGTGTCTGCAAGTGTGTGACTGTGTGTGTGGTTCTGTGTATGCATGTGCATATGTGTACATGTGGCTGTTTGGCTGTCAGTTTATGAACATGTATGTAGAAGCCAGAGGATAACCTCAGCTGAGGTTTTTCAGGTGCTGTCTGCCTTGTATTATGAGACAAGGTCTCTCACTGGCTTGGAACCCACTAAGTAGGCTGGACTACCTAGATGGCAATTCCCAGGGAGCCATGTATCTGAGTCTCCCCTATACTGAGACCATAAGGATATATAATTATATCTAGTTGGTTTTGTTTGCCGTTTTTTTTTCATGGATTCCAGAGATAGCACTCAGTTCCTCAACCTGTGTGTCTATCGCTTCACTGGCTAAACCATGTCCTGAGCCCAAGGTAGAGGAGAATTTTTGATTAAGAAATCCAGTTATTAAAAAACTAAATTGGAACCCCAGCTCTATCCTTAGTTTTTTCCTCATCAAATCTGAATATTAATTGTTTCTACCTTGGGTGCTGGAGAGATGGATCAGTAGTTAAGAGTTACTGTTCTTACAAAGGACCCAAGTTAGGTTTCTAATACTATGTCAGGTGGCTCACAGCTGCCTCTCACTCCAGCTCCAGAGGATGCTACACCCTCTTCTGAACTCTGGGGGACACTCCCATGCATATAGCCACATGCACACATATCCATACTTTAAAAAAATAAATTAGTATTCTAATAGTAGTTGCTTCCTCTTATGCTTATTGGCAGGGTGAAATGAGTTAATACATGTTAGTGTTTAAATCATGTATGAGCACACTTTAGGAGGTATGACTATTGTCATCGTTATGACTCTCCAAACTTCTTATTTAGTTTCCTGTTTTGTTTTCTTAGCTTTCCTTACTGCCTCAGGATGTTAGCCCAACAACAACAACAGCAACAAAATACATCACTATAGTGAAATTGTTTAAAGTAGCTATAAGATCTAAAAATTCAGGGTGGAAAAAGGTTTTGTTTTAAGAAAGCAGAATTGAAACCTATTAAAATCCATAGATCCTCTTCTTATTTTCATGTGTGTTTGTATAGAATGCATGTGTATGTACATGTTTGCATGGACATGTATGTACATTTTGTTGAGGCCTGTGGCTTGTGTTAGGAATCATCTTTGATTGCTCTTCCACCTTATTAATCAAGTCAGGGTCCCTCAATCATACCCAGAGCTCACTGATATGGCTAATCTATCCAGCTATCTTACTCTGGGGACCCACTCTCCATCTTCTGAGGCTGGAATCACAGTGGGCCACCATACCCACTCAGCATTTACATAGGCTCTGGGGATCCAAACTCAGGTTCTCACACTGGCTCTCAGCAAGTGCTTTAACCACTGATAACATAATAAGACATTTTTTAAGCATGAAGGGTTAAGGGAAATGGGGGTGTTTCAGAAGAAATTAAGACGTGCCTGGAAGCATTGGTGTTGGCTTCTCTAAGAAAGAATGGTCAATGACTTTCTTACATGTATTTACTTAGTTGTGTACACATACCTACTTGCTTACCTCTCTCTCTCTCTCTCTCTCTCTCTCTCTGTGTGTGTGTGTGTGTGTGTGTGTGTGTGTGTGTGTGTGTGAGAGAGAGAGAGAGAGAGAGAGAGAGAGAGAGAGAGAGAGAGAGAGAGAGAGACGGAGACAGAAACAGACCGAGAGTCATAGGACAACTTGTAAGGGTCAATTGTCTCCTGTCATCACCTGGGTCCTGAAAATCAAACTTAATTTGTCATCCTGTCAGCAAGGACCTTCACCCTCTGAGCCATTTCAGCCTCAGTTTTTATC
Source organism: Cricetiscus sungorus (assembly GCA_030556225.1). NCBI lineage: Eukaryota > Metazoa > Chordata > Mammalia > Rodentia > Cricetidae > Cricetiscus > Cricetiscus sungorus. The sequence continues at coordinate 17,303,078 of JANBXA010000044.1, forward strand.
ACCTTAGGAACAGAGCAACCAACCACCTTTAAGATGGCGAGAGCCATGTCTACAGCATCTGTATAGTCTTCTCCGAGGTGACCAAATTGGTTAGACAACCTGTCAATTTGCTTGAGCCACTGATTTAATTGATTTTTTTCCTACTAAATTGACAGACTGAGTACATTGATAAAATTGACTGGCTGTTTTGATATCATTTAGACCCAGCTGAGTGGAGCTAACCATGAAGGGGAAATAATTGTTATTGACATGGTAGCAGTGACCAAAGACACTCGTAGCTTGGGCTGCCAGAAGAGCATTGAAGTCTTTATAATAGAACTGACATTGCAGTTCCCCAAGCTGAGATGTGGGTAATTGACACATCTCACTCCACTCCACTGTATTATCAAAGTGGTTGATATAGAGAAAAGACTGGGAAAGCCAACTTTGAAAAGATCCATCAATACCTATATAAATTATTTTTTGCATTTTACTTTTCTTCATTGTGTGTGGGGGTGGGGGCACACACACCACAGTATGTAGAGGTTGAGACAACTTATGGAAGTAGGGAAATTGGGGTGTTTCAGAAGAAATTAAGACGTGCCTGGAAGCATTGGTGTTAGCTTCTCTAAGAAAGAATGGTCAATGACTTTCTTCCATGTAGAAGCTGGGAATTAAAAGGGCAGGTCATAAGGCTCATCCAGCAAGTACCTTTATACCCTTTGGCCATCTTGCTGGCCCTACATATAAAATGCTGGTGTCACTCCATGAGATCAAATCTGAATGTATGGAAGCTCCCAAGAAATCCGTGGAGACTTTACAGAGTTGCTTGAATATATGTAGCTTTAGCTTTATGTGACAAAAGAGGCACTACATGTAAGTAGTCAGGATGGAGAGTTGGCTAAGCAATTAGAAGTGCATAGCACACTTGCAGAAGGTCTGAGTTTAGTTCCCAGGACTCAAATCAGGTGGGTTCAAAGAGCCAGTAATTCCAGCTCCAAACGATCTGATGCCACTTCTGGCTTCCACAAGCACTGTATGCATATGGCACACGTGCGAGCACACACACACACACACACACACACACACACACACACACACACACACACACACATCTTTAAAAACAAAAGTGGAATTAATGATTTTAACATAGTACATTGACAATGGAATATCTGGATGGGTCTAATTTAATCCTAAATTTCCTGAATAGAAAGTGATGGGAGGGTTTATTTGGCTATTAAAGAGGAAAAGGAAACATGGGCTGGGAGTAAGATGTTGGAGGTGATCTGGAGAACAAGTCAACCTATGTAAGCAAACTCCAAACATTAGGAAAAACAAGAAAATGAATTATCATCCCTTTCAGTGAATAAATTACTGACTCTATGGAGATATTTAGAGCAAATGTTGAGAGATGAATATACTCCTACCAGTGACTCTTAGGTATCACTCATGGTAAAAACATGTCAGGGAATAATGAGGGGCCAAATGGTTGGAATGAGAAGAGGTTGGAACTTCTGTTTCTGCTTTGAGCAGAAAAGTTCTGTTTTAAATCTGAATTCCATTTAATATGTCATGGGGAAGGATTTCGGAAATAGGGAAGAGAAAACTAGAAACAGAGGTAGTTAATATTCTTGTATCTAATCAATTGAAGACACTAAGAACATTGCACATACTGGGACAGAGGAAACATAACAACATGTAGTAGTGGTAGTTATGGTAATGATGAGCATCACCTTCTCAGACTTCTTCACACTACCATTGGGAAACTATGCCTGTTGTAGATGGGTGACTTGCCCAGTGTTATCCAGCTCCTACAGGAACAGGGTTGGATCCATATCTTTGTAATCCTAGTCTCTATTGCAACCCAAATAGTAAATGATGTCATCTGACAGTCTTGCTGAATAAATTTGCTGCATAAAAGCTATTCTTGGAGCTGTGAGTGAAGTACTTAACAGCTCAGGCATGAAGACTAGATTTCAAAATCCCATTACCAACATTAGTGCTGAGAATGGAGAAACCTTCAGTCCTGGAGCACATAAGGTAGAGACAAGGGATCCCTCAGACAAGCTGGATGGCTAGACTAGACTCCAGATTCATTGGGAGAGCTTGACTCACTAAATTAAGTGGAGAGTGAGCAAAGAAGATAACTGATGTCAGTCCTGGGCACCTATACAAACACAAATCCATATACATCCACACACAAAAAAAAAATTTAAAGTAAACAAAATGCTATTTTTTTTAACATTTTATTTATTGTTTATGTGTGTTCAAGCTTGTGGAAGTCCAAAGGCAACTTGTGAGATTTGGTTCTTTCCTTCCATCATGTGTGTCCTGGGGATTGAACTCAGGTCCTTGGGCTTGGCAGCGGGTCACTTAACCCGCTGGGCCATCTCTCCAGCCCAGCCCTCCAAATGCTATTCTTACAGTGTGCTTTTTACTACACTGACATTATTAGGTGTTAGTGAGTCCATTCCTAACTGTGCCAGGAACTCTATATGACATAATTTATTTGCTGGGCCTCAGTGTCCAAAGGTGACCTTATACCAGGCATGAGGGCTGCTTCTGGTCCTTTCTGCACCCAATTGATAGGTGATGGATGTTGTTCTGACTGCAGATTAGATTGTTGTAGAGATGGAAGGGCATGACAGGTAATGGAGTAGGGACAATGAGACAATGATAGGAGCAGCTGTCAACTCATTAATGGTGTCCTGTTAAAATCTGGGCTACATCAGGCCCATCCATCTGTCATCTGAGAACCACAGCTGCCTACTGAGTCTTCCCTCCAACCACAGAAACAGCGAAGTTGGCAAAGTTAGTATGTTCTCCCAGCTCTGAGCACCACTTGTCTTGAAGCTTGGCCACTAGCTTTGGTGTCCCAGTGAAGAGGTATCCTACTGGCCAAGCATCAAATAGCATCAAAAATAAAAGAATAGGACTTAATTTTTAAAGTCTATTTTGCATGCTTGGTGTGTGTGTGTGTGTGTGTGTGTGTGTGTGTGTGTGTGTGTGTGTGTATGTACATCTGTGAATTTGCATGCATGTGTGCAGGTGCATGTGCACATATGTATGTGTGTATGTAGATCCAGAAATCAACCTGGGTGTCATTCTTCAGGAGCCATCAACCTTCATTTTTGATACCTGTCCTCAGTTCAGTAACTTAGGCCAGTGAGTCCTAGGGATCCACCTATCTCCACTCATCACTGTTAAGAGTAAAAATTATGCTGTAAGAGGATGAGAGAGAAAGAAGTCATAGGTCTCTAGTGAGGTATTTCCCTGTGTCTTCCATTCCCTAAAGCTCTTATTGCTTTTACCTGCTCACAGGCATGTCCTCTTATCTCAATAAAGCTCTACACCTGGTCTTTCAGGATTGTTGAATATTGTGTCTTTCCTAACTATACCAAAGACACATTCTAGTCTGCCACTCAAGCCCCTCAAATGCCATTCTTGAAGGAAAGGAGTTGACATTCACATCTGCTCAAGGGAAGGAATCTTATCAACACACAAAGATTAGCAAATCATCAATCAATACAGGAGATTAAAGATACAATTGCAGTCTTTGCTAAGAGATAGCTGCACAAAATTATGAACAAGGCTCCTGGTCAACAAAAATTCCAGGTCCCATGTGAACTCAACATCTACACTAAAAATGCACCTAGAACCAACTATCCCAATTGTCATCAGAGAGTCTTCATCCAGTGACTTATGGAAAAACGATGGCAGAGATTGACAGTCAAAGACTGAGCCAAGCTAGGGGAATCCTGTTGAAGAGGGAGAGGAAGGATTGTATGAACCAGGAGCATCAAAGTCATCACAAGGGAACCCACAGAAACAACTAACCTGGGCTCATAGGACCTCACAGAGTCTGGACTAACAGCTAAGAAACCTACATGGGACTGACTTAAGCCCTGTACATATGTGTGACATCTGTGTAGCTTGATCTACTTGTGGGACTCCTAATGATGGAAGCTTTGGCTGGCTTCCAGGAGCCTATTCGTCATACTTGCCTAGAGTTAATATAAGGGGAAAAGCTTAGTGCTTAATACTACCTCAAGTTGATATGCAATGCTTTGCTGACACCCATGGGAGGCCTGCCCCTTTCTGAACAGAAACAGAGGAGAAGTGGTTTTGGGCAGGGGTGGGAAAGGGAATTGGAGGAGAGGAGGGAGGAGAAACCTGTCTGGATATTAAAAAAAAAAAGTATAAATTTAATTAATATTAGCAATAATAAATAAAAATTTACCTAGAATCAAGACCCTTCCTATCATATTTACTAGGAGCATTCTAATTCAGGCCACCCTCATTCTTTGAGTTATTTCAGTTATGTAATGTGTTTCCTGTCCTCAGTTTTAACCTCTCTCCACTCTATGACCTATAGTTTAGTTTCAACATAGCAAGGAAGGAGGAATGTATTCTGGCTCATGGATTGATGGTACAGTACATCATAGGAGGAAGTCATAGTGACAGGGGCATGAGCAACTGATCACATGCTGTCTATAGGCAGGAAGCAGAGATGAGGATGAATGTTGTGTTCAGCTTACTTCAGGCCAGTGTCTAGCCCATTAAGTGATGCTGCTCACATTTAGGATAGGTCTTCCTACCTCAGTTAACCCAGTGTATAAATCTGGCACAGACAGGCACATGTTGACTTTTCAGCTGACCTGTACAGATCTTGTCTGCTGGATCTGAGGGCCTGAAAGAATGGAGCAGACTAGAGTCTAATGCTGTAGACAAACATTGGTTTCAGTGTGTTTTTATACATAAATGTAAGAAAGAAAGCAATTATCAAGGGAGAATGAGTTCAGACAAACAGATAAATAAATGACAGTAGGCATATACTAAATATTGACAAAGAGCCCTTTCCCAGAACTTTCTCCAGACATACCAATTTAAACACAATTGCCTGGTGTGTACTATGGATTATATCTGGGAAAGCATGAGAGCAAGGCAGAAGGCCATGCCCAGATTCAGGGTACGCTGACTAGGTTGGGGTTCTATAGCTATGCTCTGACAGCAAACAAGAATAAACATTTATAAATTAAATGTAAATGTTTGTGGCAGGAAGCATAAAATCACATCCAAGAACAATCCAGGAAACAAAATACACCTGAGGTAAAAAGAGCCTCTGCCTTTTTTCCTGAAGCCTCTCTCTCTCAATTCCCCAAGGCAATGTTCACCATGCGTTGTTCTTTTACTGTGTTTCAACAACACAGAGATTTCTCTTCTGTGTGATTCTAGATTCTGTCAGGCTGACAATCAATATTAACCACCACAATTTCACCCCATGTCAACTTGATAACCAAACAAAGTACTTTAAATCAATACATTCCACCCCTGGCTCCCAAAGTCTCATTTATATCTCATAACATCTTTAGCCTATCTCTAAAGGTTCCCATAGTCTTTCACTGTCCCAACACTGTTCAAAAGTCTAAGTCCAAAAATCTCATCTGAGACCCAAGACAATCTCTGAACCATAAGCTCCTTTAAAATAATACTTTTAAAAAGCTACATGCTTTATTCATGTTCAGAGGACCCCTTCACATTCCCAATGTAAGGAACAGAAGAAAAACAAGGGAAGGTCAGACCACAGTAAGCCAGAAAACCTGCAGAAAACCCCAAATCCTGTAGACCATGTCTGGCACCTAAGATTTGATGGGAGATGTTATTCTGTAAATGTGTTTCTGAATCAGCTGGGCTCCAACAGGCTTAAGTAGCCCTCCTAGCTCTGCCACCTACAGCACAAGGCACCAATAGATTCCACTATAATATATCAGTTCAAATTCCCCTTGTTCACAATTCTCTCATAGTTTCCTGTGTCTCTCCAAGTGAAATCCTGAGTAACTATTACTCACCACAGTAGTTAAATTTTTGTTTCTTTTATGGAGTATCCAAGATCATAGGAAGCACAGACATTCACTCAAATATTATTTTGGTGATCTGTCTCTGAAGGCATTTCTGGATTTCAATTTACATTTGAATCAGTAATCTAAGTAAAGAGAATGTCCATTGAGATATCCCCCAAAGGCTCATGTGTTTGAGACTTGGTCCCCATTCAGTGTTCAGAATCAAGGTGTAGGCAGGCAAACATAGAAGATAGTTTATTCTATTATCTATTTGATTTTTGTTTTACACACACACACACACACACACACACACACACACACACACACATACACATACATTCACATACAGTGTGTGTGTAGGGGTGAGAGAGACCTGAACATCATACTTTGCACAAATGCCCCTCTCAGTGAGCCTAGGTATCTTAGAACCCCTTCAACATTCCACCTGCATTGGGCAACACTACTTCCATTTCTAAAGAATAGTGTTAAGTTTGCCTGTCTTTAGTAGCAATCAAGTTTAGCTACTTTCTATTGGAGTGTATCTCAGCATTCATAGGTAATCAGCAAAAGAGCTTATCAGGCCGGAACCACTTTGAGATTTGTGAATACAAAAGCAAATTGAGTCCTTCAAGTAAACTTTTAGTGGAGAACCCTCTATTTACCATCTTATGCCTATGAATAATCGGGCGTGTGTGTGATTAAAATCAGATGCACTAAGAAAGTGATTTGTGCAGTGGGAAGAATGAACATATGACTTAATCAATTAAAATAGAGACCCACTCAAACTATACCCCTCAGTAACCAACTCCTCCTCCTTTTGAAACACAAAGCTTCCAACAGAGGCCCTTGAGTACTCTCAGTCATGTGACCACTGACAACCTTGACAGTGTACCCCTCTAAATCTGTACTATCTCATGCTGTGGGTAAAGTTACCATTCTTCTTTTGCAAATCTGTATGAGCCCTTCTTTCCAGTTCTTTGAATAAGATATTAAGAACCTGGACTCACTCAATCCCAACCCCAACCAACAGACAGGGCTTTGGGAAGTGGTTGGCTTGAAGGTTCTGACTTCACCAATGGCCTCCAGTACTGAAGTCATAATTAAATGGACTCCTGGGGGTGGGACAAAGGAATATAGGGTCTGTCTGGAGGAAGTGGGTTACTGGGGCATGCAGTGGTCTCCAGACCCTTCTTATATGTCTGCCTCTCTCTATTTCCTGATTGCTATGAGGTGAAGAATGTTAGTCCACCAGACATGTTCACTGCCATGACACTTTGTGTCACCGCAGGCCAAAAGCAAGGGGAATATATCACCTTCCACTGAGTCCTACAAAACCATGAACCAAAATAAATCTTTACTCCTCTAAAATGGTTCTGTCAGGTATTTGTCACAGTGACAAAGAGCTGGCTAACTGATATGGTGGGTCTCATCCAACTAAATGGGACAAAAAGGTCTGCGTAATAAAGGATTTCTCTTGCCAAATTGCATAAACCGGGGCATTAATCCTTTCTTTCCTTCTACCTTGAACTGAAAACATTGGTTCTCTGGGAGGTCTTGAGCCTGCCACTTTTAGAATGGAACCACACACATCATCTCTCCCTAGTCTCCTGCATTCTGTTCAAATGTTATGTGATTACAAAGTCACTTCAAACCAATATAAAAAATAAGCATGTGTATTGATGTAAGTACACATGTTTCTTTTGCTTCTCATTCCTTATAGCACCTGAGTTTTCTGTATAGCATTTTCTATTTGTGTGTGCACATAGAAGCACATGTGTTTGAAGAGGCAGGATATAAATGTCAGGTGTCTTCTTCAATTGCTCTATACCTTATTTATAGAAGCAGGGTTTCCCACTAAACTTGGAATTCACTGAGCTAGACTGGCTGACCAAGAAGCCCCAGAAACCTTTCTGTCTCCTCTTGCTCAAACCTGGAATTACAGTATATTCTTCCTTGCTTGACTCTCATGTGGATATCAAGAGCCCTTGTAACTCAGATCATCATTCTTGCCCTTAAACATTTTACCAACGGCAACATCTCGTCAGCCATCCCTCAGCATTAAACATATATATATATATATATATATATATATATATATATATATATATATGTTGCATTTATTTATTTGTTTGTTTGTTTATATTTATTAGCTTCTTTTGTTGTTGTTTATTTGGTTGTTTGTTTTTGGTTTTGTTTCTGTTTTGAGACAGGGTCTTACTGTAACTCTGTCTGGCCTAAAACTTGCTATATAGACCAAGCTGACCTTGAACACACAGAGACCTACCTGCCTTGGCCTCCAAAATGCTGAGATTAAAATTTATGCCACTACACCTAACCCTGGAGGGGTTTCCTGTTGTCATTTCAATGTTTATTTTGTTTATTTATTTTATTTATATGTATGCAAGTATATTCAGATGTGTGTGTGTGTGTGTGCACACATACACCCTGGAAGGTCTGAAGAATATATCCAATGTCTTTGAGCTGGAATTGCAGGAGGCTGTAGACCTCTCAACATGGATGCTGAGAACTGAACTCTGGTCCTCTGTGATAGGACTAAGACATATCTTTAGACATCTGTAGTTGTTTGGAAACAAGTGTTCATATAGTCAAAGCTGACCTCAAACTGACTATGTCCTTGAAGATGACTTTGAACTCTTGACCCTCCTGCCTCTACTTCTCAAGTGTTGAGATTTCAGATGTGAGCCACCATATCCAGCTCAATAGAATTTATCATTATCCAGCATACTACATTTTTACTTATTTATCTGCCTGATGTCTATCTATCTCCTCAAAATAGAATATACACTCCTTAAGTAAAGAAATTCTGCCTTGCTTACTCTGTATCCTCAATACATGGACTGGAACCTGATACATGCTGTCTATTTGTCAACTGAAATAGTGAGTACAAAAGATTTAATCACAACTTACAATAGGGAGAGGCATCATAGCTCAGTAGGAATATCAGATATACAAATCATCACAATTTTTAAATGAAGTTTGACTGGATATTGGTAAATAATTAAGCAGCAAGGGCTGGTAAGATGTCTTTGTGGGTAAAGACACTTCTACCAAACCTGATAATGTGTGTTTGGTCTTTAGGACCCACATGGTGGAAGGACAAAATTGGCTCCTGAAGGTTGCCCTGTGATCTCCAAACACATGCCATGATATAAAGCACACCTGCATATATACACAATAAATAAATAAAATGTAAGCTTACTGCTTTTTCAAACATATTTAGCATTATTTAGCTCACCTTCCTCCCTCTTCCTCTGTATTACCCCCCTCCCCAACCAAGGTCCCCCCATTTTACCCTTTCACAGCACCTGTGTCCTACTGTATCCCTCTTAATACCTGTGTGTTTGTGTGTGTGTGTGTGTGTGTGTGTGTGTGTGTTAAACAGAGTTATGTAGCATATGTGGGTTGATCATGTTCACTCCAAGAGCCACAGATCATCTACCAAAATTTTCAGTGTCAGGCATGGGAATTATGCCTTTGAATTGTTGGTCACTGGGTCCAAGAGACTCCAGAACATTATAGATCATCTCATTGACCTAGGTTGCCTCCCAAACTTAAAGATAAGACCTTATTGCTGAAGACATCACACTCTTTGGAAATAGGATTGGTCTGGAATTGACCTGAAAACATCCTTTCTGAGGACTAGTTCTCACAGTATTAGAAAATGTTATGCAACCTTCCAAAGGAGAAAAGTTATCAATAGCAGCTGCAAAGCCTGCAAACCACAATAATGACCAGAATAGCAATACATCCCTAATGGTGTACTAGTGGTGCTATTATCTTGGGGGTAACCAATAGGTGTCTAATTGAACTTAAGGCCTGCTTAATAGGAGAGAATTCATATATGGTACTGCAAACCTAGCCAACTAGCCATGACTGGAGAGGTCATAGACCATAGAGGAGAATCTACTACTTCCATTTTTTTAAACCAATATAATTTCTAACTGCATATTAAATACCTATTCTTCATCAAGGAAACTTCTTTTTAAAGCAGCTTCCACAAAGATCCACAGCTGGTCAAAATGCAAAGAATAAGTGGCCATGGTTACCCAGCCCCAATTGTACATCTACAGCACAACCTCTATGCCTAAGGCTCAGGGAACATCATAGAGAAGGGAGCAAGACAATTGTAATAGCCAGAGGATCAAGATGCTGGCTGTTAGATAGTGTCTTCTAGACAAGGGATGCTAAATCCATGGAACAACAATATAGTTGTCTTAACAATTTCAAGGCCAGCTTGGTCTACAGAGCTAGTTCCAGGACAGGTTCCAAAACAATACTGAGAAACCCTATCTTGTAAAACCAAAACCAACCAACCAAACACTGAGAAAACAAAAAACAAAGACAAAACAAACAAACAAACAAAAAAACATCTGCATGACACCACCAGTCAACATGACACCTTAAACAGGAAAAATATTGCAAGATCACACCTTGGATGAAGAGCTACTTACAGGAGAACCATCAGTTTGCTCCGGGGATGAGCCCTCTAATAGGTTAACCAATCCCAAGTGGTCAATCATAAACACAGGTACATATGAGCAACAGTAAATGACCCAGCAGGTTTTGCGGTGGAGTAAAACGGTAATAATCTTAGAAGTCATGAACTTGAGAGGGAGTTTCAGGGACACAGGAGAAGTTGGAGGAGGAGAGTAGAGGTAGACATGATGTAAATATAGTACTCATGTATGAAATAAAAACTATTTTGAAAAACAGAAAATCAACCAACTGTTACGAGCTCGTTCCCCCCCCACACACACACAAACACACACACCCCTCCCCGCTGCTGCAGGTCTGGTCCCGCCACCATGCCAGCCCCCAATAACACACAGAGACCCTGTATTTGATACAATTCTGTTGGCCAGTTACTATTATTTCTTATTGGCTAGCTCTGTCTTAAATATTAACCCATTTCTATTAATCTAAGTATTTCCACGTGGCTCATCTTACCAGCCAGAGTGGCTGGCTGCTACCTCTCTGGGCTCTCCATCTTGACCCCTCCTAACTACTTCCTCTTTCCTCCTTGTCTCTTAGCCCCGCCTATCTTGCTTTCCCATTGGCCACCAGGCTTTATTCATTAACCAGTATGAGAAACATATTTACAGATAACATCTCCCATCAACCAACCAATGAATATAAATAGATCTACAGAAAACAAAAAAAAAAAAATAAGTAAATACTTAAACAAATTGTGACCTTAAATTTTTAAAGAATAAAGCAGCAAGCTGAACTTGCTGGCTTGTGCCTATACTCTTGACACTTAGGAACCTGAGGCAGGAGCATCATGAGGGAGCCTGAACTTTATAATGAGAACCAGGTCAGTCTGGGCTACCCTGTCTCACGATATATAATTAATTCATTAGCAGCAAAGAATTGAAGGCCATTGCCCTCCAATAGGAACCTAGTGGACAGCCCCTGCATACTGCTGATTAAGGTCTGATATCTACACTTTAACAGCCAGCAGTGCACACAGGATGTTTGACATCCTCATCTATAAATTAAGGAGTCCAGCCTGGATCTGAGCTTGAGGTGAGTTGAATGGGCAGCCTCACACAGAGCCAAGATTTCTCTCAGCAAACAGTTCTGGATTCACTCCAATGTGGAAATAAATTAGAGAGAGGCTCCGAAGTTCAATGCCAATGAGAATAGCCACAATATTTTTAGTTGGAAATAGCCCACCAGAGTCATAAAAATCTCAATGAAGAAATCAAACCTAGAAGGTCTAGGTTTAAGCTGTATGACATCTCAGCAAGGTCTGCAAGAGAAGCAGGAGATAAAATGCTGCCCAGGGTAGGTAAATGAGCTGTCTGGATTTAATGGTTGTCAGAAGAGAGAAGTTGAGAGGGCTAACGTTGTGATGCACATCATGGTGTGAAATAAAAAATAAGAAGCTCTGGCCTGGTGCCAGAGGCCTTAAATCTCTGCTTCTTCTCAGGATGAGAGAGGAAGATCATGAGTTCAAGGCCTTCCTGAACTACTAAGTGAGTTCAAGGCCAGCCTGGGCAGTATAGTGAGATTTTTGTCTCAAAAAAAAAAAAAAAAAAAAAAAAGAGAGAGAAAGAAGGTTGATTGTGTAGTCCAGTTATAGAGAGAAAGCTTACAATTCAATACTGAGTGCTGTGACTTAGCAGTAGAGCCTAGAATCCCCCAGTGAGGGGTTGGGGTGTGGCTCAGCAGTAGAACACCTGCCTAGAATCCCCTACTAAGGGGCTGGGGGTGTTGCTCAGTGGTAAAGCTCCTGCCTAGAATCCCCCAGTGAGGGGTTGGGGTGTGGCTCAGTGGTAGAGTTCCTGCCTAGAATCCCCTAGTGAATGGCTGGGATGTGGCTTAGTGGTAGAACTCTTGCTTAGGTTGGAGACCCTAGGTTCAATCCCTAGTACTGGGGATAGGCCAGGAAGCCTGAAACTAGAGCTGGCATTGGCCTCTTCTGGGATAACAGCCAGGTAGAGAGCTGAGTATCTGCTAATTACCCTGCAATAGAGCTATTAAATGTTCCCCCCTATTCCACAGCATAACCGCAAAAGTCAAATGAGGTCAAGTTTACAAAAATGTCTTAGAGGACCATCAGTGGTCTTATGGGTGAAATATACTCCATAGACCAATGCAAGGAGTATTGAATGCCATGTTTCAGGGATACAAGTTAAACAATGATCCTGAAACAGATTAACTGCTACTTGAGAACTAAGCCTAGCTAACGTCACTCTTAGGTCTTGTCTTGCATACCTCCCGCATGAAGGCAAATCCTTCTTTCTTGTCTGTCTTGTCCATTCTAGCCTTGTATAAACCAACTGCACACACATCTGTCAAATTGAGCTCAAGAGCCAAGAATTTACCTAGTTGACAAACTACTTCTTAAGTTCTTAAGCTGGCAGTTAAAATTGCTTGTCACTGATTACAAAAGTCATACATGCTTGAGATGACATATACTCAATGTCATTCTTCACTATTTACCTAAGAAAGATTAAAAATAGATTAAGGATTCATTTAAATGAATCATGATAGCTCCCAAAATGGAACATTTATTAAGCTTTAGATGTCTCTTTATATGTCAATGGGAGCTCATTACTGAAACATATTGCCACAACAATAGAGAAAAATAATAATAGAGAAACATGGGACTGGAGAGATGGCTCAGTGGTTAAGAGCATGTACTAATCTTGAAGAGGACCTGAGCTCGTATCTTAGCAGCCATGTCAGGCAGCTCGCAACTAGGTATAGGTGCCATTGTTTGTTTTTTGCTGCTGCGATAAAATATTCTTGACAAAACAACTAGGGGACTAGAGGGTTTATTTATCCTGCAGTACCAGTGGTGGGGGAAGACACAGCCACAGTCAGAAAAGTCATGGTCTTGGAAGCAGGAAGTAGGCTATTCACACTACATGTGCACTCAGGAAGCAGGATGAACAGGAAGTAAAGCTTCAAGGCCCTCCCTCAGTGACCCACTTCCTCCAGCAATGTTCTATCTCTTAAAGGGCCCACAAATGTCCCCCAAAAGCACCAACAACTTTTCCCAAAAGCTGGAGATCAATTATTCAAACACATGAGCCTGTGGGAAACATTTCACACCCAAACTACAACATATGGGATTTTGAGCTTGGCTATGTGTAGAACATTTTACTATACCCATAAAGCTAATAATAGGAGCTATTTCTAGGAAAAAAAGAAATAAACGATGAATTGGTGGATGTATGGATGAACAAATGAGCAAATGAATGAACAAACAAACAAATGAATGAATGAATAAGAGATAAAATGAATTTTGTTTTTTGTCTCACCGGAATGCATTACCTTAAAAAACTTAAAATCAGGGGAAGAAGAGATGGTTCAGCATTTAGGAGCACTGGATGGTTTTCCAAAAACATGGGTTCAATTCCCATCATCCATATGGTGGCTCACAACCGGTTCCAAGGGGATCTGACACTCTCCTCTGACCTCTGTGGGCATTGCACATATGTGCAGGCAAAAACACTCATGCACATAAAATAAAAACAAACTTCAAAAAGACCATAAAATCAAAATAAATTATATTAGAAATGGCCATTATAGAAGAAAAGTATAGATAGGAATTAAGTAAAAATCCCATAGACGCATAATCATAACTACCCAACTTTATCACTTTTTGAAGGGTGGAGGTTGAGATAGAGTCTTGCTATACAGCTCAGGCTGGCCTCAAACTCATAATCGTCCTGCCTCAACCTCCCAAGAATTTAGGCTACAAATGTGCAGCACTACACCAAATTCAAAATTAGCTTTGTTTTTAGAGACAGGGTCATAATATAGTCAGAGCTGGCCTTGAACTTAGTATATAGACAAGGATGACCTTAAACTCCTGATGCCCCTGTCTTTATTTGCCTCTGGGATGCTGAGAACCTAATCCAGGGCTCTGCACAAGCTAGGAACTGAGCCTTGACCCCCCCAGCTCAGTAGTAACAATTAATACTGTCTGATGAATTTCTTTCCAATTGTTTAGTTTCCATTTTGCCATACCTAAGATCACATGGCATACAGATTTTTCCACTTGACATAATATCATAAGCATTTTCCCATTACTGACATGTTAATGAAATGATTGTGTAGTGAATGACTCTTAATACGTCTTTAGACATTGATCATTGTCTCTGTTTCTGAATGCATCCCTAAGTCAAGTTCACCAAAAATAGACTCAGTGAGTCAAAGCATACTATTTAACTCCTTTTTAGTTTTGGATACAGGCTTCCATATTTAATATCCACATCCCATGTTAATTTATGCTCCTACCAACTGCATAGAAAGTTGGTAGAGAGATATCCGTATCCCCATGATATGCCATTTGGTACTAACAATAGCCGAGACACAGAGTCAACCTGGATGCCTCTAATAGAAAATGTGAGGTATGTAAACACACACTCACACTCACACACACACACACACACACACACACACACACACACACACACTTAAGGAGGCACACTATTTCATCCACCCATCTAATATTTCACTCATTGACAACTGCCACTCAAATCCCTGTAGTAAGAAAGTGGCACATTCCACCTCAAGGAGACCTATTTTCATGTTAAGCAGCCAATATTTATAAGAATTTATCTTGAACCAAATACTCCTTTGTGCTTTGCATGGGTTATATTCCATCAATCTTCCTCTAAAAAGCTTTCAAACACGTCTTCCCCTAAGACTTCTATACTCCAAGCTGAGTAAATATATTGAACTTTCCTTTTGTGAAATGGCACCATACCTCCTCATTGCCTTGCTTCTCTGGAAGAATAGTTGTGGCACTCACAATTCCATACTATTCTCTTTCCAGAAAGGAACCTGTCTGCAAGTTCATTGCCATGGACCTGCTCGAGCTCCATTACACTACTTCCAAAGAGAATTTCAAAAGATGGCTGCGGAGCTCCACGCAGACAACCTTCTCTTCTTCTGTGAGGACTGGAACCTCTTTCTATGTGGAGGTTACTCCATCATCAGGGTTTCCAGAATAATAAGGTGCAAAGAACAGAAACCTTGTGTTTGTTAGCTTCAGATCAGTGTGACCAAATTCCTGGGAGAACCAGTTTAAGGGAGGATGGATTTGTTTGAGCTCACAGTCACAGTGGTATCCATCATGGCAGAGAGGGAGTGGTAGAGTGGCACACTTCACAGAATGGCAGGTGGAACGCAGAGAGAAAGAGGGGCAGGAAGAGGCCAGGGCAAGATACAGCTCCAAGGGCTCTCCAGTGACCCACTTCTTCCAGCAAGTTCCCACCTCCCCCTTTTCAGCATCCTTGTAAAATATCTTTGCATTATAATTCCACCAAGGGACCAATCCGATGATTAGTCAGAACCTTTATGATCCAGTTGCTCCTGGAAACATCCTCACAGGCATGCCCAACCTCATCCCCTAGGTGTCTCTTAATCCACTCAAACTGACAGTCAAGATTAGCCATCACTGTTGCAGGCCTACAGCAGTAATCCACCTGAAGCATGAATGAACAAGAAAGCACTGTTTGGGGAACTGGGGAGGTTGGCTCACCCAGGAAAGTGCTTACTTCCCACACAGGAGAACCTGAGTTTACTCTGAAGATCCCACAGAAGCTGGGTGTGGTGGTGACACACACTTGTCATTCCAGCGCTGGATGGTCCCTGGAGTTTGCCAGCAAGTCAGTCTAGCCAAATTGGCAAATTCCAGGCCAGTAAGAGAATCTGCCTCTAAGGATAAAGCGGATGACTCCTAAACAATAATGCCTGGCCTACACGCAGGCACACACACACACACACACACACACACACACACACACACACACGCACATACACACCCACCAAAGCACACATGTGCCTATATATACACATACATATATATATACTTACATATATACTCACCATACATACACATTCACATGCACATACAAACCAATATACAATATACCTATTGATACATACATATGCACACATGCACCATACAACACATGTACGTGTGCACATACATTTCAATATACACATATACCCATGCACACACATACATACACACACATATATATTCATATACCATACCTGCAAGTACATGTGCACACATACACCAATATACACATATACTATTCATACACAAATATACACACATATACCATACAACACATATACATGTGCACACGCACACATATATATATGTATAAATATACCAATTTATACACATATATAATACACATACACATGCACACACCAATATACATATATATATCTATACATATATATATATACACACCAATATAAATATATGCCCATACATACATACACACACCATACACCAACATGCATGTGCACACACACCAATACACACATACACCCATACACACACACGCACACACCTATACATCACACCTATACATCAATATACATATATACCCATACAAACACACACACATACACACAAAGTTACTTTTTCTGTAAGAGAGTGACATTTGAGGTTACTGGTTGCCTGGCAAAGCTAACTATATAGAAAATTATCAAAATGAGGCAATTTTGGCAAAGGAGGAACCTTTACTCTCTCTCCCCACATCAGGAGACTTTCCTCCATAAGACATTCATGAAGTAGTATACCCACATCCACTCACTTAGTTCACAAACACTTATACAGCAGGTACTTGATGCCAAGAGCTATTCTACTGGAACTTACTTAGTCAACCTAAAAGCCCTTCATGGAAGATTCTATTCTCTCCATTTCACAGATGAGGTTGTTGAGGCAGGAAGAGTACACACAGTGGGCCACAGAATGATCCACAACAGCCATGCTTTTGGTCTCAGAAGGGGTGCATTTATTAAGGATGCAACAAGAATGCATTAAAGAATAAAGCATCCGGCAGCAGAAAGGTAACATCAGAGCGACACTTGCACCATGCTGTAGGACACACACGTGGAAGATCTTGTCTTAACAAGCAGGAGTTCCTTGGTGAGGAGAGCTCGAGGCAGAGCAGCATCCCCTCAGGTGAGACTTTCAAGTAGAGAACAAGAAATAGCAACAGATAGCGATAGAATCATGAAGTGGGGGAGCTCACAGCATCCAGCAGAAACCGACTAAAAAGGCTGAGGTAGTCATCTGGAGTTCTCCACTGAGCTTGCTCTCCATGGATGAACCTGCAGGTTCTCTCTCTATGTAGGCACTTTTGTGAGGCAAACACCAGTGACCAGGGGGAGCTCATGGACCCCCAGACTGACAGCTGGGAAACCAGCATTGTACCGGCTCAGACCCTCTGAATGTGAGTCTCAGTTACAAGGCCTGGGCAGTCTGAGGGACCTCTGACAGTGGAACCAGGATGTATCCCTGGTGCATGAAAGGAATTTGGGAGCACATTCCCCAAGGAGAGATATTCCCTTAGCCTAGAGGAAGGAGGGAGGGCCTAGACCCTACTCCAAATGACTTGACAAATTTTGATGATCCCTCCTGGAAGGCATCACCCTCCCTGTGGAGTTGGGGGTGGGGTAGGAGGCTTGGGGGGCATGGGAAGGAGGGGGAGGGAACTGGGGTAGATATGTAAATTAAGAAAAAATAATAAATATATATGTACATATATATATATATATAGTATTATTTTTTAAGTCACCTTCTTGGGATTTTTGCTGTTCTCGCCCCTCCCTGCCACAGTCAGGGGAATCCAACCTATCTCTAGACACTGGGTCTTAAATGACACTTTGAGACAAACATGCTTGTGTCTCAAGTTGGGCGCTGGGGGTGGGGGTGGGGAGGTTGACAAGTCCATTCCCAGGGCCAGCTTCTCAAACAGCTCAAGCAGCATGTGTCAACTTACCAATAAGATGTACATTAATATTCAAACTCAGCAACTGTGGCTCCTGAGTCACATTGTCAACTGCTGGCTGAACATGCACCGTGGCCACCAATGCTTGCAGATGCCTGTGTGCTGAAGGTGTTCACTCTTCCTGCTTTCTGGGCATAACTGCAGGGAGTGAGGCAGTTGGCTGGAGTTCTCCACCCGAGCATGCCCTCCACCCGAGCATGCCCTCCACCCGAGCATGCCCTCCACCCGAGCATGCCCTCCACCCGAGCATGCCCTCCACAGCTGAACTTGCCTCCTGCAGGCACTTTTATATCATGGGATAGAGACCACTACTAGACTCAGAGATACAAAGTTGCTGATTCAAATCACACAGGGACTCTATCTATCTATCTATCTATCTATCTATCTATCTATCTATCTATCTATCTTGATTTTTCGTTTGTCTCTCTACATAGCCCTGGTTGTCCTGGGACTTAAATGTAGACTGGGAAGGCCTCAAACTCATAGAAGCCACCTGCCTCTAACTCCTGAGTGCTGGGATCAAAAGCACGCTCAGCCTCGCAGGAACCTTAATGGCAATAACGACCATGTTCTGCAGAACAATAATGACGAATGATGAAAAAGTACGGGGCAGGGAAGGTTACTGAGACTGCAAGTCATTTGGTAGAGTGCTTGGCTAGCATGCACAGCCCTGGGTTCCATCCCCTAGCACACATAAAACTGGGTGTGGTGTTGCATGCCTAGAACTCACCTGTAGGTGAGTCAGGAGTACAAGCAGTGATGGAGCGAGGGCTTGCTGTAGTTAAAAAGGCTGAGCTCAATACCCAGAACTCATAGAGGGAAAGCCACTGTAGCGGCACAAATCTTGTACTTCCCAGGATTGGAAAGGCAGTGGCCAGCAAGTTTAGCCTACTTGGTGAGTTCTAGGTCAGTAAAAGACCCTGTCTCAAAAAGAAGGTGGATCATGCCTGAGGAATGGCAGCTAAGGTTGTTCTCTGTCTTCCATGTGCACCTATACTAACATGTCTTTCTACCTGTATACACATGTGTGTATTACACACACACACACACACACACACACACACACACACACACACATTCAAGATTATCCTCAGCTACATAGCAAGTTCAAGTCCAATCTGGTATATTTGAGATCATGTCAGAAGGGAGGGGAAGTTGGAAGGGGAAAGGAAAGGAAGGGAGAGGGGGAGGGAGGAAAGGAGGAAGGAAGGAGGGAGAGGAAGAGGCAAAGAAAAAAAGGCAGAGGGAAAGGACATGAGAGGAGAGAGACCACGCTCCACCACACTTTAGCTCTCTGTTCAAACTGAGAGGCAAATCTGCATAAACTCAGCACCATGACATCTTCGGGAATCCTCTCTGCTTCTGTCTCCATCACTGCCATTAATAGATGTTTACCTGGCATCCAGCTTAGAAGGAATGCTATGCCAGGCTCGCTTGTCCGGGTTAACACTGCAGCAATAGGCTTGCTGTAATTAGCCCTCGGCATGGTGTAAGATGAAATAAACTGAAAGGCATCCGGCTCCCCGGTCAGGTGGCTCTTACTCGGTGCCTACAGTTTTCACAAGTTTGTACAGCAGCCAGCTGCCCCAGAGTGTAGCAGGAACTGAGAACATAATATTCCTGTCCTCCTGTTTCATTATCACCGGCAAGGGTGTCCACATTAAAGGATCAGTGTGAAATGGACAATTCACACGTCTTCCCCTTTTCGCTACAGTGTCTGTCCCTGCTGTTGCCACGGATGCTGGGCCTGCTGCAGCTTCACGGCGTTTCCCACAACAAGAGGAAAAGGTCTCTATCAGCAGGAAGCACGTGCAGACAAGCAGGCAGCTGTGCACACTCCCCATGCTCCATTCTTCACATGGTGTAAGTGGTCTCCTCAAGGTTCAAGTGCTTTTTACAACAGTGCTTCTCAACCTAGAACAACCTTTTCATGGGGGTCACATATCGGATATCCTGCATATCAGATATTCATATCACAACTCATAACTGTAGCAAAATTATAGTTTGAAGTAGAAACAAAACTGATTTTATGGTTGGGGGTCACCACATGAGAGTCACAGCATTACGGAGGTTGAGAATCATTGGCTTAGAAGCTTGGTCTCTGATAGGTCAGGGTTTGAGAGAAAGAAGAACAGAAGAGACTTGGGGCCAATCTAGAGCAAGGCTCAGCTATAGAGCTTCTGTCTAGAATCCCCCATTGAGGGCCTGGGGTATGGCTCAGTGGTAGAAAAGCTGCCTAGAATCCCCCAGTGAGAGGCTGGGGCATGACTCAGCAGTCACATACTCGCCTAATAATACACAAGGACTTAGATTTCATCCACTGCCCCTCCATCCAAAAGGGTGGGGTGGGAGATCACTAGGTCATTCAGGACACTGACCTTGGAGAAGGTTAACACTGGTCTCAAAAGCAGTTCTTATGAGAGAAAGTCCATACAAAAGAAAAAGGCTGGCTGATTTTAGACTTTCACCCTCCAAACTTCATACTTTGTATAATGCCTAACTCCAAGTATTCTGCTCTCAAAATGAAAGTGAACTGAGGCATCAGGGAACAGGATAGACAAGAGAAAAGGCACATTTGAGGAAAGCCTCTTTTGCCTTCATAGGGGGCGGGGGGTAGCTACATTGCTTGAATGGCACAAGACCAATGGTCCAGTGGAATCCTCCAATTTTACATTGTTAGCAACACTCTTTCCAAAAATGGAGTGGTATCGGGGGAGAACTTCCAGGACTTGTTTGGGATTACTTTAGACATAATGTACTTATGTCAGGGAAGATCTTCCATTACCCTGACCCAGCTAGCCATCTGGAGACCCCTTGTGAAGACTTAAGTCCTTCCAGTACTCTGGCTGGTAATTCCTTAAACTGGAGAGAATTCCAGGTACTCTGTATTCATATCCTGAGCCATCCATCTTCAGTTGCTCCAAATCCAGTGGCCTGATTTGCAATCCTGTGTTCTCTCCTACTGTCTGCCTTAGCTTCTAGCCACTGGACCCTGTTTGCATAATCTATCACCTGCAGTAAACACCATTTCCCATCTCCAAAGAGACCCATCGTGCTTTTCTAGATTTCTCTGTCAAGTTCCATTCTCCTATGGCAAAATTCCAGCTCTACGCCCAAGCCTGGTGTCCTCATGTACCTCAATATCTCCAGTAGACCATCACTCCTTATGTGGGAGACCGGGAACAGCCCTGATGACTTCTTGTGGAAACGGTTCCTGCCTCCTGTCATTTGTCATTTTATTTGGCTATGTGATGACACATCGCTTACATTCATGGGGTTTAAGAGTCATAAAAGTCACACATGCACCCCATTGGGTGACTTTTTCTAGGAGGAAGTAACCAAGTATCTATGCACCTTAGATGGAATACTGAAGACACCCGATAGGGTACTGAAGACACCCCAGACAGAGTTTTGAAGATAGATCAAAGAAACCATTCTGGCAGGTCTCATTGAACCAGTGAGTTTATTGGAGCTGCTTGTGGAACATTTGTGAAGGGTGACTTGTAAGAGCTTGGGTGACTGACAGGCCTGTATCACTGTAAAACCCAGCCCAGCATGAGTGACAAAACACAAAAGCCACAACACGGAATCCCCTGTATGGTGTATAGGTAGCTCCCCCTGCAGAAGCTTCTTCTCTCTCCAGCGATTGCTGCTGCTTATGTTGCCTTGGGGAGAGGCCTCATAAATCTTGTAGAATTTAGGAAATCCCTGAGTTCTGTGAGTTCCATTTGCTTCCTGAGTCTGTTTCAGGGCTGGAGAGATGGATCAGTCCTAAGAGATCACTGGCTGTTGTTCCAGGGGATCCAGGTCCAGTTCATATTACCCATATGGTGATTCACAACTATCTGTAACTCTGGTCCCAGGGGTCCTGATACCCTTTTGGCCTCTGTGTACATGCAAATGGTGCCTACACATGCACACAGGCAAAACACTCATACACATAAGAAATTTAAAACTAAAAATTTTAAAAGAAGCCTCTCTCAAGGAGGGAGTCTTTCAATATGAAGGAAGCAGCTATAAACAACCCATTTCCCAACCCATCTCCTTCTGTCACTCTAGTTCTTTGTATCAGGGACCACGAAGATAACAACTTCATCTCTGTGCCCATGAGAACTGGTCTTCACCAAAAGACCTACACACACACACACACACACACACACACACACACACACACACACACACAAGCCATCGAATGAAACACCCATCCCAGCAAATGGCAATCTGGTGTTCACAGCTGGGTGGGTAGATGGAGAAGCTTGGAAGACTCAGATATCCCAAGAAGAGTCACTCTTGACTCTCAAGAAACCAAAAGAAGGCTTATCTGCTTGACGCCTATGTAAAACTCTGCCTTTACCTGTCAGTGTTACTTTGGGATGTCATGATAGGATGTTTCCTTGGGAATAGGACCTCCAGTCCAAGCAGACAATCTCCTTCAAGCATCATCTCCAGTTGGAACCCCTGCTTACAGAGACTGGGGTTTATACTATTTAGCAGAAGCAGAGGCCATGACTATACCACCAGACTCTGAAAAGAGGGGAAACCACTTCCTACTGCACTCCTGTGGTTATCTCCTGTCCTCTTCGGCCTTCTCCATCTCCCACTCCCCACCCCAACACACACATGCACCTCCTGCACCAACCCCCAAACTCTGAGAATAACATGAACTAAGAGATCTGCTTATGACAAGCTCTCCAGCTGAGTCTTTCTTGAGTTTGAAAGGCCAGCTCGCCTGCCTTCTGAACATTCCACCATCCTTCTCCCCTAGCCCCTTATTTCCCATGGAACTCAATTTGAGAAGGGTGGCATTTCAATGGCTGGTAGGATTTAAATGCTGTGACAACTGGTGTTTTCATTTCAGTCCTGTCTGTATTCTGATTGCAATTTTATAACATGTCAGAGGCCTCCCAGAAAGCACCAAAAGTTTATTATTCGCCATTTGTATATAAAGTTATAAAATTACAGGAGGAATAGATGTTTTTAAAATATTACCATGTACATTGATGCCACTAGCTGGTTAGGAAGGCTGACCTAAAATGTGTAGCCAGTCTTCCTGACTCCATATCTCACGTCCTGAATGACAGATGTGGGCCACCAAGCCCATTTGAATTTATCTTTTGTTCTCCCTCTTCCTCTCCTCTTCCCCTGCTGTGTACAGGCACACACATGTCACATGACATGGCACATACATGCAGATCAGAAGACAATGTCAAGTATGAGTCTTTACCTCCCACCTTGTGACAAAGTCTCTTGTGCATGTCACAATAGCTGGTTGCTTATGAGTTTCTGGGAACTCTACTGTCTCTGCCTCCCATCTCACCACAGCAACACTGGAATTACCGAAGTGTGCAACTGTATGTGGCTTTACATAGATTCTGGAGATCCAAACTCAGACTTTCACATTTGCCCAGTAACCGTGTTTTTAACCACTGATCCCCAGTCCTTTGAACTTTACTTTTAATAAACAGATCGCAATTAGATTTAGAATGGTAAAAAGTGTTGTTTCATTAAGTACGTTGTATATGTCATATTCAGTCATATGTAATCAGTATATGTTGATTAAGTATATGCATTGTGGACTGAACAAATCAGACTAATTAACATGTTTATCATTTCTTCGTGATAAAAGCATTTAAATCTTTTGCTGTTTTGAGGGTCTGGCGAGACAGATCATTTGTTAAATAATTATATCATAAGCATAAGGAGTTGAGTTTGAACCCTGAGAACCCATGGAAAAAGCCAGGCAATAATAAGATTGCAAATGGGAGGCAAAGACAGGCTGCCAAGCTAGCCTTGCCTATATAGTAAAGTTCCCAGCACATAAGGACCTATCCTGAAAAAAAAAAAAAAAAAACGAAAAGAAAAGAAAAAAGAAAAGAAAAAGGTAGAAGGCTCCAGGGGACCAATAATTTGTCCTCTGACCTATACGTACATATTGAATGCACACATGCATCCCACATACACACAAACTAAATACAAACTAAATAAACAAAAATAAACATGAATATCTTCTAGTTATTTTGGTATATGTCCATATGTTACTAATAGCTATATTCACCACACTATGTAGTTAAACTGAATCTCCTATCTGTCTGAAATTTTGTTCCTGTGGTGGTCAGTTTTAGTGGTCCACTTGACATAAACTAGAGTCATCTGGAAGGGGGATATCAATGAGGGACTGTCTAGATGGGGTTGGCCTGTGGTCATATCTGTACAGGACTGCCTTGATTACGTTAATGAGGTAGGAAAAGCTTGCATCAAAGTGGACAGCACAGTTTCATGGGAAAAGGAGAGAGAACATGTTGTTAACACTCATGCATCTATTTTGTCTCTAAGCACAGACACAATGTAACCAGTTCCTGCAGCAGCTGGAGTCTAGCTCCTGCATACGACATCTCCCTGCTATGATGGACTCTAACCTGTAACTCAGGAATCATGAGCTAAAAATAAATCCTTTCTCCTCTAAATTGCTTTTGTCGAGAGTATTTTATCACAGCAACAGGAAATGAAGACTGTTCCCATTAGTTTACATCTCCCTCTCCCCATCCAACACCCCTTTTTAATGTGAATGAATGTCTAATCCACATACAATAGTGCTTATTTGCATACAATGATGCCTACTATGAATGCAATAATACACACATCTGCATACAGTGAAGGAGTTATACTAGAATGCAACAAATGTGAGACTAGCAGGAAGCACAGATCAACAACAGCTGCGGGCTGTCGTGGGGATCTGAGTATTGCTTCCACTCATGCATTATTCAAAGTTTGAGTTTTCTCTCTTTTTTAAAAGACTTATTTTATTTGTGTGTGTGTGTGCATGTGTGTGTATGTGTGTATGCATGTGTGCGTGTGCAAGTGCACACGTTTATAGGTGCCCATGAAGGCCAGACATAGTGTCAAAACCCCTGGAACTAGATTTACAGACACTTGTGAGCCATGTCACCTGGGTGCTGAGTACCAAACTCAGGTCCTCTGCAGAGCAGGAAAATGTTCCCAACTGCTGAGCCGTCCATACAGACCCTGAAGTTCAATTTTCCTTCCATGCTCCTCTTTACACTCCCTCCTCCAAAGGGAAAAAAATTATGAGAAGACATGAGTGTATTGTCTCCCAAATAAAGGTAAAGTGACAGCGCCTTCAATGAAAGGCTCTGCATGATTGGAATGAAATGTCAAATACGATTTTCTGTTGGCAATTCAAAGTGTCTGTGTCAAAACCCAGAGTGATGGTGTGGCTGCAGATTAGTATCTGTGAGAATGGTAGCATCGCACTGTGGGGAAGGTTGATGATACAGTAGATTAACATAGCTGTCTTCATGCTACCACTTAAGAGATAATTTGTTCAAGCAAGACACACTAAATTGTGGCTGCCCATTAGCAAGCGTTCCCTGTCCCCTGAAGTCACCCATCCCCTATGAGGGCGTTTGGATGATGCACTCTGCCCAGCTGTTGGGGGATGGGGGGAATCTGTAATCATAACTGGGTGGCAGGCAAGAGGGCTGAGCTGGACACAGCTCTTGGCAGCCCAGCTGTCCATAGCTACCAGCTCTGTCTACTTGCCATGTCTCCAGGAAAACGGAGTTCTTATTGATCTCCCTGATATGAAATGTCCTTCCAGGCTGGAGATTTGATTTGTTTCATTTCAACTTCCCACATGGGAGGAGGGGAGCTGCCTGGCAGGTCACTGAATCATGTATGCCACCACCAGGTTTCTTCTAGATCTAGAGAAAATGATGGCCACCAGGACCCAGAGAAGTTTAGAAACTTGCCCGATCACAGAACACAAATGGTGGGAAGAGCATAGGTCATGTCATATAATATCCACAGCAGATCAGACGCTATGATTTTGTGATTTTTTGCAAAGCTCTAGTGTCCTGTGTGATACAAAAAGTGACTTTGATGTGTTGATGGGACAATGTTAAGACTGTGAAGTAACTTGGGCTGAGGATGTAACTCAGATGTAAAGCATTCATCAGAGATCAGGAGGAGGAGCTGGAGGCATGGCTCACTGATAAAGCACCTGCCCAGTGTCTGCAAGACTCCATCTCCAATGCTATCAAAAAGGGTGGGGCATATTGAGCAATTTGCATAAACCACAGTGAGTTCACAACAGAGATATGGAGAACTAAGTCTCCCAATTCCTGACAGACACTATATTTGCTCCTTCTTCTCTCAATAGAAGTTTCTATTGAGTCCACACACCCCCACACACAAACACACACACACACACACACACACACACACACACATATCTGGGGACAAAAGTAAAACATCAAAAACCATCTCTTTTCAGTATGGCATTTCTGTACTTCAACCAAGGATGTGAGAAGTTCACGAGACAATGTTCCAGCTGCGATTCAGAATGTTGACTCTGTTGCAGGTGACCTCTGACGTCCAAATGCATTCATGAAGTGCCATTTTCAACTCTCCTGCCAATCTCCATCCTCATCCGTATCAGAATCTTAATGCCTGCTTCCCTGTTTGAGTTATGGTAATTTATTGTAATGGTGCATTTTGACCTTTTCAGTATTTTGTGTTTTTATTGGATAGCTGTTTCACCGCTTCCCCGGGGGGTTAAGCCAGGTTGAAAACAAGAGAGAGTGGTAGGAACAACCAATCAAAATACAGAATATTAAAAAGGTCAACACACAAGAGCAAACTGCTAATTTGAAAACACAAATATAAGAGGAATGAAATTTCTGAAGAGCCTGGTGGTCACAGCAAGAATGGAATGGACAGGAAAAGGCTGGGGATCTCCTTTCCACCCATCAAAGGCCAGCTATAGTGGCATGCGCAACCATCATCCTCGGGATGCAGAGGCAGGAGGGTCAAAAGTTCAAGGTTATACCAGGCTGCATAGGAATTTGGAAGCCAGCTTAGACCACATAAAAAAACTGTCTCAGAAAAAAAGGAAAAGAAAAATCAATTCCCAGCAATTCCCAGCACAGTGGTTACATCAGCCATTAAGTGGAAATTTGCCTGTCATGTGAATTCCAAGAAAGGGACTCAGTAAGAACACCAGAATATGAGGCTTAAACTACACCATTTCAGTTTGCACCTGGTGGCTACATATAGCAGAAAAAGGCAGTGAGCCCACCAAGTCCCATAATGTGGCATCATCAGGAGGTGCAACAGGGGCTTCTGTCCACAGGGAGATGGGCATCTTAAAATTAAGCATCTAGAACTGGTACCTGCCTTTTTTTTTGAAGCGCTATAGGAAGGGAACTCCCTATTCATTCTTCTCCATTGAAATCTATGAGTCTTTAAAATAAGCATATCTTGGGCCTTGTATACCTACATGCCTATAATCCCAGCACTCAGGAAGTTGAGATGGAGGGATGGGAAGTTTAAATGTAAGTTAGGCAACATAGGGAGACTCGACCTTGAGAAAAAAAAGAAAAGAAATAGAATGTCTTGACAATAAAGATTGAAAAGGCACAGAAAACTGGAAGTAATTTATGTGGCCATTCCTATCATTCTGCTGAGATTAGGACAATCAACATACTGAATGGCCTATAGGGTATCAATGTTTACCTGTGAAAATTTACCTGGATCATTTGCTATCCGTATTCTCAATCTAGGGGAATCTACTCAGGCACTCTATCACTGAACCATGATCCCAGCCCCTTTTTGCAAAAGTTGTGTTCATGGACTCTAGATGTCCCATGCAATGAAACAGAATTTTTTCAATACACCACGCTCCATAACCTACATATAAATGATGTTAAGACCCACTCACATATTGGCTCTTTCAAGTCAGAATCTAGTCAATAGCACTCCAAGTAAGTATATCACAGGCAAGAATTTGATTTTAGAAAAATTATGCAGATTCTAAATTACAGTTCTTTAAAAAGAGTTAATATGTAATATACTCATTATGCTATTAAGTATAAAGGGCTTCTAAAGGATTATGTAGTACATGACCTCTGATTTTAAAAACAATTACTGCTCAACAAGAAGTATACATACATACTTATTCAGATACACACACACACACACACACACACACACACACACACACACACACACTTTCACTGCAGGTGCTCCATACCCCAGCCCCTCACTGGGAAGTTGCAGGCAGGTGCTCTACCATTGAGTTACATTTCCAGCCCCTCACTGGAGGATTCTTGGAAGATGCACTACCACTGAACCACACTTCTGGCCCCTTGCTGGGATTCTAGGCAGGTGCATATCCATCCCTGAGATCTGTA
The DNA here is from genome assembly GCA_030556225.1 of Cricetiscus sungorus. NCBI lineage: Eukaryota > Metazoa > Chordata > Mammalia > Rodentia > Cricetidae > Cricetiscus > Cricetiscus sungorus. Next base: position 17,331,407 of record JANBXA010000044.1, read on the forward strand.
CTTTGCACTTGATGTGCATCTGCTTAATTATTATCACCCAGAGAAAGTCACCCATACCATCAGACTATGAAAGTTTGTATCTGAAACAAGCAGAGCATCACAAGATGCAGAGATGTTAGATGAGTTGCCTGGGGGCAGGCATCTAATGAGTGTCAGGTACAATACCCAATGTCAAATGTCTCTGGCTGTGGGTTCATGTTTGTAGCCACTGTGCTGCAATGCACAGGACAGGCATTGAAAAGGCTGTTCATTAGGTAATAGCATGATGGTTGTGGCCATGCATGTCTGTAATCCTGGCACGTGGAAGGCTGAGGCAAGAGGACTGTGAAGTCTATATAGTCAAGACCTGTGTAACTACCTATGGGCTATGAATATTAAAAGTCAGGGTGTGTGTGTGTGTGTGTGTGTGTGTGTATGATCCTGGACTAATTTTTATTTCCTTGTGTTTTTTCAGCCCATCACCACTAAGCCATGCCCCCAATCCCTCACTAAAGAATTCTAGGCAGATGTTCAACCACTAAGCCATATCCCCAGCTTGTCACTGGGAAATTCTTGGCTCTCTGCCATTGGATCCAAGGCTCCATCCCATCACTGGGGGATTCTAAACAAGAGCCCTACTACCAGACCATGCCACCAGCCCTTCACTGAGGGATCTATGCAGGTACCCTACCACTAATTATTTTTATAATCTTTACATTTAAAAATGATTAACTAAAGAAAATACGAATAATTGCAATATGAAGTTAAGATTAGGCCTATGGAGATAGCCCAGGTAGTAAACTGCTGGGAGGTCCCGACTCCACTCCTCAGGACTCACATTTTTGGTTTTGTTTAAAAAAAAGAAAGAAAGAAAAATGGGCATATGCTTGTAACCCCAGTGGCTGCCTGGGGAGGTAGAGACAGGAGGATCCCTGAGATTAACTGGCCAGCTAGCCCAGTCAACTTGAAAAGCTCCGTAAAAGATCCTGTTTCAAAGAGAACATGGACAGTACCTGAGAAATGATGCCTGAGGATGTCCACTGCCCACCACATGCCCTGTCACACATATCTACCGACACATGAGCACACATGCAAGAAGTTAAGGTTCTAAGTAGAAAAATATCATCTGGCAAGGAACCATCGAGTGAAGGCTTTGGCATGACCCCTAAAAGCTACCACCTTAGACATGCATGTTGTGGCATGCATGTGTGAGCCTAAAACTGGAGTGATGGAAACAAGATGATCCCCGTGTTTAGTCTGACCAGTCTAGGTAGCTGATGATCTCTAGGCTCAATGAAATACACTATCTCAAAAAAAAGGAAGATGGGCATTAATGGAAGAAGATCCCAAACATGGAACAGTGACCTCTATATGCAAGTGTGCACACACATGTACCGGCAGTCACTCATGCTAACATTGCCGCACCCTCCTCTGATTGCTTTCCATTCACATGGCTTTGACATAAGTTACAAGTCTTTGGTCATCCAGAAAAGTGAGGACATTATCGAATGCATCTGATGTCACCTGAAACATTCCCTGTACCATGTTCTAAGTGATTGCTCCCTGATAGGTGTCTCTGTTTTGAAAGCCTTTGGGGCCTTAAGGGAGTGGGATCGAGCTGGAGGATGGAGGTCCCTGGGGAGACGATGTTTCAGGCCTTCCAGCCACCCACCCCCTCATTTCAGGGTAGTTAATACCAAGGGCTGCAGTTGCCATTTCTTGGTGCCCAGGCCTCTTGTACACAGAATCGCACACAGACACAGAAATAAAAATAAAATAGTTTTAAAGTAAGAATGAAATATATGTCTAGACAGCTGTAGTCCCAGGGCCCAGAAAGATGACTAGTCCTTTGTACACACTCAAACCAAGAGGAGTATGTGGTGCTGACTCAGGGAAGATGGCTTCTGACAAGGACTGAGATTTGATCAGTCACCATAGCACATGCTGTATCTCACACTCTGGGTTCCCCTGTAGGAAAAGCTGCTCTTTTTCAGTATATCCCTGACTTTTTGTACTCTCACAGGCTAACAACAGATCATCTCCATTTATTGCAAAGGACATTTTTATCTACCTTGAGGTTTTACCTGCTAGAACTGGGGCTTCTATGTTCCAATATCCAACAAATTACTCATAGGGATGGCAAGCCTCTTGTCCTCACACAGAAGTGGCTTAAAATATCACATTCCCCTTTGTAGACATTGGTTAAACTATCATCAAAACCAAGATGAAAATCAAGAATCTTTACTCTCTAGTGGTTCGTGGCGGTTTCCCTCTTTTGTTCCAGGCTAAATCGCATGTGATTATTATTTCTTTGACTTGACTCCTCTGTGTAACAACTCATCAAGTCAGCTTTTGTTCTAGAAATTTATTTTGTCAGCTAATTGGTCCTCCCAGGCTCGGAGGCACTAAGCTGCCCACCAAAGGGCCTTTTTCTTTATATTAATATAGCACCTCTCTCTAGAGAGGGCTTAGCATTTGCAGATAGCAGCAAATTATTCATTGAAGGTATTTTTTTTGCGCAATTCAAAAGCTGAAAATTATAAAAAGAAAAAATAGAATCTACAAATTCCTTAAATAATTATGGTCCAGGAAGAACTTAAACCTAGGTGATATTCTAATTCTGATCTGACCAACCAAGAGGTCGTGTTGCAGGAGGGTTCGTAAAAGTTGTATAAGAAAAACATAATTGATTGGGAATCAGGGCTTGGGAGGCAGCTCAGTCAGTAGCTTGTTACATGCATGAGGACATGAATTCTATTTCCAAAAGGATCTGGGTGCTGGAGGGCATGCTTGTAATTAGAGAGCTGGGGAGTGGAAGTTTGCTGTGTGGTCAGAAAAGTCTCAGGTAAAAGTGAGATGCCCTGTCTCAAAAATCAAGATAGGGAGGTGACTGAAAAAAGGAACTAGAGGGTGACCCCTACCCTCCAGATGTCTCCATGTGTGTATGTGCACATGCATACATGCAGAAACAAATGGGGAATAGGCTGAGAGTCTGATCTTTATAGGCAAAATGTTCATAATTAGGACCAATCACGAAAGCACAGGTATTGATTCTATGTAGAGAACAAGTTCCCAACTTTCTGTTGACTCCTTCAACATTGAATCAACCCTTTCAAGACAATCTATTATCTATCTATCTTACATGCATCTGCATATCTATCTACCACATGTACATCTACATACCTATATCTTTGTTACTATCTATCTACCTATCTTAAATACATCTGCATATCTATCTACCATATATTCATCTACATACCTATATCTTTATTACTATTTCTTTTATTTTGGGTTATGAGCCTGGCCTTTAATGGTTGAGCCATTTCTCCAGCCCTCTTTATTACTATTTTTGTATCTATCTCTCTCGTCTTGGTTGACTCCATTGACCCACAGTGAACTTGCCCAAAATGAGTCCTGGTGCTACAATTATACACTATCGTGTGTTGTTCTTACTATTTGCATCTATAAACTAAAGTCTGTACTCAGCGCATGCAACCTGCAGCCCATAGGTCACATATACCCTGGAATAGCTATGACTGTGGTCCAACACATTTGTAGGGAACAATATCATATTGCAATGTCAGATGGCTACACTCTGAGTAACTTGATAAAATGGATGTTTCTTGTGCTCACAAGCCTCGATTCCCAGAGCCCCAAATCAGAGCCTAAATATGGTAGGAAACCAATCCTTTGCTATTTTAGCTGTTTACTGTGGGTCCTATTTGGCTTTGACTATCAACCTGACACAGCCTAGAGTCATCTGAAAGAGGAATTGAGGAATTGGCCAGATACGATTGCCCTGGGAGCATCTGTAGTTGGGGGGCGGGGATTTTTATTTTGTTTTGTTCTTTATTCTTTGCTCTTTGGAGGCCTGCCACCCAGCTCCCAAACAAAACACAGAGAAATATTCTTAACTATGAATGCCTGGTGTTACCTTGGCTTGTTTCTAGCCAGCTTTTCTTAACTTAAATTATCCCATCTACCTTTTGCCCTGAACTCTTTTTGTTGTTGTTGTTAACCTTTCTCTATTCTGCATACCTTTCTTTCCTTCTTACTGTGTGGCTGGGTAGCTGCCCCTGGTGTCCTCTATCCTCCTTTTCTAGATCCTCCCTCTTCTTCCTTGAGCCTAGTTTCTCCTCCTATTTATACTCTCTACCTGGCAGCCCTGCCTATCCTTTCTCCTGCCTTGCTATTGACTGCCCAGCTCTTTATTAAATCAATCAGTTGTTTTAGACAGGCAAAGTAACACAGCTTTACAGAGTTAAACAAATGTAATATGTGAGAATTCCACACATCTTTGCATCATTAAACAAATATTCCATGGCATAAACAAATGTAACACATCTTAAATTAATATCCTACAACAGTCATCTTTGTGTCTTCGTGGGGAATGTCCTTCTGTATATATATTTCTCTTGTTGCCTTAATAAAATGCTGATTGGCCAGTAGCCAGGCAGAAAGTATAGGTGGGACTACCAGACTAGGAGAATGTTGGGAAGAGAAAGGCTGAGCTCCCAGGGAGATGCCACATAGCCACCAAAGGAGTAACAGGTTCGGACATTCTCTGGTAAGCCAAGACCACGTGGAAATATGTAGTTTAATAGAAATGGGTTAATAATTAAAAGAGAGCTAGCCAATAAGAAGTCTGAGCCATTGGCCTAAAGGTTTATAATAAATATAAGCCTGTGTGTTTATTTGGGGCTAAACAGCTATGAGACCAGGCAGAACAGAAACTTCCATCTACAGTGTCTTAATTATTAATTGATGTAAGAGGGCCACCCCATTGTAAGTGATACTGTCTCAGGGTGGGGCTCCTGTGCTGTGTAAGAAAGCTAGATAAGCATGAGCCTACAATTGAGCCAGCAGGAAGCATTCCTCCATAGTTTCTGCTTCAAGTTCTTTGCTTGAGTTCCTATCCTGACAACCTCAGAGCCCTGTGCTCTTAATACATTATTAAGGGCTTACTTTGTGGAGATCTCCGGGCCTGGAACATCTATCCGTTGCAGTAATTCCTCATCTGCCTGTACGCTGACCTGCCTTGTTTCTCTGCACTCCCTTTCGTCCTCCTACACTGTCTTCCCTTCCCTTCCTCCCAAGAAGCACTAATAATCCTCCTGTCTTTGGAATTCCTCCTTAAAATATCCCTTGTATATGTATCAATTGTGCTGGATCAATGGGACAGACAAGAAGAACCTCGCCACTCGAAATAAGGGTTGGAGAGAAGACACCATTATTGTTTTTGCTTATCCCAGAGCTGAATACCTCATCTCTGTCCTCTTCTTACCAAATGATTAGGGGGATCACTGGTTATTTGGGGAGAAGGAGGGTTATTGAGGAAGAATTTGGGATTTAGTCTTTTGAAACAATAGCTCACAAAGTTGCCCAGTCAAGTCTTTAACTTGTGAGCCTCCTGCCTCAGCCTCCAGAGTAGCTGGGATGACAAGCCAATGCTGCCATCTAGGTGATTACTAGCTGTTCCTAAGTATTAAGCTTCACTTATTACCTATATTGAAAGGTGAGAAAGAACGATGTGATGCTTAACTTTAACTGTCAGTTTGACTATATTAGTCACTTTTCTGTTGCTATGATAAAACCCCATCGCCAATGAAACTTATAAAGGTGATTTGGGCTAACGGTTCCTGATAGGTAGGAGTCTGTCATAGTGAGGAAGGCATAGCAGCAAGCAGCAAGCACAGTAGCTAAGAGCTCACATCTCAACCATGAGCATGAAGCAGAGATGGCACAAAATGGAGGTGGTATGAGGTTTTAACTCTCAAAGCCCATTCCTAGTCTTGATTGTTAAGGATGTGGAAAAGACCTAGCCTACTGTGGGCATCATCATTCCCTAGTTAGGTGGCCCAAAAATTGGATAATAGTAGAGAAAGCAAATTGAGCACTAAATATGCATTCATTCATTTCTCTGATCTTAACTGTGGTGCCATGCACCCAACTGTTTCAAGTTCCTGCATCTGTGGCTCCCTTACAGTGATAAACTATAACACAGACCTGTGAACTAACATCAACTCCAAGTTGATTTTGCAAGGCTTTTTTGTTTGTTTGTTTGTTTGTTTGTTTGTGTATTTTGTTTTGTTTGTTTTACCACAGCAACAAAATTAAACTAGTGCAGCTGAGCTCTACTTGTTTTCTAAGTAAAGAATATCTAGAGAATTTCTTTTTCTTTCTTTCTTTCTTTTTTTTTTTTTGTCAGTAGAGTTCAGAGAAACAGTATTCAGTACCAAGCAATCAGATGATGTAAGAATTATATTAAAGATATTATAAGTATATTATGAGCTTATTTTTAAAAATGAAGAAGGAATAAAAGAAAGAAAATCCTCAAGGGCAAAAATTTTCTTTTTATAAAAATTGGTTTTTCACATCAGGCTTCTAAAGTTGAGCTGCCTTGGGAAAAAAATGCTGATTCAAAGAATATAGAAGTTTGGAAATTAATATTCAAACATAAGGGAGTAGACTTGACCTGGAATACATACAAATCAAGAGTGAACCTAAAAATTCTGTGCATAACAGCCTATCATGAAGATCATATTGTAAGTAAAATAGAAGGCCAAGCTACCTCCTGGATTATGTTTATTACAGTTCTCTGGAGCATATAAGATATTTACCAAAATAGGTATGCATCTGAACACACACAAAAAAAATCCTCAAGATATTTTCAGGATTTGGGCATCATACAAATTCGCCTATCTTAGGGCAATTAAGAAGCATTCAAGTTTAAATTTTGCTTTAGGGCTGATGATGCAGCTCAGTAGTAGATAGCTTGCCTAGAATCCCCCCAGTGAAGTCCTGAAAGCATGTCTCCGTGGTAGAACGAACACCTGTTTTTTGGATCCAGCAATGAGGACAAGGAGTTGACTGAAGAGTATAATGCTTGTCTAGGATCCAGTGAGGGGCTGGGGATGTGGCTCAGTGGTACAAGGCCTTTTAGTGAAGAAACTTTTAGTGAATAGCTAAGAATGTTACTCAACATGGAACATCTGCCTATCATGCATATGTCCTAAGTTCACATCTAGGACCTAGTACCACACTATAAACACACACATAAACATACACACATGCAAGCACACACAGAGAGAGCATACATATAGGCAATGACCTTACAGTTGATCTCCCGGGAGCTCACTCTTCTCTGTGTGTGTTCTCTAAATGAGAAAGCCTTGAGGATTTCTTCCTCTATGTACCATTTTTATGTCCATGACTACTGCATCATTCCTCCCTTCTTAGACGTCTCAGCTTCATCCTTCCTGTAACATCTACCTCCATGTGAAACTGTTCCTTCAGTTTCCACATTTTCTGTCTCTGCTTTCCCTGAACTAGGATTATGAGCCTGTTGCCACCATGCCCATCTTTTTATGCTGGGAATCTCAACTCAAGTCTTCATGTCTGTGAGCCATTTCCAAGACCCTGCTTTGTTCCTTCCTGTCTTGGTTTCCTCTCCCCTTTCTGAACCAGCCTGCCCTTAGATAAGAGGTAGTTTCTCTGCATTTCCTCACTTTCCATTCTTCTTCCCAGAGGCTTTTCCTGGCTTAGAAGCTTGGAAACTATTTTTAAACTGATTCTGTTTCTCCTGGAATTGACAAATCCCAGGACCGATGCATTTTCTGCTCACATAACAGCCCCTGAAATTCCTTCCCTTTGCCTGTCGGTGTTCCATCTCAAATGAGCAGATCCAGCAAAAGGAAAAAGGCTGTCTGTTGTCAATGTTGAGTTCCTTTCTTAAACTCCTGTTTTGGGATAATCCCGTGATGTTGTTGCCTAAACTCGTTCTAAGGAAAATGCACACTTTATGAAAACAGTTTGCACACTGTTTGCCTAAAGTGTTCACACCTACAGACCGCTTACACTGGTTTTAGACAAACTCCACTGGCTCCCAGTGCCTTACCCATTATCTGTGTTTCTAAGGATGTGTACTGGGAGTATGCAAAACAAAAACAGGACACTGAATGACATTTGAATACACCCTGCCCACCACCCAAATGCTAAAGGAACTTGGAACAAGCAATGTCCCTCTTTTGGAGTTCTCTCTCTCTCTCTCTCTCTCTCTCTCTCTCTCTCTCTCTCTCTCTCTCTCTCTCTCTCTCTCTCTCTCTCTCCCTCCCTCCCTCCCTCCCCCTCTCTCTCTCCCACTCTCTCCCATTCTCTCTCTCTCTCCCTCTCTCTCTCTCTTTCTTTGTGTGTGTGTGTGTGTGTGTGTGTGTGTGTATGTGTGTGTGTGTGTGTGTGTGTGCGTGTGCGTGTGTGTGCATAACTATCAACCTGACTGTCATTCTTCAGGCATCTTTCCTCAGTCACTTGAGCATTTTTCTTTTTGAGAGATGATGTCTCCCTGGGCCCTATCTCACCAATTACACTAGGCTGGCTGGCCAATAAGCTCCAGAGGTCTACACATCTGTCTCCCCTGTGCTGGGATTACAATAGTATTACCAAACCCAGCTTTTTAAAAAACAAACAAAAAAAGACAAAAAAAACCAAAACTTGGATTCTGAGGAGCAAACTCAGGTCTCCAGTTGTGCAAGGCAAACACTTGACCAACTACCCCAAAGGTAGCTTTTCTTAAAAATCCAAGAAGTGTCTATCCCTACCAAATCCAGATTCCCACGGATCAAAGCACAAAGCAACTCTCCCCAGTCCCTCTCTCCCCTACAGGGCTTCTTGTCTTAACAATGCAGGATATTCAGAAGGGTAAACAAAACCCACATCTGGGCATAGACTGACCTCCACCTGGTGTTGATTACCACAGGGATAATTTCTGAAGCCTTTACAAAGGAAAATGGCCAGATCCCAAACCTCTAACCAGTACTGACTACAGATACCATCTCCCCAACCTTACAAAGCTAATGTAGTTTGGATGTAAGGGTTTGGCTTCAGTTTCCTCCCAGCCAACCAAGATGCTGATCTAGGCTGAGCCCCTACACAGGCTTCAGAGAAACATCAGGCTAAACCCTTTTCTATGGAGCAACATCTTGGTTTTAATTGGGATTGTCCCTTATGACTCCTGAGTTGAAGGCTTTCTCTCCAATATGACATCCAGAAGTGGTTATATCCTAAGGGATGTGACGGTTGCCTTTAGATGAGAACTAACTTGCCACAATTCAGAATCACCTGAGAAGGGTGTCTCATTTGAAGAACTGTCTAGACCAGGTTGATCTGTGAGCATATCTGTGGGGGATTTTCTTTTTTGTTAACTGGAGTAGAAAGACCCCCCACAAATGTGGGCAGCACTATTTCATGGGTTGAGCCTTGAATGCCATGAAATTGAAGAAAGGGAGCAGAGCGTAAGCAGTGGGCAGCGAGCCAGGGTTATGTTCTCTCTGCTCTTGACTGCCGATGTGATGTTTCAAGTTCCTGCCTTGACTTTCCCACAGTTATGGGCTGGAACCTAGAATGATGAGCCAAAGAAAGCATCCCCTCTCTCTCCTCCATTGCTTTTGGTCAGGTTAGTTATCACAGCCACAGAATGAAATTAGGGCAAGGCTCTGACCTGATCAATGGATTCACCCAAAATTGAATAGACTATTGGGAAGTGAAAGAACCAAGTTAGAGGGCAATTTGGTCTGTAACCTGTGCCCAGGCCTGGCTGCTATAAGGTGACCAGCTTCCTATGCCACACAGCCACACAGCCTCACCACAGCTCCAAAGTAACAAAGCCAGTCAACCATGAACTCAAAGTCTCAAACTGAGAACAAAAATACAGCTCTTCCTTCTTTAAGCTGTTTTTCTCAGGCATTTTGTCACAAGAAAAGTTATAGATATGGAATCTTTATGTGTGATAATAATGCCAGACAAGGTCACATTCCCTCTTTGTGCCAGCAATGTCACATAGCTGACCTGCAGCTAACAGGCCTCATCACACCCGGTGCTATCAAGCCTCTGTCCCTCTGGCCATGCATTTATCCCAATGGGCTGATTAAATCTGACCTGCTTATCCCCTTGTTTATATATTCTATGATACTGGGCTACACCCTCATTAGGCTCACAGCGACATCGGGTACATTTATGTCACAAACCTCTTTGTAAATGTCCATGAAAATCAGAGATGAAAAAGAAAAAGAAATATCAAAAGACAAGCGCAAAGCTTGGAGCATGTCTCTGGATACTTCTCCCAGATCGACTTTACTTTGCAATCAGTCCCTTCAAAAGGGAAGCTGTTCAACCAATTATTCCGTTCTGTTGTCCTTTTATTTCCCCCCTGCCAAACAGTGTGTTGGAGTTCAGAGTTTTGGATGAAACTAACCCTGAAAAACTGGTTCACAGTGAAGCCATGCTGGCCGCTGGCCGGCGGTATTCATGGCTGTTTTCCCAGATGCGCATGCACTTGCCAGCCCTTCAAACTTTCAGGAGGGCATTCTTAAATGCTTTTGGTGTGTGCTCTGGGTATGGGCTTACTGGTTATTGTGGGTGTGTACACGTGTGCATGTGGGCGTGGAGTCCTGTGTCCGCTTCTCTCCTTAATCATCATATAACGTGCTGGAACCATTATGACATTATTGAATGAAGTGTGTTCCTGTGGTTCTCCTCTCCCAAAGACTCTGTTCCTCTTTTGTGTCCCATTTGTCTTTCTGCCTATCCGCTATTCTTTCTCATCACCCTGTCGTGAGCTCACCAACCTAAACACCCATCAATAGAAGAAAGGATAATGAAAACGTGATACATACAGACACCGGAATGTTATTCGTCTATCAAGAAAAAGGAAATTAAGAAATTCGCCAGAAAATAGATGGACCTGGAAAGTATTGTATTAAGTGAGGTGACCTAAACTCAGAAAGAAAAATATCACGTTTTTCCTTTTATGCAGGTCTCAGAATATAACTTCACATGGATCATTGGAAAGGGTTATAAGTATAGTAGACTCTCAGTCTCTGTGTGTCTGTCTGTCTCTCTCTCAGTCTGTGTCTGTCTGTCTGTCTCTGTCTCTCTCTCTCTTCCTCTCTCTTTCTCTATCTTTCTGAGACAGGATCTTTTGCTGAACCTGAAGCTCACCCATTCAGCTAAGCTGGCTGGCCAATAAGTTTCATGGGCCCTCCAGCTCCACACTTCCAGGACTGGGGTCATAGGATCCTGCCACCACCCTCAGCTTTTTACATGGATTCTGGGGATCTGAACTCAGGTCCTCATGGTTGTATAGCAAGTACTTTGCTGACTAAGTCATCTCCCTAGCCCTTGTTCTTCTTTTCGACATAAGGTATGCAGCCCAGTTTAGTCTTGAACACTCAACCTCCTAGGTCTGGCTTTAGAGGCATGAACAAAGGTTGTAGATGTTTCTGAACTGAGATGTTACCTTCTTTCCAAGTAAGAAATACAAACTCTAGCTGCTTTTCCCCAAGTTTCCAAGCCATGTTTCCTCTCTATAATTCATCAAGACCACCCATTAAAATGGCCATGGCTAATTCGTTGTGGAGTATAATCCATGCCATCCCAGAATACCACAAACGTCTGTTTCATCATCTATATAACGGCAATTGTCACATCAGTACTCATTATGGTGGTGCCATAATTGAATGACACTACAAACTAAAAGAACCAATATTCAATGTGTAGCAAAGGTTTTTAAACAAATTGTTTTATTTTGAGGCTGCATCTCCTATGTAGTCCAGGCTGGCCTCCAAATGGAGCACCTCCTGCTCCATTTGTCAGCCTTGAGATGACAGGCAGGCACCACCACCTGTTAAGAGTTTTCTTGGTTGTTTTAACTCTAGGAGACAAGCCCACCTCTCAAGGGTCAAGTGATTCAATGAGTCTCAAGTGGTCATGAATCCCAAAGCGGTTCTATTGAGGATACCAGGGCCATCTGAAGAGCAGTCACTAGCTCTTATCTGCAGCTTCAGGAACTCAAGCAGAAGAATACAAAGATGCATTGAACCGGAAGTGGGAAGTTCTCCTGGCAATCATTTCCACTGAGGTCTGCTTGAGTGGTTCCTGTTCCTATTCTTTGCAGAGAGTGACCCCAGAACAATGGGACCCATTCAAAGCTGTGAATGCTAGCATCCATGCTACTAGGCTTCCTGAATAAATAAGCAGTTGTAGCCCTGCTCCCTTTGTTTTAGTAATAACGAGGCTTTCCCCGGGAAGGGGACTCTCCAACTCTCATCGATTTGATTACAATGGCCGTGACATTCAAGCGACTCCTATTTTATATGCAGTGCTGAGGGGAGTGATTGTTTGATCTTACTGTTCACAAAGCAGACACTTATTAGTTACAACTGCAGCAGAAAAGGCTGGGCAGAATCCTAGAGAGCCCAGGCTCATGGCGCCTTTGTGGACCAGTGCATCCTGTGTCACTTGCAAAGATGAACCCCTGAAACCAGAGTGAAACTGTGACCCTACCCCCTCAGAGGACTGTGATGTCAACAATTTGTTCCTTGCATTTGAGAGGTGATAAAGTCTATAAGGAGAGGTGTGCTATGGAGAAATCATGGCGCTGAGTTTTCTGGGTTCTTTTGAACTTTTCTGTTGTTTGACAATTCCACACATGAGCACAATGTGTTTTAAACAAAGCCACCACCTATACACTCCCCAGTAATTTCCCCCATCTCTCTCCCACCACTTTTCATTAGCAACTTAATCTTCTAACAACAACAGCAAAAAAAAAAAAAAAAAAATCTCTCACTTCCAACTATGTGCCGACAGGCAGAGGACCGTCCACTGGCTCATCCTTGAAGAAAAACCAAGTCTCTCTCCCTAGCAGCCATCAGCTGCCGATAGTTCCTCAGCAGTAGGATTTCATGCATGCATCTCTCCCATAACCACACTGGGGCTTTAGCTGTCTTGATCTTAAGCCCACTGTCACAGTCATTGTGAGTTTGTGTATACAATGGTACTGTCATACCCAATGAATGTTGTGTAGCTACCCTGGCTCTGCCAATCTTCCTGCCACCTCTTGTTCAATGACTTCTTAGTTTGAAGAGGATGAAATATGATATCTAAATGTCTCATTTAAAGCTGAACATTCCACAGTCTCTGCCTGTTGATCAGTTGTGGGTCTCTGTGTTAATTGCTATCTACTGCAAGGAGAAGCTTCTCTGATGAGGGATGAGGGTATGCTCTAACCTATGGATGTAAAGATAAAGTAGTTTATTACGATGTCCATTTAGCAGAATCATAGCCTTAGGTTCTACCCTAGGGTCAATGACCTAGGTAGTCCCACACTTTTGGTCTAGTTAATGGTACCAAGAATTCATGAGTTCCATCTTACAGAGCAGGATTTAACTCTAACCAGAGAAATGACACTGGGTTGGTTGGTTTGTTTAAGGCTGTTAAGACTTTGGGTGTGAAATATCCCCCACAGGTCAATAGTTTTGAACAGTTGGTCTTCAGCTGATGACACTGTTTGGGTACCTTTAGAAACCTCTAGGAGTGAAGACTGACTGGAGGTAGTAGGTTATCATGGGTGGGCTGTGAGGGTTATAGTCCAGCTCCATTTCTAGACTGATTGTTATTGTCTGAGCCTCTAAGACAGTGGTTCACAACCTTTGGGTCAGATATTCTACATATAAGATATTCACATTACTGTAATGTGAGTTTTCTGACCCAGCAGGTCCCACCACACTTCTCAGACCCAAAGAAACACTCTGACACTATATTAGTTATAAAGTTATTGGCCATTGGCTTGGGTTTCTTATTGGCTAGCTCTGTCCTAATTATTGACTCATAACTACTAATCCATATATTTGCACATGGTCTTATCTTACTGGAGAATTCCAGACCTGCAGCTCCTTTGCCTGCTACATAATGACTGCTCAGAGTCCTACAGAGAAGAGAAGAAAGTGATTTCCTGTTTGTTCCTGCTTTTATTCTGATTCTGCCCAGCTATGTCACTTCCTGTCTGGCCAGTCAATCAGTGTTTTATTCATTAACCAATAAGAGAAGCATATACACAGAAGGACCTTCCCCATCGTGTTACAATTCACAACAGAATCAATTTTAGAATTATGAAATAGCAATGAAAATAATGTTATGGTTTGGGGGTCCCCACAGCCTGAGTAATTGTATCAAAGGGTCGCAGCATTAGGACCACTGCTCTAAGAGAGGGAATTCCCTGTGGCATACTCAGCCATGAGAAATTGAATTCCTCTCAAATCATGACCCATCCTCCTTTCCTTGAGTTGTTACAGTTGTTCCATTCTAGTGACAAAAGAGAGAGAGAGAGAGAGAGAGAGAAAGAGAGAGAGAGAGAGAGAGAGAAGAATACAAAGGCACACTGTCATTATGGTTATTTATATTGAGACAAAGAAAGGAAAAAGGAAGCTAGGCCTAGTGGTAGAAGTCTAAGAAGTCTGTAATCTCAGCAGAAGCTGAGGTCAAGGCCTGCATGGGTTATAGAGCAAGGAGTTCAAGGCCAACCTGGGCAACTTAGTCAAACCATGTATCAAAATAAAAATGAAAAAAAAATGTGAAGGGAGCTGGGGATATATATAGCTCTGGGGTAGAGTAGAGCTAGAATGTGTTGGTGAGGGGCTGAGGGCATGACTGAGTGATAGATCACTTGCTTAGCATCAAGGAGGTTGTGAAAGAGATGTTATAAAGATCATAAGCACTTGATTCTAGTCTGGGGCCTTGTTGGAAATGGTCTACACCCAAAGCGACTTTGGATTTCTTCTGGTATATCCTACTCAAGTCCTGAGGCTGTGAGAGAGATGGGAATCTTGGAGACATTTGCTGAAAAGTAAAACAAGTGTGCTAGGATGTGTCACTGTAAAGACAAACATTTCAGAGACATGGAAGTTTAGTGCTATAGAAAGGTCAACTTTGATTAAAAAGGACAACTACGAAAAGACTGGCCAACTCAGCATGGATATTTCATACTAAGATCCCATAAGGAAAGGTAAGATGTTAAATGTGATTGTGAACACTGGTATTCCCAGCCAAGCAAGAGGATAACACATTCAAGGCTACCCTAGTGTGATAGTTTTAATGTCAACTTGTCACAACCTAGGGTCACCTGGGAAGAGCATCTATCTGAACTGAGGAGTTATCTAGACCATGCTGGCCTGTAGTCATGTTCACGGGGAATTACCTTGACTTTCAATTGACTCAGACCACTGTGGGTGGCACCATTCCCTAGGCTGGTCCCTGACATGTGTAAGAGTAAAGAAAGCTACCTGAGCAAGCTAGCTAACAAACAGCCTGGGTACATTCATTTCTTCTGCTCTTGACTATGGGTTCAGTGTAAGCAGATGTCTCAAACTCTTGCCTCTGTGAACTCCCTAAAACAATGGGATATATAAGAAAAATGCACCCTTTTTCCTTAGTTGCTTTTGACCAAGGTCTTTGTCACAGCAACAGAAATGGCACTAGAATACCTGGGATACAAAGTAAGACATTGCCTCAAAAGAAAAAGAAAGCTCCTACACTGGGCTTTGGTCTGTTTATGTACTAAGTTGAACTCCAAGTACAGAGACAGCCCTAGGCCAGTAACCTCTTGCCTATTTAGTTAACACACACCCCACTGTCAAATCTTCCTAAATAAATATGACTACTCCAAGCACAGGTCATGGGGCATAATAAGAGTTCAAAAAAAAAAAAAAAAAAAAAAAAAAAGGTTTTACTAAAGATCACTCTCATCCTATAATATGCAATAATCCTTAACTTTAAGGGAATAGATAACATGCAGATGATAGTAGTTTCAATAGTTTAATATGCATATTCAAGAAATACCCAAGTTCAAGAGATGACTTAGTAGTAGCTTGCCTAGAGTTCTCCAATGAGGGTCTTGGAGTAAGGCTCAGCCGTAGAGCACCTATAGGCAATCACTGAGTAAGTAGCTGGGGATGTGGCTCAGTGGTAGAACACTTGCCTAAAATCCCCCACTGAGGAGCTATGGGTGTCTCTCAGCAGTAGACTGTCTTCCTAGAATCCCCCGATAAGGGGCTGAGGAAATGGCCTAATGGTAGAGTTCTTGCTTAAAATCCCCTATAAAAGAGCTGGAGATAATAGATGGGTGGTAGAGTGTATGCCTAGAATGCACAAAACCCTGAGTTCCATCCTGAACAAAGAGAGAGAGAGAGAGAGAGAGAGAGAGAGAGAGAGAGAGAGAGAGAGGAGGGTAGGAACTGGACATGTAGTTATGTAGTTCAGTGGTAGGGTGCTTTCCTAGCGTACCA